>QNTS01001512.1:75786-145353 GCA_003317085.1 Hucho hucho
TCCCCTTAGACTTGGCGGTGATGTAGTGTCCCCAGTAATGACAGAACACTGAGCCAATCACAGCGCAATGCTCCGTATTTTCTGCTGGCTTGCCCCACCACCACAGAAAGCACTGCTAGGCTGAAACACCTGCATTTTGGAGCTACCTTACTCAACATAAAAAAAAGAAGAAAAAAAAGAGAATGTTTGTATGCGGCTTTATTAACTCAATTATATATTATTTTTTACATTGTTTGCAAACTGATATGTGACACGTATTAATGCCAAAATAACATGCAAAACAGGCAAGCTCCACACCCCCCCGAAAGAAATGGCAGGTTGGCCACTTCACTGCATAATGAAACAATCCCTAGTAAGGCGGTGTTTCAAGGGTGAACTGACTTATTTGGTATTAAGACTGGTTTTACGCACAACCTTCTGTCCAAGCTGGGAGAGAGCGCAAGGACTGCTCAAGTCATGCAGGTTCAGGTAGGCTAAAAATCACATTTCATTGGTCGCATACACATATTTAGCAGATGGTATTGCGGAAGTAGCGAAATGCTTGTAACGTATACAGGACAGTTATTTTTAAAACAAAATTGGGGCCCGAATTCCCTTGCAAGTGGTCGAGAGAAACTGCGTTGTCAGTGATGGTACCTTGCAGTAGTCAGTTTCATCTCATTTATCAAAACTCATGGGTTTTCACTTTGGGGTGAGGTGTGCTCTCTGGGAATTCACTACTTGCTGCACCTGGACGGAAAAAGTACTCTCACATTTACGGGCAACACGCTATCGGGTTGCACTTCTGTCTCAATGTTTGGAATATAAAAAATACATACACATGCTGCACGTGGGCCACGAAACAAAGCCAAAAGAATTGTGATTGGATGGCCCCCTGGTCTTGGCAGCACTTGCCTGTTAAATAAATGTGCCTCCCGCTTCCAGTCTTGAAGTACATCAGCCTTTTCCTGCCCCCTAACGCATAGCGCGGCAAAGCCAGAGGTTACCTGGAGTTGGGCTATCAATGTTTTCCCAGTTCACCCCTCTGAAGAATGTCTCCAGCTACATTGAGCTAAAGGCTGTACTGCCACCTGCTGGCCCAGTGTAAACAGGGGAACCCCTCACAATCCCAGAGTCCTCTAAAACTAACTTGTCTGCCAATGAAATGAAGCACTAGTCAGGTATAAAGGAGTTATAAAGCTACAGTTTATATAGAGGTGACAAAGTGAATGTGAAAACGTGTGTGCACAACATATTTCTATGCTATCCTTAGAAAGAGCTGAGATGCAACAACTTCTCTTATTAGTGCATAACGGAAGCAATTGTCTAAGGGTGGTGTTCTCTCCTCTCTGCTTTCTAAATGACCAAAAATTTGAGCTGCCCTAACACTTGTGCTGTAAGCAAAAACAAACTTGGCATCCAACTCTGTGGTTAAACGGTATGGAAAAACTCACCTTCAGCAGTGGGGCGGGGAAATGGAGGCCCGGATGGGCACATGTGCTGTGAATTAGCTTTCGCGGGCAGGCTAGTGGTGGGAGTAACCTTAGAAACCAGCATGGGTGTTTCTGCATGGTTGCAGTCTGCAGTGCCTCAGGGGCTCAGTGACCCGGGTACGAGGGGAAGAAGAAAGACAGCAGGCTGAAACCCTCGCTCTCTCGCCACACCAGTGGCCCCAGGGAACCCTCGCACGCACCTCCAACCAACCACCCTCTGTAAGGCTTCTCTCTATCCTTCTCTTTTTTCTTCCATGTGAGTCTTCTCTCTCACTCTGCCTTTACATAAGGCCTCTCACCCCTTTCCATGAACCCTCAGTTTTTCCCTCTCAGCCACCGTGTAAGGCCTTGCTCTCTTTCTCTCCATGTGGGAGCCCTCTCTATGCCACTGAAAAGCAGCCACCTGTCTCAGTATGTTCATATCTGAATATCTGAGGGGCTCTCTCTAACTTGGTCTGCGTGTTAAGAGTCCTTTCTGTCTCACAAACACTCCTCTCAATGCATCAACACTGCACAGTTGAACATGGTCAGAGGCTGATGCTCATTTCAGCCAGTTTATTCACACAGCACATACTACAGTGGGTAAGGTATTTCAGAACATTCTACAGTGCTGTCACTTCTGACATTCTGAAACAAAATACTTTGTATCCTATCATCAGCAGTATATCAAAATAGTCACTACAAAAGTATAAATTAGGCCTACCGATAAGACAAATATGGTGTAATTAAAATAAGTTAAAATAAAAAAAATTGCAGTCTAGAAGAGTATAAAAAGTACAAACAATATGACGTTTCCATAAAATAAGACAAACAACATTGATGCTCAATTAGAATTGAGAAGTCTACATTTCTGAAGGAGAGGGAAAGAGTATTTGTTAGCCATCATGTACTTACAGTGAACATTAGCATCATGTTATACCCACCGGATAAAAACGAGACCTGCGTTTCTGCGAAGCCTTTAGTTAGCGGCAAAACATATATTTTTTTGTAATCTGAATTCAGTTCTTTATAACAAATTGTATTTAGCTTGAGTTGTGTGTATCAAAACCTTTGAAATGCTAGTTTATAAAAAGAGGTATAGTGTTATCAACTGTACGCCTCATTTCTGCAACACTTGCTCCCTCTACTGGTGTAAAACAGTTATTGTATTCGCATACTGCCACCCCTTGAAAGGAGGATGAAGTTGCACCTAGACACTGATCGGAGGTCAGGTCTGTGCCTTTGCCCCTAATGGTTCAAATTGGGATTAGGGGAGGGTAAACCGATCCTAGATCTGTGCCTTCGAGCAACTTCTGACCCCCTGAAACTGTTCCGTCTTAGAATAAATTCTGGCTTACATGAGTGAATAGATCAGTCCTCTAATATTGATTGCATGCATATCTTTGTTATAAATTCTCATCCTACCAACAAAGTGTACGAGGCAGATGTAGTAGTATTGGAGATCACCACATCAATGACTGCATGTCCAGGAGAATTTACTGCTTTTAATTATTCTGTAAGATCTACAAGTTAAATCCCTTGACTATGGTTGTCTAAAAAAATACCACTTAAAAATGAAAATCTATTTGTGGCATTATATCCTACACTAACTATTTAATTATATTGGACATGTCCAAAATCATCATGTTGGACAAATCATAGCCTTTACTGTAAGTCCTTGAGTCATAGAACTTGAGGTAAAAAAGAACTCTGATGCTATGGACAGAGGAAAGTTAAGTCAACCATCTATACCGAATAGACATGTTATCAAGATGTGTGACACTCACTTCCAATAAAGTATTGGTCTAGCTAGCCAGTTGGGATGTTATGCACATTCCAACTTATTTGTGCAAGTCTTCACAAAGGCAACAAAAGATTTCACACACAACTCCTAAATGAGAAAGTGGAGTGTGTCACTGAATGGAGGACAGACAAAACTCAAGTGCGGGGATGGATCAACCATGCCAAAACATTTAACCCTACAATAAAAATCAGTGCATGAATTAAAAGCATGAAACCATAATTGCCACACCAGTAAGTTTCTTTGGACTATTTGCTTTGGATAAATTAATACATGGGTCTATATTCGATGTAAAAAGTACAAAACGACAAATGAAGACTAATATATCAGAAACTGACAAACATAATACAAAGACGTGGAGTTTGGTGTAGTGAGACTGTCTTTAAAAACAACAAGTTATTAAGGAAAGAAAATAGGAAAATTAAATCTCACAAACCATGTTTCCATCCAGTTTTTATGCGAGTAAAGTCATAGCGTATAAATCAAAAATCCCGTTAGCTGTGATGGAAACAGGAAGTTTCGGTACAATTTTATAAATGCTGACAGATCATTTGTTCGTTCGACATGGTGGGATCTTTTTGTGTCTGTAAAATGAATTATGCGAGAAATGGCAGTGCAAACGCCCTTATGCTCAAATATTTATAGAACAACCATCATATCGAAGTAAATTTGGAGTCACATGATGATATGGTGTGTGGTCTTCCCGCTTAATTGGCCCAGCGTCATCCGGGTTAGGGGAGGGTTTGGTGGTGAGAGCTTTACTTTGCTCATCGTGTTCTAGCGACTCCTTATGGTGGGCAGGGTGCCTGCAGGCTGACTGCAGTCATCAGTTGAACGGTGTTTCCTCCTACACATTGGTGCAGCTGGAAACCAGGTTAAGCGGGCAGGTGTTAAGAAGCGCGGTTTGGCGGGTCTGGCTTCCCCAGTGATTTTACCCACGCCGCTACCGGAGTTTTATTCTGTACATAAAAACTTATGTGAAAAAAATTATTTTCTGTGCATAAGACATCACACACTGATTTATATCTGTAACAAATCTGTTTGGTGGAAAAACACCACTTGTGGGAAAATGCTCATATTTTTTTATGCAGATTTTTGAATAATTGCATGAAAATCTGTCACCAATTGGATGAAAATGTTGCTACTGATGGTTAACTAGAGTTAAAATCTATAAAGACTTTTCATTTGGAAAACAACAAATTGGTTGCCATCCCACAAATTCCACTCTTTCTGGGAAGAGCAGTTTGATACTCCCATTCACTGAACAAAATTACACGCAACATCTGATAATGTTTCATGAGCTGAAATAAAAGATCACAGAAAATGTTCCATGTTTTGTCAAACACAATGCCACAGATGTCTCACGTTTTGAGGGAGCATGCAATTGGCTGACTGCAGGACGTCCCACTAGAGCTATTGCAAAGAAAATGTAATGTTAATTTCTCTTGTCAGTACGTCCAACTGGCCTCACAACCGCAAACCACGTGTATGGCGTTGTGTGGGCAAGCAGTTTGCTGATGTCAACATTATGAACAGAGTGCCCCATGTTTGCAGGGGGGGGGGGGGGTTATGTATGGGCAGGTATAAGCTACGGACAACAAACTGCATTTTAATCAATAGCTATATGAATGCACAGAGATAACGTGACGAGATCCTGAGGCCCATTGTCGTGCCTTTCATGCGCCGCCATTACCTCATGTTTCAGCAGGGTAATGCACAGCCCCATGTCGCAAGAATCTGTACATAATTCCTGGACACTGAAAATGTCCTAGTTCTTCCCTGGCCTGCATACTCACCATACATGTCACCCATTGAGTACAGTGTGTTCCAGATCCCACCAATATCCAGCAAATTCAAACAGCCATTGAAGAAGAGTGGGACAACATTCCACAGGCCACAATCAACAGCCTGATCAACTATATGCGAAGGAGATGTGTCGCGCTGTGGTCACACCAGATACCGACTGGTTCTGATCCACACCCCTACTTTTTTTTTTAGGTATCAGTGTTCAACAGATGCATATCTGTATTCCCAGTCGTGAAATTGATGGATTAGGGCCTAATTCATTTATTTCAATTGACTGATTTCCTTATATGAACTGTAACTTGAAATTGTCGCATTATTGCATTGAATTGTTGCGTTAATATTTCTGTTCAGTATAAAACAAGAGACTTCACAATCCGAATGTTTCAGTTGAAGATCTTGTACACATTTCTGGGTACTAACAAGATGTTTCAAATATGGGACATCGAACAATCCCATTTGTGCCATTTTTTTTGGTGTGGTAGTGGAGGATTTGTTACATATTTTCTGGCATTGCGCCATAGTTGCTAACTTTTGGGCAAAAGTACAAGAGTGTTTACTCCCTGTTTTACACTATTGTGTTGTATCTCCACAAACAGTTAAATTGGGTGACTTAAGGGAGAGATACAACACGATAAAGAATCTGTTGATTCTGCTGGTGAAGGTTTCATTTTTTAAACTCAAAACAAATATGTCAGTATTAGATTCTTTCAAAATAACTGTCAAACAATATTATACACTGGAAGGATTTATTGCAAAAGAAAATGGGAGGTCAAGATTTTACTGAGAAGTTGGACCAAATAACACATCAAGAGGGATGGACCTGATTTCATAGACAAAGGAAAAGTGCTCCTGATAGCCAGTCATATGACAATGTGTCCACCACACCGAGGTAGTGGGGTGTTCTGGGGGAGGTGTGGCGGTTAGTCTGGGGGACCATGAACCTTTAGCTCCCACTTCCCTAATGTGGGATGGCTATTTGTAATGGCTGTCAATGGTACTACATGCCCACGGTTGAAAAAAATTTAATAAAAAAAGACAAGAAATACCAAAAATGAAATAATAATTTAAACAAATGACATCCATTAATAATACATTGTGATTATTATTTTTTTTTTAAATGTCCACGCTAGCTATTCTCTCTTGGAATTTGAAAAGCCTTAATACTTCTATCAAATGTTTCTGCTGTCTTGATATCCTAGCAAGAAACCATATTGATATAGCAAAGTTCCAAGAAACACATCTGCTCAAAAAGGACGCACATAGAAAAGAGAATTTGTAAAAAATGACTGCTTAAAAAAAAAAACAGCCCTAAAACAAAACTACAAGGTGTAATCATAATCTTGGGTAAAGGCGAAGACCAAAAAGGCAGAATCACTTTCCTTAAATGTATCCATAATGGAAAGAAAAATTCCTTTATTAATGTGTATCCTCCAAATTCATATGATCCTACGTTTTTTGATTCTCTAAACAGCATATTGTTAGAATTAAATGAATTCCATGTTGTTATTGGGACAGAATGTTTTATGCCTGTTTGAGTGGAAAGTGTACTCTTTTGCTTTAGGATTATGTGCTCGCCAGGCATCAATGAGGTTGTAATCAGAGAGTATATGCTGGAGAGACTTGGTTGCGTGTGGATTGTAGTTGGTCTCATTGTATTTGTCTCGCATGTCTATAATTAAATAAGATATCAGAATTGGAAATGTTAACTGCATTAGTGCGTTCTCAACAAACACTATTTTCAGACCAGGTAGCTATTACTCTTTCCAATGTCAAGACAGAACTTAATTTACTGATAGAAAATAGCAGAATTTGCCATCCATCGAGTTAAGACTCAACCATTACTTTCATGGTATTCGTCCCAGTCGTTTACTGGCCAACAAGCTATGCACTAATGATCAATTAGCTGACATAGTGACTATTGAATCTGAAACACGGGAATTACCATCAGAACCCAAATTAATCAAATATTTTCCCACTTCTATAAAGAACTGTATACCTCAGATTATAAATCCACACCAACCCAGACTAAGTTCTTTCTAAAATAATTAAGAACTCCTCTTCTGTCAGAGGAAGCCACCTCGCTGGGAGCCCAAATGTCTTTCAGTGAACTCAAAAGGGCATTGGGGCTAGCATGATCACCTGGATGGGAGGGTATTCCTCCTGAGGTCTAGTACAATTTTGAGGTCCACTATTGCTTGAAATGATTAACACAGCCGTTCACAAAGGTTCATTTGGGAGAGATATGAAAACAGCACTAATTTGGCTTTAATTTAAAAAAAAATGTAAGGATGCCTGCCAGTGTTCTTACTATCCCACCCTATCTTTGATAAACACAAATATTAAACTTTTTTTTCCAAAATGCTGTCATCCCATCTCTTGACTTACCCAAATTGGCCCACATGGGTTTGTTTAAAAACGTTTATCCTTGGATAACCTCCCTCGACTATTACATATCATAGATGCTCCTTAAGCTGTATTCTCTCTTGATGCAGAAAAAGCTTTTGATAGACTAGACTGGTCATATCTCTAAAATTAACAAACTCACAAAGAGGGAAAGACGTAGGACTATCCATACCAAACTTTAAATAGTATTTCCAGGCACTAGCATTTCACACCATCCTAAATTGGTTTAGACAGGATTCTTCTTCCTCTTGGCTGAGTAGAGAGAGAAATATTGTCACTTATTGCCCTGGAAGAGGTTGTCTTCACAGATATACCCTTCAACAATGTCAAGTATGCTTTGGTCCTATTATAGCTCACACAATTTCTATTTTGCGCCAATTCTTAAACAACGCAAATGGGAATAAAAATGGCATGCTCCAATATATCACAATAATGCCTTGCGATCTGTATGACAGCCTTTTGCAACCTCCCCAATTGTCCAAATGTGGAATCCGTACCCTTACCGATATCATGGACAGAAATGGTTTGAGAATATTCCAAATATCTGAAAGATACATACACGTTACCAGGCAACTCTTCTTTTTTTACAACTTAGGTCAGCTATGCTGGCATAAGAAGTCCCTTGGGAAACCCAACTACCGAACCATCCAATGATGGGATTTATAAATAAATTATCTGGGCTCTGGAAAGGACTGATCTCTATAATATATAAACAACTTGGAAAGCTCATATTCTGAGCTAGCCATTAAAAAAGTATTGTTCGACAGATCTAATTGAATCTGAACAACACTAACTGTAACAGAATATGGAAAAATATGACCTACACAAACCATACATTTTTACATTTTAAGCTTGTTCACAGACTGTATTTATCACCAAGGAAACGTTTTATGATGAAATTGGCCCCAACGCCCAACTGTTCACTGTGTCCCCTAAATGAGGTAGGCACATTTTTCAAATTATGTGGGAGTGCCCTGCAGTTAAATATGCATCAATGTAAATATTCAATGCTTTGCATCTATTGTTACTTAACAAAGATAGCTCCTTGAATCTCTCAATAAGAGATGATTAACTGCTGTCAGGCAGCATTGCCGCAAAAAAAATGCTGTTGTCTCGTAGATGGCAATCACCTCACTCTCTCCCAATTCTCCAGTGGATACAGTTACTATTAGAAGCTCTAACATCAGAATTATCCAGAGAGAATGAATGGTGATGGTCAAGGAACAATGGAGGCCTGGACAAATATACTTGACTCTAAAGAATAATCTTAGCTAAAGCCTAATACATACAAATAAAATAAATGTATAAAGCCCAACACACATACAAAATAATAAATAATAATAAATTGGATGGATTGTCTATGTGTGCCATTCAGAGAGTGAATGGGAAAGACAAAATATTGAAGTGCCTTTGAACGGGGTATGGAAGTACGTGCCAGGCGCACCAGTTTGAGTGTGTCTAGGACTGCAACGCTGTTTGATTCACGCTCAACAGTTTCCTGTGTGTGTCTCAAGAATGGTCCACCATCCAAAGGAAATCCAGCCAACTTGACAACTGTGAAAAGCATTAGAGTCAACATGGGCCAGCATCCCTGTGGAACGCTTTCGACACCTCTGGTCACCTGGAGGGGGAGTCCAGGTTGTGTTTGTAGGACCTCTGGAGCAACAGGTCATTGTGCTGACTGACGAGCAAACCTAGTTTCTAGGGGATGGGGAAACATGGTTTCAAGGTGTGGAGGGTTGGATGGAGACATGTTGGCTGGGTGGGGTTGGAGGCCCACTTGATTTTAGTTCTCTTTACCTCTTTATATTGAATTTACTTTTACTAAAATATATATAGTTTAGTCGCCCAAATGTGTGAGTGGGGGTTGGGGGGGGGTGGTGGTAAAAAAAAAAAAAAAAAGAAACACAGAAAAGAAGAGGCCACTGACAGGCCAGGGGCAATCAGGCCGACAAGTTCCTAATCACACCCACCCCAACCATCAGGTCATTCAGTATAGTCACTCAGTAACAGAGTGCAGTCCAATGGCACCATTGTCCAGAACGGATCGGATGCCAGGCCTTACACAACCACCGAAGGCCAATCTTCCTCCTTAAGTCCTTCAAAGGGCTACTAAAGCCAGACAACTACAAGCCATTGAAGAAATTGTAAAAAGACGGCAGTTTGATAACATTGTAAAGGCATGAAATTGACTTTGACGCATAGGGTTAGAACTGATTCAGTGAAAGAGAGATCTTAAGGGCCAAAGAATAACAGCGGTTACTAGCTAGCACCAGATGCAACACCCCTTACCATCCTTGTCATTTATCCTATCAATTTGAAAAACCTTTCAACCCCTGATAATATTTTTTTTCTTTGTTGCATTTGGCACTAACCACGGTTTGATCAGCATCTTGAGAAGATCGCACTATGTGTTCCGCTATCCCTCTGTAGATAGTCTGTCTAGTCATTGGTGGGTCAGTCTTGGACAGTCGAGCTATGGTCGTGGTTAGGTCAGCCTTATTGGTCGGACCGTAACATTCAGGCCATGTTGGAGCGCAGGAAGATGAGTTTGTTCATCTCCTCGGCGGTGACCTGCTGCCTCCTCTTCATGGCCAAGCTCTGTTCGCAGACGCTCACACACTCGCTGCGGACGCCCACAGCGGGCACAGCCAGCAGCCACAGTGCCAGGCGTGCCAGTCTGGGGTAGCGGTCGCCCACCGTGGTCCTCCAATAGTGGAAGAGGTCTGGGTTGGTACCCTGGAGGAGCGGTTCAGCCAGATACTGGAACACCTCCTGTCTCACCTGAGTCTGGCTTTCATCTGACGACGCCTCAGATGACGACACGGCTACTACCCCTCTGGCATTCACCCCGCTCCTGGGGACGTCCACGCGGAGCCGTTTAAGTGTTGAGGGTCCATCCACGTCCTCACCTCCGGACCCCCCACCGTCGCGGGCGTCTGTGGCCATTTCGCAGGCGTGGGCGATGATCTCCTCTTGCTGGTAGGCTGGGACGGGACGCAGCTTCAGCTGGGGGTCCAGCACCATGGCTACCTGGTGGGCTTTCTCCACCTTGAAGTTCTCCTTAAGAGCTTCCAGAAAGTAATGGCAGAGCTTGCTGGAGGTCCCCACCTCCCCAGCCTTGGAGGTGAACAGTTTCTCTAAGCGCAGGTAGACAGGTAGCACCTGTTGCAGGGTTGGCCTCCTCTGGCTGCTGAGTTCCAGGGCAGCCAGGCGCAGAGGGGCCAGCAGGCAGGTCAGCGTCCCCAGAAGGTGCTTGTTGAGGCCCTGCAGTGTGGAAGCCGTGGCCTTGCTCCTCCCATACGCCTCGCAGATCTGCTCAAAGTGGGAGTGCACCTGAAGGAGGGCCTCAGCCATGCGGTCCCAGCAGGGAGGAGTGGGGCTGAGCCCAGGGGGAGTGTAGGGGTTAGACATGCCCTCGTCCGTGGCGGCGCTGGTGGACAAGAGGCTGGTGGAGGCGGCAATGTCGTGGCAGGCGGCCAACAGCTCAGCCAGCTCGTGGAGCCCCCTTGCCTGCAAGCTGTGCTTCCCCAGCACCGCTTGGACCACAGCACCCAACGAGCACCCGGCACACCGCAGGCACACCCTCCTCCGCCCGCCTCCACCCAGCGGCAAGCCTCCCACCCCCACCCGCGGCTCAGTCACGTACACCGTGCGGATGTCTGACATGACGAACTCTGACAGCACGTTCAGTGTCCACTGGTGAACCTGCTCGGGCCCCTCCCTCAGGTCTGCCTCCTTGACGCCTAGAACATAGCGCTTGAGCCTGGACCCCTCCACCTGGTAGGCTGTCAGCACTAGACAGGCATCAGGTCCCACTGTCTGGGAGTGGCAGGTGACGGCAATGCCCAGGTAGGAGTTGGAGCCTAGGGCGCAAGTCACCTTCACCTTGACCTGGTTGTACATGCGGGGAAGCTGGCGTAGGGCCAGAGAGCTCATGTTGCCCAGGGCGTCGCGGGTAGAGTAGGCACCGTGGCGGGCACCAGTGTCCACCAGGGTCTGGGCCAGCTTCAAGAAGTCCTTGCTGTTGAGCATGTTAAGCACGCCCAGGTCTGTACACATCACCCTCAGGAGACGCTCGGCCACCTGTTGCCTTTCCTTCTCCGGTAACCCACCACTGTTCTCTGTGGAGAGAGAGAGAGGAATGGGAGAGATACAGTGAGAGTGAGGAGAAGAGAGGGAGAGGAGATGGGATAAACAGAAAAATAGAGGAAAACTATACGAAAAGGAGGTAGAGATAGGAGAAAGAGTTTAAGCAGGAGAGATAAAGTATGTATTCATAGGCAGTGTGGCCTAAGTGTGTTTATTAGGGTGTCCAATCAAAAACGTATCCTTTGACCAGTGGGTAAAATAATCATGTCTCTATCATAATCCATTGAAAAGTTATTGGAGATTTGGCCAAAATGAAGGTGACTAAATCAATAGAGACCAGAGAAAAAAAAGTGGTCATCAATCAGGATTATGGCATTGCGTCAGCTAGGCTGGATGCTGTGCGAGAATGAAGGCTAACTGACAGGCTTACCATAGAACACGTCATCTTTCTTCTGGAATCCGGAGGACATAAAACAATATAGAGGTAAGATGGATATTGATTTTGAGACGACATGTATTTTCATATTTTAGTATACGCTTTTCATATTAAATTCCAGTTCTGTTTAGACAATTTCTCAGCAAAACAAGCGTATCTGTGAAATGTCAACAGAGCACTGAGCGTACTGCAAGCTTTTTATTTGCAAAGCCTTTTACATTTAATTTATGTGTCATGCTAATTTTGTTTTTTGCGACCTGCAGAATCAACTTTGCAGACGACCACCACAACATGTAAAATCCTCAAAAGTTTCTGCAAAAAAATGGCACTTCTCTGTCAACAGAGCTTGGTGCTTATCATTGGATCTATTAGGTTACGAAATACGACTTTTTGGATATAAATGTTTATATATGTTAGAGAAAGAACCCACTGAACAATTCAGAACATGAAGTATTATGTTCTGGTCAAATGTATTTCATAACAGAAGAAGTGAAATTTCATCACCATAGCACGTTTTCAAGAGTGGGTGGAAACCCTGTTTATTCATAGGCAGCATGACTATGACAGCGATATTGAATGATTCGTAACCTACTCACGGTTGATGGAGTGGTTTCTCTGTGCAGCCTGGGATTGAGCCTGTATCTGGGCTTGAACTATTTGAGCTTGGGCCTGATGCTGGGGCTGCGGGGACCTCCATAACTGGTCCTGTGAGGCTGGGCCCGGTGATGTTTTTGGAGACTCCCCTTTGGTATGCTTTTCATTATCCGCTGAGGGGAAACCGACAGATAGAGGGTTGGTTAACTGTTAAGCTAGAGTTACAGTATCTAACAACTACTAGCTACAGAGGGATAGCTAAAGGCTTATAGCTAAAGTGTTAGTAAATGGCTAATTGTTATAGGGCCATATACACTGAACCAAAATATAAACGCAACATGTAAAGTGTTGGCCCCATGTTTCAGGATCTGAAATAAAAAAATCCCAGAAATGTTTAATACGCACAAAAAGCTTATTCCTCTCAAATGTTGTACACAAATTTGTTTACATCCCTGTTAGTGAGCATTTCTCATTTGCCAAGATAATCCATCCACCTGACTGACAGGTGTGGCATATCAAGAAGCTGATTAAACAGCATGATCATTACACAGGTGCACCTTGTGCTGAGGACAATAAAGGGCACTTTTCAGTTGTCACAACACAATGCCACAGATATCTCAAATTTTGGGGGAGCAGGCAATTGGCATGCTGACTGCAGGAATGTAACCAGAGCTGTTGACAGAAAAGTGAATGTTTCTTTTTCTACCATAAGCTGCATCCAACGTCGTTTTAGAGAATTTGGCAGTACGTCCAACCGGCCTCACAGACCACGTGTAACCACGCCAGCCCAGGACCTAAACATCTGGCTTCTTCACCTGCGGGATTGTCTGAGGGGGTGCTGAGGAGTATTTCTGTCTGTAATAAAGCCCTTTTGTGGTAAAAACTCATTCGGATTGGCTGGGCCTGGCTTCCCAGTGGGTGGGCCTGGCTGACAAGTGGGTGGGCCTATGCCCTCCAAGTCCCACCCATGGCTGCACTCCTGCCCAGTCATGTGAAATCCATAGATTAAGGCCTAATGAATGTATTTCAGTTGACTGATTACCTTTTATGAACTGCAGCCTATACTTCCAGAGGGTTAGCTAAAAGCTGAGGTTTAGCTAGTGGCTAACAGTTAGATGGGGTTAGTAAACAACCAATAATGAACCAAAAGAGTAGGTACACATAAAACTACAGGGGTGACAATGGTCATAACACAAATAAAGTGCATAATAAATGTAATATGTAAAAGATTTGATGTGTGATATATATCTTAACCTAAGGGTGTGACATACAGCAGCTGTTTGTGTCAAGATATGAACTACTCCAAAATGAAGGTGTAGAAAGAATATCAAAGTACTTTAAGAATCCAAAGTATCAAGCCATTAACAAGCTTAGAATTCAACTTCAACTTGGACTGAGACCAACTTGATCAGCTGAAAGATTGCCTCCCAGCCATTTGACAACTACACTCCATGAGTAGAGCCAGTCGGGTATATCTCCCTCTCGGTGCAGGTAACTCACCAGCGTGGGACTGCATGTGCTCCAGCAGGTTGTTGTAGAACTGGAACGGGATGCCACAGGCGCCACATGTGTAGGGTTCTAGAAACACAAGGCCCAGAATAAGGGTTCTCGTAGCATATCCACTGAGAGCACATCCACTGTAGACCTGTCCAGTCTATTCCCAGAGTGTCGCTAGATCTAGGCCACTGCCGGAAAGTAAAATTTTACCGCATACAAAAACACAGGGACATGTTAAACCTACTTAATTTAATATTTGAGAGTGATTGAGTCTTCCTACCTAGTGACTTAGTCTCTGCCACTGTCGCTTTGTCTTTGGGGTTCTAGCGGCATTAGGTCCTGATTGTTGTGAAGCTCTTTGTGGCTAATTTATTTGGTAAAAGATGTAGATAAAACTTAATTTGATTGCATAGGTTTTTCATGACATTTTCCCACCTGGCTTGTCAACTGTAACAGGTTATTGTTGAAGGGCACAGAATCATTATGCCCAGCTGGGGTAAAGTATGGGTCAGCAAAAAGTCCCTCATCTCATGTCATGACAACACTTAAAACAGTAATGCAACACTGAGTCTCTTCAATTCGCCATGGATTAACCTGTCTAAATTCAACCCTTCACATCAAGTACTACAGGGTCACAAACACTGCCTAAGTGGAGGTGCAAGTGTGACAAGCCGAAACGAACAGGGCGAAATGACAAGTGAGTAGGAAAATATCACTGGCAGCAGCTGTTTCTCATTATGGTCAAAATAAACAATATGGAGAGGGTGAAATGGTCCCATTTGTTTGTGTTTGCAGGCAGGCAGGTAGAGAGAGGAGGGACTCACTCTGTGATGCAGCGAACGAACCGGTCACCAGGGGGCTTGGAGTACCTGAGTGAGAGGAAGTGAGTGACGTCAGACTCAGACACACTGCATTGGTTTTCAGATAAAATTCCCTGCCCTTTCAGTGTGCACTTGCTCTCCTCCCCTTGTGGATGTAAAAGCATTCGATTGATGTAGGCATTGGCTAGACTGAGGATGTTTCCATTACATTTCCTAGACCAATCCATTATTTTTGAATCCACAAGGGGGAGCAAACGAGTGTATACTTATTAATTTTTTGTTTTTGTTTTTTTTTTACCTTTATTTTACTAGGCAAGTCAGTTAAGAACACATTCTTATTTTCAATGACGGCCTAGGAACAGTGGGTAAACTGCCTGTTCAGGGGCAGAACAACAGATATGTACCTTGTCAGCTCTGGGATTTGCAACCTTTCGGTCACTAGTCCACCACTCTAACCACTAGGCTACCCTGCTGCCCCACTTAAGGAAGAAGGGTAGAGAATTAGACTCTGGCCTTGATTTGAATGTGGCTATATGCTTGGACTCTAAGCCAATGTTTCCCAACCCTGGTCCTTAAGTACCCCCAACAGTACACAGTTTCGTTGTAACCCTTGACAAACACAACTCATTCAACTCATTGAGGGTTTGATGATTAGTTGACAAGTTGAATCAGGCGTGCATGTCCAGAGTTATAATAAAAATGTGTACTGTTGGGGGTACTCGAGGACATGAGTTGGGAAACACTGCACTAAGCCACCAACACTCACATTCCTGCCTGATTCACTCTCCATATACCTCCATGTTATACCCAGGTCTCAGTAAGAACACATCGTCTCCCTATGTATTGACATTCACAGCTAATGATTGGGAGAGTTGCCCAACTGAAAATACACTGCACTGTGCAGAGAGACATTCATAAAATGCACAAGTATACAGCTAGTGAGAAGCGACTCAGTGCTCACCGCTTGAGTTCTGCGAACTGTTGGTGTCCACCAAGCTGGACTGGGTTTTGCTCTCTATTTTCCGACTGAAGGGATTGTCTGTGGAATATATCAAATCAAATTGTATTAGTCACATGCTTGGTAAACAACAGGTGTAGACTAACAGTGAAATGCTTACTTACGGGCCCTTCCCAACAATGCAGAGAGAAAGAAAATAATAGAAATAATAGAAAAGTAACACACTTAATAAAAGTATGAATAAATACAATGTTTTAACTGACAATACCCAAAGAAAAACCATTGCGCTCTCCAAAAAGGTTTCTTACTTGGTGTGTAAAAACAGTCCAGATACACACTTTTCTTTTGTTTTGTTTTTGAGTGTAGATCTCTGACATGGGGGGAAAACAGGTGGCTACATAACGTATCATACAAGAATGCTGGATATTGATGCAATATCTGCTTTCTGAAGCCCATACAATTCTGATCCAGTGAAATGACCATCATGGGTACTGCATATTGAAGGTCACCTTGGGATGATTCGTCACCAGATTCAATAAAAAAGGAATATTCACCCATAGCATTTGAATACGAGTCCTACTACTCCTGTCCACCATCTCTTTTGACCTATTTTTCTGTGCTAGAGGAGTGTGTCAAGCTTTAAATAGCTCTGCATAGACAGACTGCTCAGTGGAGACAGAAGAACTGATCAGGTGAGAGATATGACAGATAAGACGAGCGAGGGAGGGAGCGCTTCGGATCACAGCAGAGAAAGTTGAGACAAAACGATCTGCGGCAGGAGATTGTAGCCTTGCTTTACAGTGATATCAAATGTTACATAACGACAGTTAGGGTTTGAACCTGCCCACTTTATTATAAACTCTCAGGTCCATGTTAAGGTGTAAAAGTTCACATCTTTAAGTGGTTTAGGACACCTTCTCTGGTTGTCACTCTATATACATTCACACACAGCAATTGTGAATGAGTTGGTGTGAGCAGATTAAGCATAGATCCTAGCTCAGTTGTCCATACCGGTTTCTAATTTAGTGGCACTGTACTTGCTGACGTCCATGTTTCCACCCACACTTCCACGTGACCGAGGCGACTTCATATTATCGAAAGACCAATCTGTGGGTAGAGAGTTGTGTCAGTACCATCAAATAAATAAGTGGCAACTTATCTACCTACTTTAACTGAACTGATGACCTAACACAGGTGACGAGGACCCAGGTGAGTTTGGGAGGTTAGACGACAACAGATGACGAGTCCCTTCCGTAGACCTGTGAGATGACTTACTCGTTGGTTGGTGAAGAGCCACATGTTCCTGGTATGGGTTGAAGTACTTGTACTGCTTCCCACAGAACTCACAAACGTAGCTCCCAGTTTCTGTGGGAGAAAATGACAAAAGAGGTTACTCAAAATATCACATTACTTGCATTCAATAAAAATAACTTCCTGTAATGATAGAAGAACAACACGAGTAGCATCATTGGTAGTTCACGGAAATGGTTTCCTTAATTTTCAGTACTGGGGAAATTGAGATGGAATTATTCCCCAAATCAAATATTGTATTACGCTCATAATGGGATGTAATCTACTAATAACTATCCTCAGAGCCAAATACATTGCATCCATGAGATAAAGCGCTAAATGCTAAAAATAATAACAGTGCCTTAACACACTGCAAAAGGATGGATTTCAGATGCATAATCAACCACTTTGAAGAGTATACACTGACTGTACAAAACACAGATGACAGACTGACCAGGTAAAAGCTTTGATCCCTTATTGATGTCACCTGTTAAATCCACGTCAAATCAGTGTCGATGAAGGGGAGGAGACAGGTTAAAGAAGGATTTTTAGGCCTCGAGACAATTGAGACATGGAAGGTGTATGTGTGCCATTCAGAGGGTGAATGGGCAAGACAAAAGATTTAAGTGCCTTTGAACGGGGTATGGTAGTATGTGCCAGGCGCACCAGTTTGAGTGCGTCAAGAACTGCAACGCTGCTTGGTTTTTCTCACGCAACAGTTTCCTGTGTGTATCAAGATTGGTCCACCACCCAAAGGACATCCAGCCAACTTGACACGTGGGAAGCATTAGAGTCAGCATGGACCAGCATCCCTGTGGAACACTTTCGACACCTTGTAGTCCATGCCCCCGACGAATTGAGGCTGTTCCGAGGGTAAAAGGGGGTGCAACTGAATATTAGGAAGGTGTTCCTAATATTTTGTACACTCAGTGTATATCTCACACAGTATGGTGTGCCCAATAGCAAAACCCAAATCTGCCAAGCAACAGCAGACCAGCATGCAGTGCAGCCTTACTTGGTCCCATTTTCTGGAAGGGTTCTACTGGCGGCTCCTCCTTGATGTCTTCTACAGGTCCTAGAACCACCTGCTCGTATGGGTCTGGGGGGAGAGGGGGAGACAGAGAGCGATATGGAGGAAGGGGTCAAGTTAATTCACACAGGGTACTTTCTTTAGAGCAGCTGTAGCCGTGGAAGTGAAGGTTCAATCAAATCGCTTAAGGGCTACAAGTACACTACTCTTACAAATATCAGCCATGTGACTGGCTAGTTTCCTGTTTTAAGCATTTGAGATCTTCCTTTTACGAGGGACTTTACATGCTCAACTTCCCAGGAATTCATTCTAACAAAACCACAAACTTTTATGGAACTGCAAGTCAAGTCAACATTGCCACTGAGACAGAACAAGTTTCCATTCGAATTCAAAAAAGGACACCGAATAGAAAGGCCTAGTAAAAGCAGGAGAAGAGAGGGTAGGTAGGTAAGTCCGTTACCGTCAACAGCATGTAGGTCGCGATGCTCCTGGAAGCAGCTGTAGTACTTGTATTTCTTCCCGCAGATGTCGCAGGAGTAGCGGAAGCTATCTGCAGCACACACGAATGCAATGACGTCACAACCCACTGGTCACTGCCTAGCTCACAGCAGTCATTTCTTTCAGTTCTAAATAAGGTATAAAAACAGTGAATGTTGTTTTTGTGTTATTGGTCCGTCGACTTTGCTTTTGTGCAGTGTGGGATATTCCATGTTGTACAGGAAGAAATTTGTTTTTTGAGATGTGACCTATTCTCTTACTGGGAGAATTATCAAGGTGGTGTTGTGGAGAGAATGGTGCAGGTCGAAAACATATCGTTTGTAGCTACAGCTATATGGTTTGTAGCTACAGCTATATTGTTTGTAGCTACAGCTATATTGTTTGTAGCTACAGTGCCTTCAGAAAGTATTCACACCCTTGACTTTTGACATTTTGTTGTCTTACAGCCTGACTTTAAAATAGATTAAAATGAGATTTTGTCATCACTGGCCTACAAACAATACTCCATAATGTCAAAGTGGAATAGTGTTTTTAGACATTTTTACAAATTAATAAAACATTTTAAAGCTTAAAATGTCTTGAGCCAATAAGTATTACACTCTTTTGTTATGGCTAGCCTAAATAAGTTGAGTATAAATGTGCTTAACAATTCACATAATAAGTTGCATGGACTCACTGTGTGTGCAATAAGTGTTTAACATGATTTCTGAATGACTACCTCATCTCTGTACCCCACACATACAGATAATTGTAAGGACCCTCAGTCGAGGAGTGAATTTCAAACACAGATTCAACCGTAAAGACCAGGGAGGTTTTCCAATGCCACAGAATGGCACCTATTGGTAGATGGGTAAAAAAAAAGCAGACAATATTCCTTTTAACTTGAAGTTGTTAAGTACACCTTGGATGGTGTATCAACACACCCAGTCGCTAGAAAAGATACGGGAGTTCTTTCCAACTCAGTTGTCGGAGAGGAAGAAAAATGCTCGGGGATTTAACCATGAGGCCAATGGTGACTTTAAAACAGTTATAGAGTAATGGCTGTGATTGGAAAAAAATTGGATGGATCAACAGCATTGTAGTTACTCCACAATACTAACCTAACTGACACAGTGAAGGAAGCCTGTAAAGAATACAAATATTCCTAAACATGCATCCTGTTTGCATTAAGGCACGAATGTAAAACTACCAAAAATGTGGCAAAGAAATTAACTTTATGTCCTGAATACAAAGCGTATCACTGAGGACAACTCTTCATATTGTTGGAAACTGACTAATTGATTTGAGCACATTTTAGTATGTTTATAATTATAAGTGGCCTAGAAGTAGTGATTACAGTGTTATGGGGCGGCAGGTAGCCTAGTGGTTAGAACATTGGGACAGTAACCGAAAGGTTGCTGGATCGAATCCCCGAGCTGACAAGGTAAAAATCTGTCGTTCTGCCCCTGAACAAGGCAGTTAACCCACTGTTCCTGGTAGGCAGTCATTGTAAATAAGAATTTGTTCTTGACTGACTTGCCAAGTTAAATAAAAGGTTACATTATTATTATGTTTTTAAATATGGGTTAGAGAGAATGATCTACACTGAGCAAAAATATTAAATGCAACAATTTCACTCAGTTACCCCTTATAAGGAAATCAGTCAATTTAAATAAATTCATTAGGCCCTAATCTATGGATTTCACGACTGGGAATACCGATATGCATCTGCTGGACAAAGATACCTTTAAAAAAAAAAAGTAAGAACGTGGATCAGAAAACCAGTCAGTATCTCGTGTGACCACCATTTGCCTCAAGCAGCGCAACATCTTCGCTTAGAGTTTACCATGCTGTTGATTGTGTCCTGTGGAATGTTGTCCCACTCCTCTTCAATGGCTGAGCGGAGTGTCAGCCATTTAACTGGAATACGCTGTCATACACATCAATCTAGAGCATCCCAAACATTCTCAATGGGTGACATGTCTGGTGAGTATGCAGGCCATGGAAGAACTGGGACATTTACAGCTTCCAGGAATGGTGTACAGATCCTTGCGTGCACTATCATGTTGACAAATGAGGTGATGGATGAATGGCACGACAATGGGCCTCAGGATCTCATCACGGTATCTCTGCGCATTCAAATTGCCATCGATAAATGCAATTGTGTTCATTGTCCGTAGCTCATGCCTGCCACCGCCACCATGGGAAACTCTGTTCACAACATTCACATCAAACTGCTCGTCCACACAACAACACACACACACTGTCTGACAGCTCTCTGGTACAGTTGAAACCGGGATTCATCCATGAAGAGCACACTTCTCCAATATGCCAGTGGCCATCGAAGGTGAGCATTTGCCCACCGAAGTTGGTTAAGACCCTGGTGACGACGACGAGCATGCAGATGAGCTTCCCAGAGACAGTTTGTGCAGAAATTCGGTTGTGCAAACTAGGTTTGTCCCCAAATTGCTTTGTTCTTTCAACTAATCAATTGGTTGAAATTTTAATTGTGTATTTTTCCCCATATAGACACACCCTATGTGTTTTAATAAAATCAACTATATGTAGGCTACTGAGCTTGTCTGATGCTTCAAGCACATGTTGATTAAATAATTAGACACACAAATGACTTGAGGGTGCCAGACCCTCTTCCTCCCGCTGCTGCTGGCCTTCGCAGATTCTGCTGTTACGCTCCTAAAAGGCTACACCAGGGGTAGGCAACCTTTTTTTCTTCTTCTTCTATGATATAATGGCGGTCCGTAAAACAATCGTTTAAGTGCATGCCACCACCTACTGTGCTGGAATGTACGATCAATCATGATCTGCCCAATTCTGTACTACCATGAAAATAAAAACCAAATAAATTCCTACTACTTCTACCACACCCTCCCCAACCCCATTACACTTGATCTACATCATGCTGAAACACTCCACGATTGTTCAGCATGTCAACAACCATTTCAACAGTAACATCTGTTTCCCACAATATCTCTTTAGCCATCTCCACAATAACCTTCAACCTGGCATTTCTGCTTTCCATAAAAGTCAAAATCAAATAACATTTACTTGTCACATGCGCCGAATACAACAAGTGTAGACCTTTTAAGAAGTTAAGAAAAAAAAAAAAGGAAAAAAAGTGTTAAATAAAATAGTTTTTTTTATTAACAAATAATTAAAACAGCAGCAGTAAAATAACAAGCGAGGCTATATACAGGGGGTACCGGTACAGAGTCAATGTGCGGGGGCACAGGTTAGTTGAGGTAATATGTACATGTAAGTAAAGTTAAAGTGACTATGCAAAGATTATAAACAGAGAGCAGCAGCAGCGTAAAAGAGGGGTCTGGGTAGCCCTTTGATTAGCTGTTCAGGAGTCTTATGACTTGGCGCTCCGCTAATGCTTGCCGTGCGGTAGCAGAGAGAACAGTCTATAACTAGGGTGGCTGTAGTCTTAAAATTTTTAGGGCCTTTCTCTGACGCCGTCTGATATCGAGGTCCTGGATGGCAGGAAGCTTGGCCCCAGTGATGTACTGGACTGTACGCACTACCCTCTGTAGTGACTTGCGGAGGCCGAGCAGTTGCCATACCAGGCAGTGATGAAACCAGTCAGGATGCTCTCGATGGTGTAGCTGTAGAACCTTTTGAGGATCTGAGGACCCATGCCAAATCTTTTCAGTCTCCTGAGGGGGAATAGGTTTTGTCGTGCCCGCTTCACGACTGCCATGGTGTGCTTGGACCATGTTAGTTTGTTGGTGATGTGGACACCAAGGAACTTGAAGCTCTCAACCTGCTCCACTGCAGCCCACTTGATGAGAATGGGGGCGTTCTCGGTCCTCTTTTTCCTGTAGTCCACAATCATCCCTTTTGTCTTGATCACGTTGAGGGAGAGGTTGTTGTCCTGGCACCACACGGCCAGGTCTATGACCTCCTCCCTATAGGCTGTGTCGTTGTTGTCAGTGATCAGGCCTACCACTGTTGTGTCTTCGGCAAATTTAATGATGGTGTTGGAGTCGTGCCTGGCCGTGCAGTCATGAGTGAACAGGGAGTACAGGAGGGGGTTGAGCACGAACCCCTGAGGGGCCCCTGTGTTGAGGATCAGCGTGGGGGATGTATTGTTACCTAACCTTACCACCTGGGGTCGGCCCATCAGAAAGTCCAGGATCCAGTTGCAGAGGGAGGTGTTCAGTCCCAGGGTCCTTAGCTTATTGATGAGCTCTGAGGGCACTATGGTGTTGAATGCTGAGCTGTAGTCAATGAACAGAATTCTCACATAGGTGTTCCTTCTGTCCAGGTGGGAAAGGGCAGTGTGGAGTGCAATAGAGACTGCTTCATCTGTGGATCTGTTGGGGCAGTATGCAAATTGGAGTGGATCTAGGGTTTCTGGGATGATGGTGTTGATGTGAGCCACGACCATCATTTCAAAGCACTTCATGGCTACAGACTTGAGTGCTACGGGTCGGCAGTCATTTAGGCAGGTTACCTTAGTGTTCTTGGGCACAGGCACTATGGTGGTCTGCTTAAAACATGTTGGTATTACAGACTCGGACAGGGAGAGGTTGAAAATGTCAGTGAAGACACTTGCCAGTTGGTCAGGGCATGGTCGCAGTACACGGCCTGGTAATCCGCCTGGCCCTGCGGCCTTGTGAATGTTGACCTGTCTAAAGGTCTTACTCACATCGGCTGCGGAGAGCGTGATCACACAGTCTTCCAGTACAGCTGGTGCTCTCATGCATGTTTCAGTGTTATTAGCCTCGAAGCAAGCATAGAAGTAGTTTAGCTTGTCCGGTAGGCTCGTGTCACTGGGCAGCTCTCGGCTGTGCTTCCCTTTGTAGTCTAATGGTTTGCAGGCCCTGCCACATCCAACGAGCGTCAGAGCCAGTGTAGTAAGACTCGATCTTAGTCCTGTATTGATCCATTGCCTATTTGATGGTTCGTCGGAGGGCATAGCAGGTTTTCTTATAATCTTCTGGGTTAAAGTCCCGCTCCTTGAAAGCGGCAGCTCTAGCCTTTAGCTTAGTGCGGATGCTGCCTGTAATCCATGGTTTCTGGTTGGGGTATGTACGTACGGTCACCGCGGGGACGACATCGATGCACTTATTGATGAAGCCAATGAGAGATGTGGTGTACTCCTCAACGCCATTGGAGGAATTCCGGAACATATTCCAGTCTGTGCTATCAAAACAGTCCTGTAGCTTAGCATCTGCTTCATCTAACCACTTTTTTATTGATCTCGTCACTGGTGCTTCCTGCTTTAATTTTAGCTTGTAAGCAGGAATCAGGAGGATAGAATTATGGTCAGATTTGCCAAATGGAGGGAGAGCTTTTTATGCATCTGTGTGTGGAGTATAGGTGGTCCAGAGTTTTATTCCCTCTGGTTGCATATTTAACATGTTGATAGAAATTTGGTAAAACTGATTTAAGTTTCCCTGCATTAAAGTCCCCGGCTACTAGGAGCGTTTTCTTGTTTGCTTATGGCGGAATATAGCTCATTCAATTCTATCTTAGTGCCAGCCTTTGACTGTGGTGGTAAACAGCTACATGGAATATAGATGAGAACTCTCTCGATAGGTAATGTGGTCTGCAGCTTATCATGAGAAACTACCTCAGGCGAGCAATGGATCGAGACTTCCTTAGATATCGTGCACCAGCTGTTTACAAAAATACATAGACCACCGCCTCGTCTTACCAGACGCTGCTGTTCTATCCTGCTGGTACATCGTATAACCAGTCAGCTGTATGTTGATATTGTTGTCGTTCAGCCACGACTCCGTGAAGCATAAGATGTTACAGTTAATGTCCCGCTGGTAGTTTAATCTTCCCAATAACTCGTCCATTTTACTGTCCAAAGATTGCATGTTTGCGAGTAGAATTGAGGGAAGTGGGGGTTTATTCGATCGCCGCCTATTTCTCAGAAGGCAGCCTGCCCTCCGGCCTCTCTTCATCCGCCTCCTCTTCACACAGATCACTGGCGTCGGGGCCTTTTCCCGAGGGAGACGTATATCCTCCGCCTCGGGCTCGTCAGAGTCGTGAAAGAAGAAAAAGGATTCTGCTAGTCCGTGTTGAGTAATCGTAGTCCTGATGTCTAGAAGTTATTTTCGATCATAAGAGACGGTAGAGGCAACATTATAGACAAAAATAGTAAAAAAAACAAGTTACAAACAACCCAGATAAACAAATAAAAAAACACAATCGGTTGGGGACACGTAAAATGTCTGCCTTCTGCTCCGGCACCTCTGCAAAACAGTCCTGTGGCTTATCTGACCACATTCTTATTGACCGAGTCACTGGTGCTTTCTGCTTTAGTTTTTGCTTGTAAGCACGAAATCAGGAGGATAAAATGATGGTCAGATTTGCCAAATGGATGGCGAGGGAGAGCTTTGTACGTGTCTCTGTGTGTGGAGTAAAGGTGGTCTGTAGTATTTTTCCCTCTGGTTGCACATTTAACATGCTGATAGAAATTAGGTAAAACTGCAAAAGACCCCGGCCAGTAGCAGCGCCGCCTCTGGATGAGCGTTTTCATGTTTGCTTATGGTCGTATACAGCTCATTGAGTGTGGTCTTAATGCCAGCATCGGTCTGTGGTGGTATATAGACAGCTACGAAAATAGTGTGTTCTACAGCTTATCATGAGAAACTCTACCTCAGGCGAGCAAAACCTTGAGACTTCCTTAGATTTCGTGCCCCAGTTGTTGTTTACAAATATCCATAGGCCGCCGTCCCTTGTCTTACCAGAGGCCGCTGTTCTATCCTGCCAAAAAAGCTTAAAACCCGCCAGCTGTATGTTAATCATGTTGTTGTTCAGCCACGACTCTGTGAAACATAAGATATTACAGTTTTTAATGTCCCGTTGGTAGGATATATGTGCTCGTAGTTCCTCTATTTTATTATTGATTGATTGTACGTTGGCTAATAGGACCGATGGTAAAGGTAGATTACCCTCTCAGCGACAGATCCTTACAAGGCACCCGGAACGTCGTCCACGATACCTCCGTCTTTTCCTCCTGCGAATGACCGGGATGACGGCCCTGTCTGGATTAAAGTCGTACTGACAACCTTACCAATAAAAGCTGAAGTCAACTTTAATCATTTTCAAAGTGTCCTTTGACACTGCACATTCATGAGCGCAAGATTTCTTAGCAGGCCTTCAAACCAAGCCAGGACCAGCAGAAACTCAAGCCCCGACATTAGGTCCACTTACTACAGGAGCAGCCATGGAAGCTCCATTATTCCACACTGTAGTTCCCCCAATCTGTTTTACAGCCTCTGCTTACAATACATGATGACTACTTCTATACAGTGCATTCAGAAAGTATTCAGACCCCTTCCCCTTTTCCACATTTCGTTACATTACAGCCTTATTGTAAAATGTATTAAATAAAATTCTCAATCTACACATACTGGCAAAGCAAAAACAGGTTTTTAGATATATCTTTGCAAGAGTATAAAAAAGAAAGAAAAAACTGAAATACCTTATTTACATAAGTATTCAGACCCTTTGCTATGAGACTCGAAATTGAGCTTGGGTGCATCCTGTGTCCATCTTGAGATGATTCACCAACTTGATTGGAGTCCACCTGTGGTAAATTCAATTTATTTGACCTGATTTGGTAAGGCGCACACACACACACACACACACACACACACTCAAAAGTTTGGGGTCACTAAGAAACGTCCTTGTTTTTGAAAGAAAAGCACATTTTTGGTCCATTAAAATATCATCAAATTGATCAACAGTGAAGACGCGACTCCGGGATGCTGGCCTTCTAGGCAGAGTTGCAAAGAAAAAGCCATATCTCAGACTGGCCAATAAAAATTAAATATTAAGATGGGCAAAAGAACACAGACACTGGACAGAGGAACTCTACCTAGAAGACCAGCATCCCGGAGTCGCTTATGGCCGTATACTGTTGACGTTGAGACTGGTGTTTTGCGGGTACTATTTAGTGAAGCTGCCAGTTGAAGACTTGTTTCTGTTTCTCAAACTAGACACTAATGTACTTGTCCCCTTGCACAGTTGTGCACCGGGGCCTCCCACTCTTTCCATTCTGGTTAGAGCCAGTTTGCACTGTTCTGTGAAGGGAGTAGTACACAGCTTTGTACAAGATCTTCAGTTTCTTGGCAATTTCTCGCATGGAATAGTCTTCATTTCTCAGAACAAGAATAGACTGACGAGTTTCAGAAGAAAGGGCTTTGTTTCTGGACATTTTGAGCCTGTAATCGAACCCACAAATGCTGATGCTCCAGATACTCAATTAGTCTAAAGAAGGCCAGTTTTATTGCTTCTATAAATCAGAACAACAGTTTTCAGCTGTGCTAACATAATTGCAGAATGGTTTTCTAATGATCAATTAGCCTATTAAAATGATAAACTTGGATTAGCTAACACAACGTGCCATTGGAACATAGGAGTGATGGTTGCTGATAAATGGGCCTCTGTACACCTATGTAGATATTCCATTTAAAAAAATGCAATTTCCAGCTACAAGTCATTTACAACATTAACAATGTCTACACTGTATAACCTGTTTTTAATACATTTTAGAATAAGGCTGTAACGTAACGAAATGTGAGAAAAAAAATCAAGGGATCTGAATACTTTCCTAATGCACTGTTTCTCTGAGCCTCTCTCTGCACCTGGCATCCACCAAATGCTGCACTATGCCCCCCCCCTCCCCACACAATTACAACACAACCTTCACATTGCTCCCCTCCACACTTGGCACATATTTTCTTTCCTTTACATTGAGCAGCTACATGTCCCATTCTTTGGCATTTAAAACACCTCAATGGGATGGGACAAATTCTCTAACATTGAAACTAAGGAATCCTATCTGTACTTTCCCAGGCATAACCTTCTCAAACCTCAGCAGGACTGATAGGTCAAAGAAGTGAAAGCCTTCTTTCCTACTGATCAACCTTTTGGCCTCCATCACTCTTCCTCCCTTCACATGTTCTTTAATATCGTCTATGGACATAGATATTGGGACCCCGGTGATGACTCCCCTCAATCTAGCATAAGCACTAGGGACATGACTTTGTCTTCCCATTAAGCTTTTCTATTGATATAATTTTCTCTTGCTGAGCCTGGCTACCACAAAATATTAACAAAATCTACCATTTCCAATTAACTAATTTCACTTCACCTACAGTGAGGGAAAAAAGTATTTGATCCCCTGCTGATTTTGTACGTTTGCCCACTGACAAATAAATGATCAGTCTATAACTTTAATGGTAGGTTTATTTGAACAGTGAGAGACAGAATAACAACAAAAAAATCCAGAACAACACGTGAAAAATGTTATAAATTGATTTGCATTTTAATGAGGGAAATAAGTATTTGACCCCTCTGCAAAACATGACTTAGTACTTGGTGGCAAAACCCTTGTTGGCAATCACAGAGGTCAGACGTTTCTTGTAGTTGGCCACCAGGTTTGCACACATCTCAGGAAGGATTTTGTCCCACTCCTCTTTGCAGATCTTCTCCAAGTCATTAAGGTTTCGAGGCTGACGTTTGGCAACTCGAACCTTCAGCTCCCTCCACAGATTTTCTATGGGATTAAGGTCTGGAGACTGGCTAGGCCACTCCAGGACCTTAATGTGCTTCTTCTTGAGCCACTCCNGCAGAAAAACACCCCCAAAGCATAATGTTTCCACCTCCATGTTTGACGGTGGGGATGGTGTTCTTGGGGTCATAGGCAGCATTCCTCCTCCTCCAAACACGGCGAGTTGAGTTGATGCCAAAGAGCTCCATTTTGGTCTCATCTGACCACAACACTTTCACCCAGTTGTCCTCTGAATCATTCAGATGTTCATTGGGAAACTTCAGACAGGCAGGTATATGTGCTTTCTTGAGCAGGGGGACCTTGCGGGCGCTGCAGGATTTCAGTCCTTCATGGCGTAGTGTGTTACCAATTGTTTTCTTGGTGACTATGGTCCCAGCTGCCTTGAGATCATTGACAAGATCCTCCCGTGTAGTTCTGGGATGATTCCTCACCGTTCTCATGATCATTGCAACTCCACGAGGTGAGATCTTGCATGGAGCCCCAGGCCGAGGCAGATTGACAGTTCTTTTGGGTTTCTTCCATTTGCGAATAATCGCACCAACTGTTGTCACCTTCTCACCAAGCTGCTTGGCGATGGTCTTGTAGCCCATTCCAGCCTTGTGTAGGTCTACAATCTTGTCCCTGACATCCTTGGAGAGCTCTTTCGTCTTAGCCATGGTGGAGAGTTTGGAATCTGATTGATTAAATGCTTCTGTGGACAGGTGTCTTTTATACAGGTAACAAGCTGAGATTAGGAGCACTCCCTTTAAGAGTGTGCTCCTAATCTCAGCTCGTTACCTGTATAAAAGACACCTGGGAGCCAGAAATCTTTCTGATTGAGAGGGGGTCAAATACTTATTTCCCTCATTTATAACATTTTTCACATGAGTTTTTCTGGATTTTTTTGTTGTTATTCTGTCTCTCACTGTTCAAATAAACCTACCATTAAAATTATAGACTGATCTTTTCTTTGTCAGTGGGCAAATGTACAAAATCAGCAGGGGATCAAATACTTTTTTCCCTCACTATACCTCTTTCTCTACAGCATTAGTTAGTTGGATGGGGTGTGAGGCCCTGTGGTCTCAAACACTATCACCACTTTCCATTCCAACACATCATTACTCTTGCTTCCTACCTTGGCCCTTTTTATGTTTTCTTTATTAGATGGTCCACTGCTTTCTGTATTATGATCTCGTCTTCCTATGCCTTTCCACTACCAACCACACCGGTCCTTGACCCTCATCCTCGCGCTCCATACCATCAGAACGGACACCCATATTGTTCGCATTTCAGCACAGCTGTTGCTTCACCAACCCTTTCTCCACTTCGTCAGCACTACTCACCGCCATTTCCGACTCCTCCTAGACTCGTCTCTCCGGCCCTCTGCAACATTTTCCATTTGGAGTGCCAATTTATATCTTACAATTTCTAACAATCGGTGTGCCAGTTATGATTTTTTATATTCACATTTTCGTGGAACAGTTTAATTTCATTTAGAATAGTCTTCGTATCTCAAAATCATTATCATGTGGTTATAAAAAATTCTAAAAGTAACTTCTATTGCCATTGCCAACTATGTAGAAATAGCCCACATAAAGCCAACAAATAAACATTTCAGCCTGCAGGTAAATAAATATCCCATGAATCACATTGGCTACGCATGGTCTGTCTGCAAGGAACTTGAAACATTGTATCAACTATTAACTTGGGCCGGCCTGAAGCTTGAGCAAGCAAACTTCCAACGTATAAAATAAGTGTCCCGCTTCAGTGACCTCCGGACAGACATACTGTAGCTGTACGCTATTTGCGCAAGGGATAAGAAGTAATCAGGTAGGGCTATTTTATGATGTTTCCACCGGATCAGAGCATGACATTTTGTGCCCCTTTCACACCGAGTGGTTATCAAAAGAGAGCTGGAAAGATTGTTCAAATAGGCTACATTGAGGAACTATTGTCATTCTCAATGGATGTAAAAACAGACAGAAATTACCATAACCAAACAAAAAAGGTGGACTAGAAATGAGAATTAAGAGTAAATGTACTACTCGTGATACTGGTGTGCCATCCCCACAGTGGATTAGTCCACTGAGAGACATGCGTGAATCAGACCGGTGTCTCGTGCCATAATATATATTTTAGACTGGTCGACTAAAAACAAATCTTTAGTCGAGTTTCTCCCATTCTTCTCTGCAGATCCTCTCAAGCTCTGTCAGGTAGGATGGGGAGCGTCGCTGCACAGCTAAACTTAGCAAAAAAAGAAACGTCCTCCCACTGTCAACTGCGTTAATTTTCAGCAAACTTAACATGTGTAAATATTTGTATGAACATAAGATTCAACAACAGACAAACTGAACAAGTTCCACAGACATGTGACTAACAGAAATGGAATAATGTGTCCCTGAACAAAGGGGGAGGGTCAAAATCAAAAGTAACAGTCAGTATCTGGTGTGGCCACCAGCTGCATTAAGTACTGCAGTGCATCTCCTCCTCGTGGACTGCACCAGATTTGCCAGTTCTTGCTGTGAGATGTTACCCCACTCCTCCACCAAGGCACCTGCAAGTTCCCAGACATTTCTGAGGGGAATGGCCCTAGCGGAGGATGTCTTCACTGTAACGCACAGCGTTGAGATTGCCTGCAATGACAACAAGCTCAGTCCGATGATGCTGTGACACACCGCCCCAGACCATGAAGGACCCTCCACCTCCAAATCGATCCCGCTCCAGAGTACAGGCCTTGGTGTAACACTCATTCCTTCGACGATAAACGCAAATTCGACCATCACCCCGGTGAGACAAAACCGCAACTCGTCAGCGAAGATGTAGCGCTGTCTTAGGCGTCTCACAGTACGGACATTGCAATTTATTGCCCTGGCCACATCTGTAGTCCACATGCCTCCTTGCAGCATGCCTGAGGCACGTTCACACAGATGAGCAGGGACCCTGGGCATCTTTCTTTTAGTGTTTTTCAGAGTCAGTAGAAAAGCCTCTTTAGTGTCCTATAACGGTCGTAACAACCGTTCCACAGGTGCAAGTTCATTAATTGTTTATGGTTCATTGAACAAGCATGGGAAACAGTGTTTAAACCCTTTACAATTAGGAACTGTGAAGTTATTTGGATTTTTACGAATTATCTTTGAAAGACAGGGTCCTGAAAAAGGGACGTTTGTTTTTTTGCCGAGTATATTTTCAGATCTCTCCAGAGATGTTCGATCGGGTTCAAGTCTGGGATCTGGCTGGGCCACTCAAGAACATTCATAAACTTGTTCCGAACACACTCCTGCATTGTCTTGGCTGTGTGCTTAAGTTCGTTGTCCTGCTGGAAGGTGAACCTTCACCCCAGTCTGAGGTACTGAGTGCTCTGGAGCAGGTTTTCATCAAGGATCTCTGTACTTTGCTCCGTTCACCTTTCCCTCAATCTTTACTGGTCTCCCAGTCCCTGACCTGAAAAACATCCCCACAACATGATGCTGCCCCCACCATGCTTCACCATAGGGATGGTGCCGGGTTTCCTCCAGACGTGATGCTTGGCATTCAGGCCAAAGAGTTCAATCTTCGTTTCAGACCAAAGAATCTTGATTCTCATAGTCAGAGTCCGTTAGGGGCCTTTTGGAAAACTCCAAGCAGGCTGTTATGTGCCTTTTACTGAGGAGTTGCTTCCGTCTGGCCACTCCATAAAGGCCTGATTGGTGGATTGCTGGAGAGAACTCTAGAGCTTTGTTGGGTTCTTGGTCACCTCCCTGACCAAGGCCCTTCTCCCCCGATTTCTCAGTGCGGCCAGCTATAGGAAGAGTCTAGGTGGATCTAAACTTCTTCCATTTAAGAATGATGGAGGCCACTGTGTTCTTGGGGACCTTCAAAGCTTCAGGAATGTTTTGGTACCGTTCCCCAGACCTGTTCCTCGACACAATCCTGTCTCGGAATTGTTCCTTCGACCTTATGGCTAAGTTTTTGCTCTGACGTACATTATATAGACATGTGTGCCTTTCCAAATCATGTCCAATCAATAGAATTTACAACAGGTGGACTCCAATCAAGTTGTAGAAACATCTCAAGGATGATAAATGGAAACAGGATGCACCTGAGCTCAATTTCGAGTCTCATAGCAAATGTCTCTGAATACTTATGTAAATAAGGTATTTGTTAAAAATGTCTAAAAACCTGAATTTACTTTGTCGTTATGGGGAATTGTGTGTAGATTGATGAGGATATTTTATTTATTTTTAAAACCATTTTAGAATAAGGCTGTAACATAACAAAATGTGGAAAAAGTCAAGGGGTCTGAATACTTTCTGAATTAAGTGTATTAGTGTTTTGTTGTTCACATTTTTCTTCCACTTTGACACAAGTTTTTTGTGTATATCAACAACAAAATATTCATTGAGGGTTGAGTTTAAACTGACATATGGTATAGTTTTAAGATGTTCAAACTATGGATTATTTAGCTATTTGATTATGAATTTTAGGACCCTTTTAGGCATAAAAAAATATATATAAATCAATATTTTAATAAAAATATTGATTTTGGCCTTTACTACTATAGCCCAGAGAAACAAACACAACACTACCTTCACACTTCCATAAAAAAATTTTAATCGGTAGCGGTTACCTTCAGATGAGGCCCGTGACACTTTTTGGGGACGTAAAGCCGTGAGATGACATTAGTTTGTAGCCCAAGCGGTTCGGACGCTACAAACAGAAGTTGGCAAATCAACTGTTTCGACTTCAGACGAGTCCCCTGACATTTGTGGGAGTCGTAGAGCAAAACGGAGACCACCATAGTGTTCGTGAAAGTCTCATGTTGGTCAAACCGTTCAGACGTTTTCATGAGAAGACCGATTTTCTGGATATCTTTCCAATGCAAAACAGACATCTCTAGTTTAAGCTCAGCATTTAACACCACACTACCCTCCAAACTCGTCATTAAGCTCGAGATCCTGGGTCTCGACCCCGCCCTGTGCAACTGGGTCCTGGACGTTCTGACGGGCCACCCCCAGGTGATGAGGGTAGGAAACAACATCTCCACCCCGCTGATCCTCAACACTGGGGCCCCACAAGGGTGCGTTCTCAGCCCTCTCCTGTACTCCCTGTTCACCCATCACTGCGTGGCCATGCATGCCTCCAACTCAATCATCAAGTTTGCAGACGACACTACAGTGGCAGACTTGATTACCAACAACGACGAGACGGCCTACAGGGAGGAGGTGAGGGCCATCGGAGTGTGGTGTCAGGAAAATAACCTCACACTCAGCGTCAACAAAACAAAGGAGATGATTGTGGACTTCAGGAAACAGCAGAGGGAGCACCCCCCTATACACATCAACGGGACAGTAGTGGAGAAGGTGGAAAGTTTAATGTTCCTCGGCGTACACATCACAGACAAACTGAAATGGTCCACCCACACAGACAGCGTGGTGAAGGCGGCGCAACAGAAGGCTGAAGAAATGTGGCTTGTCACCAAAAACACTCACAAACTTGAACAGATGCACAATCGAGAGCATCCTGTCGGGCTGTATCACCACCTGGTACGGCAACTGCTCCGCCCACAACCATAAGGCTCTCCAGAGGGTAGTGAGGTCTGCACAACGCATCACTGGGGGCAAACTACCTGCACTTCAGGACACCTACACCACCCGATGTCACAGGAAGGCCAAAAAGAGCCACAGCCTGTTCACCCCACTATCATCCAGAAGGCGAGGTCAGTACAGGTGCATCAAAGCTGGGACCGAGAGACTAAAAAACAGCTTCTATCTCAAGGCCATCAGACTGTTAACTTCTTAGGGAGTGGCTCCCGAGGTGACGGTTTTGGAGAGTCTGGCGTGCCCAAAGTAAAATGCCTCCCACTCAGGCCCAGGACATGCACATAATTAGTACTATTGGATAGGAAACACTGAAGTTTCTAAAAGTGTTAACATAATGTCTTTGAGTATAACAGAACGGATATAGCAGGCGAAAACCCGAGGAATTTCTTTTCTGGAAAGTGTTTTTGACACATTGCCTCATTTTGAACCCCTCCCTATTGAAAACAGCCATTTCTGGGAGTAAGATTGCAGTACCTATTGCTTCCACTGGATGTCAACAGTCTCTAGACAGTGTTTTGTGATGTTATAGTTGCTCTGTATGGTAATAGAAGAACAATTTCGAACTGGTCATCGGATGTAAACAGAAGAGGATGCGCGTTCACGGGCTCGCGCGCGCTGTGGTTTTTTCCTTTCCTATCGTCCAGTTTATAATCCGGTTGAAATATTATAGTAAATATACATAAAAGTGTTCCTAAGGATACATTATCAATGATGTTTGATTGTTCTTGGACAAGTGTATAGGTATAGGTTGAACGCGTTCTCTTCACGGTTCAATGGGCGAGTGGACGCTGTATTTTATGATCATAACGCGCCAACCAAAACGGAGATTTATGGATATAATAAATGACTTTTTCTAACAAAAGAACCATTGGATGTCTTCGTTGGACACTTGGGAAGCCCTCAGCAGAAGTTCTTCAAAAGGTAAGGGATTTGTTTTCGCTGTGAAATGTGTTTTGTGTGAACCGCGATGGTTTATGAATTGATGCTCATGGAAAAATATTGGAGGTGCTACCCTCAAACAATCAAATGTTGTGCTTTCGCCGTAAAGCCTTTTTGAAATCTGACAACGCTGTGATATTGCCAAGAAGCAGAGCTTTTGATGACTAGCGCCCCACCACTCCGTAAGTAGTTAAACAGCCATCACTAACATTGAGTGGCTGCTGCCAACATACTGACTCAAATCTCTAGCCACTTTAATAATTACAAATTGGGATGTAACAAATGTATCATTAGTCACTTTAAACAATGCCACTTTATATGTTTACATACCCTACATTACTCATCTCATATGTATATACTGTACTCTATACCATCTACTGCATATTGCCTATGCCGTTCGGCCATCCATATATGTACATATTCTTATTCATTCCTTTACACTTGTGTGTATAAGGTAGTTGTTGTGAAATTGTTCAATTACTTGTTAGATATTACTGTACGGTCGGAACTAGAAGCACAAGCATTTCGCCAGACTCGCATTAACATCTGCTAACCATGTGTATGTGACCAATAAAATTTGATTTGATAAAATGACAGATTTTGATGGGGATTTTTGTATTGTTACTTACAGTAGATTGACATGTCGTCAATCGACTCTAGGGGGTTAAATCCATTTTAATCCCACTTTGTAACAACAAAATGTGGAAAAATTCAACGGGTGTGAACACTTTCTGAAGGCACTGTAGATGTGCGCCTGTGTATGCATGTACACACCTGTGTGTATGCTAATGCATGAGCGCGTGCATGTTTGTGCATGTGAATGCGTGTGCATACACATCCGTGTACTCACTGTTAGGAGCTGGTGGTGCACCCTCCCCTGGCATGCTGTCGGACTCTGCGGGGGGAAAGACAGAGACACATTCATAAGAGATCTGCTGTTGGCGTGGCGCCTACGCTTATAACAACAGCTTGACTCACTCGGATCTCAGACAACATTTGGCATCGCTCACATAAAAAATTATGGATGTCAGGAAGGAGAGGGGAAGAAAATAGTATTTCAAAAGTATTAGCGGATGAATACAGCTGACAAGTTAATGATAAGAAATGAGCCCCAAACATAACATTACGCCGCAAATCCAATTTTACGTTGCCAAAATTGGATTCATGTGACTTTCAGATCGGGGCTTGCATTATCATGCCATATATATATTTAGCAGGGGGGGGGGGGGGGGGGGTTATCAAAAATTAGGTGCTATTAAATCATGTCTCTAGTGACTTGAGTTGATTATTTTTATCTTATCAAACATTTCCAATGTCATCACACAAAGAAGCCTTAGTGTTTCAGGGCAGGCCTTGCTTACCTCTGTGGGCACGGACGTGCGTCTGAAAGCAGTTGTAGTACTTGTATTTCTTCCCACATATCCCGCAAACATAGGAGCCTGTGTGACAGAGGAAAAGCAATATAGAGAGAGCTGAAAATGCTACAATAGTTGAGTGCATTGATATCATTGGTCTGTAACAACATACTCAGTGGCCAGTTAATTAGGTACACCACCCCATTCACAAAAATGGTTCGCACCTATAGACAGTGAGTCACGATGAGGCAGAGGCATTGTTACTGTTCGATTGAACGTTAGAATGGGCAAAATAAGTGACCTAAGTGACTGAGCGTGGTATGATCGTCGGTGCCAGGCGTGCCGGTTCCAGTATCTCAGAAACTGCAGCCTCCTGGGCTTTTCACACACAACAGTGTCTAGAGTTTACCAAGAATGGTGCGAGAAACAAAAAAACTTCCAGTCAGCGGCAGTCCTGTTGGCAAAAACAGCTTGTTGATGAGAGGATGAAGGAGAATGGCAAGAATCGTGCAAGCTAACAGGCGGGCCACAAACAGGCAAATAACGGTGCAGTACATCAGTGGTGTGCAGAACGGCATCTTGGATCGCGCAACTCGCCGGTCCTTGTCACGGATGTGCTATTGCAGCAGACAACCACACCGGGTTCCACAAGAGAAAAGGGCACATGACAGCACATGCAAAAAGGCACGAGAAAGACAGCGCATAAGGCATTCTGTGGTCTGATGAGACAAAAATATAACCATTTGGCCTGAATTTAAAACACTATGTTTGGAGAAAACCAGGCACAGCTCATCACCCGTTTAACAGCAGTGGTGGAAAAAGTACCCAATTGTCATACTTGAGTAAAGGTAAAGATACCTTAATAGAAAATGACTCAAGTAAAAGTCACAAAGTAAAAAAATTGAGTAAAAGTCTACTATACCTAAGTATCAAAAATACATGTAATTGCTCAAATACAGTATCAGTAAAAAGATTGCACACCTACTGTACTCATTTAAGGGTTTTTCTTTTTACTATTTTCAACATTGTAGAATAATAGTGAAGACATCAACACTATGAAATAACACATATGGAATCATGTAGTAACCAAAAAAAAAAGTGTTAAATCAAAATATATTTTATATTTGACATTCTTCAAAGTAGCCACCCTTTGCCTTGATTACAGCTTTGAACACTCTTGGCATTCGATCAACCAGTTTCATGAGGTAGTCACCTGGAATGCATTTCAATTAACAGGTGTGCCTTGTTAAAAGTTAATTTGTGGAATTTCTTTCCTTCTTAATGCGTTTGAGCCAATCAGTTGTGTTGTGACAAGGTAGGGGTGGTACACAGAAGACAGCCCTATTTGGTAAAAGACCAAGTCCAAATTGTGGCAAGAACAGCTCAAATAAGCAAAGAAACTACAGTACATCATTACTTTAAGACATGATGGTCAGTCAATACAGAAAATGTCAAGAACTTGGAAAGTTTCTTGAAGTGCAGTCGATAAACAATCAAGCGCTATAATGAAACTGACTCTCATAAAGACCGCCACAGGAAAGAAGACCTTGCTGCAGAGGATAAGTTAGAATTAACTGATTGCAGCCCAAATAAATGCTTCACAGAGCTCAAGGAACAGACATCTCAACGTCAACTGTTCAGAGGAGACTGCGTGAATCAGTTCTTCATGGTCTAATTGCTGCAAAGAAACGACTACTAACAGATACCAATAAGAAGAAAATACTTGCTTGGGCCAAGAAATATGAACAATGGACATTAGACCAGTGGAAATGTGTCCTTTGAACTGACGAGTCCAAATTTGAGATTTTTCGTTCCAACCGGCCTGTCTTTGTGAGAAGCGGAGTAGGTGAACGGATGATATCTGCCTGTGTGGTTCCCACCGTGAAGCATGGAGGAGGTGGTGTGATAGTGCTTAGCTGATGACACTGTCAGTGATTTATTTAGAATTCAAGGCACACATAACCAGCATGGCTACCACAGCATTCTGCAGCGATATGCCATCCCATCTGGTTTGAGCTTAGTGGGACTATCATTTGTTTTTTAACGGGACAATGAACCAAAACACAACTCCAGGCTGTTTAAGAGCCATTTGACCAAGAAGGATAGTGATTGAGTGCTGCATCAGATGACCTGGCCTCCACAAACACCCAACCTCTACCCAATTGAGGTTTGGGATGAGTTGGAAAGCAGAGTGAAGGAAAAGCAGCCAACAAGTGCTCAGCATATGTGGGAACTGTTGGAAAAGCATTCCTCATGAAGCTGAATGCCAAGAGTGTGCAAAGCTGTCATCAAGGCAAAGGGTGGCTATTTATAAAAAATATTTAAAAAAAAATATATAAATATAACTTTTTTGGTTACTAAATGATAGAGATGATGTAGAAAATAGTAAAAAAATAATTAAAACCCTTGAATGAGTAGGTGTCCATACCTTTGACTGGTACTGTGTACTTAAGTATTAAAATTACCATTTTCATGTAACAAAGCTTTTGCCTGTCAGGAAAAATGTATGGAGTAAAAAGTACATTATTTTCTTTAGGAATGTAGTAAAGTAAAAGTTGTCAAAAATAGTAAAGTACAGATACCCCCAAAAAGTAGCACTTTAAAGTAATTTTACACCACTGGTGGTGGCAGCATCATGCTATGTGGATGCTTTTCAGTGGCAGGGAATGGGAGACTGGTAAGGATAGAGGGAACAATGAATGGAGCCAAATACAGACAAATCCTTTGAGAACCTGCTTCAGAGTGCAAATGACCTTAGGGGCGAAGATTTACGTTCCAACAAGCATACAGCCAAAGCAACGCTGGTATGGCTTCAGAACAAGAATGTGGAAGTTCGAGTGGCCCAGACAAAACCCAGACATTAATTCCATAGAAAATCTGTGGAAAGACTTGACGATTGCTGTTCACCGCCATTCCCCATCTAACTTAAGACCTTGAGAAAATCTGCGAGGAAGAACGGGAGAATAATCCCCAAATCCAGATGTGCAAAGCTGTAATCGTCACCAAAGGTGCTTCTACAAAGTATTGACTCAGGGGTGTGAATACTTAGGTCATTTGTGTATTTCATTTTCAATACATTTGCAAAAAAAACATTTTAAACAGGTTTTTGCTGACATTATGGAGTATTGTGTGAAGATGGGTAAGGAAAAATGTATCCAATTAATCCATTTTGAATTCAGTCTGTAACAACAAAATGTGGAATTAGTCAAGGGGTATGAATACTTTCTGAAGACACTGTACATTCCAGCTGAGATGGTTAATGTGGAAGAGCGCAGATGTAGAGTGAAAAGGTAAAATGACAGGAACATGGGTGTTGAAAGGAGGTCCTCTTTCCTACAGTGTGGGTTTGTTCGTTTTGGGTCAGGCCTTTTCCATCATGGTTTAAAATGTGCAAACTCATTTTGCATCACAGAGGGTGGTGCAAACTCATTTTGCGATACAGAGGGTGATGCAAAATGATCCAGCGCATTGTGTGTGGAGTGGAAGGTGATGTGTTAAGGGGTCATACCCTGGGTCTGGTCATTGCGAGACTTTCCTCCTCCACCGAGGACCACGCAGATCTCGGCAGGCACATCTTTCCCGTTACTGGCCCCCTGCGTGCCAGGCTCCTTCTTTATTGTGACCGGGACAGTGAGGGTGGCGGTGGTCGTCGGGGTAGCGGTGGGGCCATCTGGGACTCCATCCCCCGTGTCAACCTGCTCCTGAGCAGGATTGGTAGGCACCTCCTGAGCACTCATGACTCCTACTACACAGGGCCAGCGTTCCTAGGGCTGTGTGTGTGAGTGAGAGTGAGAATGTGTGTGAGAGAGCAACAGACAGCCAGGAGAGAGGAGAAACAAACACAGAATTACAAAAATCAACCTCTCCAAAAACAGCTGCCTTTCTTTGAAACAGGTGCAGTTCAAATACAACATCAAGGGACAACATCAAGGCAACCGAGCACTGAAAAACCTATTTTTAGACAGTTCTAAGGCAAGGCACTTGACACTCAGTAACACCCACAAACTGGGATTGCCATATGCTTGACCAATGAACTTCTGAGAGAGAGCTGTAGTCTGGTATACCAATGAGAGAAAGGGACATTTTATAGTTCTCAAAATTGTCTCCATATGGACATTATTGTTATCGAGATGAATAAAGGTCTATTCTACCCAAGGGGGCTACCAAATCTGGCATCTATGAATTAAAAAAAAAAAAATTAAGTGACTCATGACAATGGAGTTTGCCCAAAATAGGAGGGGAATAGATGGGAGAGATATGCATGATCGTTATGTATAATTAGCCCTACAGCACAGTGCTTCATTGTGTATGGGTGACCTATGATGACAATACATCCATAGTGCCCAGGTGCTCTAATTTCAGAAACATCCAAATTACCCCAGCCTTCTACTGTAAGTACCATAGTACACTAGTACTATGAGGGGACTCCAGTCAAGAGGGTACGCGTAAAATGCAACCAAACAAAACAGAGTTATAACCGGGATGAGATTTTTTTGTGGAAAGAGAAGAATTTCACTAATAATATTAACACACCATTTCTTGGAAGCGATAACTGACCGACATTGGCGCTAATTATTAAAACAGATCATAGTTATGTGGGCAGCTGTTGTCCCCCAAAATAACTTTGCTTTTGAATCACAATCAAAACCACAGCATTGCTGTGTGACAAGTTTCTGTTTGTCACCCTAAATGTGCAGAACTTTCTATTTAGCAATTGGTTAATCAAGTGCTCCTTCAAAACAGAGCTGGCCATATTGAAAAGGGCATTGGTTCAATACAACAATGTGTGGAAAGAAGAAAAAGAGCAGGCTCATTGCATGTAGGCTAGTCATTAAAAAAAATTTTTTAAATAACTTTTAAAAAATGTGGCCTAATTGAAATGTGTTTCATACTCCATTGTTTCATGCCGCACTTCCCTAATTTTTAAATCTAGTCTCCATTGCTTGGTCATGCTGCTCCTGATCTGATAGAGAAACGGACAATGTGAGAACCTCCATGTTTTTCATATCAGCATGGGTTCAACAGTTTAATGGGCTGGGGCTATACTAATCTCATACAGCGTTAGAATAAATGTAAAATGACTAACCACCCCTGACATCTAGCCTACTCAATAAAATGATGCCCGCAAAGAAAAGTAGCTAGCCGACAATGGAAACATTGGAAATTCTAATCTCCCTCAAAAGAGGCCAATTCAATTCAACACGCCTGGTCAGATTGGAGGCCGTAAAAGCTAATTTGGGAAGCAAAGGGAACGGCTGAGTGTTCATTTCAGCAGCAGCCGTGTCGCGGCTGTGCGCCATGTTGTGTTGGAAATTATGACGAGAGCTTTATTTCAAACAAAAACACAGCCCTATCTGGAAGGAAGCTACATGGAGGGGAATATTAGCAATTTTTTCACAAAATTAGAACACGTAGGGATTAAATCTGTGCTGTTTGGTCAGCAGCGATGCAATTGTGAATTAGTTATTGATAACTAGCCCAGTCTATTTGACACTAGTTTGTGTCTGCGCTGGAATCATCATGCAATTCATCTGGTCAAACTTGTGAAATCTCACGGTGGAAGAAAACCCAACCATGGATGAAATAGGATCAACTGAAGATATATCTTGCAGCCTCTGAGAAACAAGCTACATTTTACATTTCTCTCATAAGGTCACACAGCCACGTTCCCATCCACAGTTTTTATGAGAGTAAAGTCATACAGTATCACCGCGACAGCTGTGACAGAAACAGGAGGTTTCTGTAAATTTGTATAAAATGCCGACAGAATTTGTTCGTTCGACATGGTGGGATCTTTTTGTGTTGTTAAATTAATTATGCAACAAAGGAATGCAGAGGAAACATCTTTATGTGCAAATATTGATATAATAACCATCATATCGAAGTAAACTTGAAGTCACATGATTATATGGTGTGTGGTCCTCCCACTAAGGCTGCAGATGAAATAAGTTATGACGAATTTCACAGGGTGGTGAAAGTGCACAGTGATGAGCTTAATGCTCCTTTCCAATAAAAATTGAGGGTCTTATTCTGGTGACATTATGATCGATGCTTGACCACCATTTTTGACAAATTCAAATATTCTCACTCTTATCCATAATAATCTCATAATGTATACTAGCCTACCTGCACTGTATGTGCGAGCTGCTGGCTAGAGCGCACGTGCCAAAACCAGAGTAGGCCCATTTGTCACAAAAACTGTTGCGTTAAATAGCAAGACTAAGTAAAGTTGAGAATGTGATGTAAAACACATTGAACTTTAAGATTTTCATTCGGGCAAAAAAGTACATTGTGTGCAGTATAGCGTCACGCACTGATTTTTCTTCATGCGGATTTTAGAATATTCGCATGAAAATCTGTCGCCGATTGGATGGAAACCTAGCTACTGATACAGATATTTTCACCTGTATTGTTGTCTCTACTTGCTTGCCCTTTGTGCTGTTGTCTGTGCCCAATAATGTTTGTACCATGTTTTGTGCTGCTACCATGTGTTGCTACCATGCTGCTGTCATGTTGTGTTGCTGCCTTGCTATGTTGTCGTCTTAGGTCTCTATGTCATGATGCGTGTTTTGTCCTCTATATTTTTTATTTTATTTTTAATCCCGCAGGAGGCCTTTTGGTAGGCCATCATTGTAAATAAGAATTTGTTCTTAACTGACTTTCCTAGTTAAATAAGGGTTAAATAAATAAATTAAGTGAAAGGCCTAAATTGTAGGCCTCGTGTAGGGGCTAATTTCGTTTTTCCATTCCCTCACTGTTTAAATAATTACATCACATAACTACAGCGGCATGATAGTCCAAACATCTGACATTTTTCCATCTACATAAAAAAAAAAAAAGAGGATTTAGACATCTTGCTATTCACATTACGGAATTTGACCGTTCTCAGAGTCAATTGAGATCAGGAACAAAAAACACACAATGTGTCCAAATAATCCAATGCTCTGAAACTGAAATGGGCCTACTTCCAAGATGTCAAAAACATGGTGTCACAACACTTCAAAAACAGCCTGGAAATAGCATGTATGGACATTGATTAAAGAACAACTGAATTCTGGGAAGGCATCATTGATTTCCACTCCCCTCTTACGGTTTAAATGGATGAAAATCAATCAATGAGCAAATGGTTGTATATTGAGCACATTTCTCATGCCTTAATGCAGCCCATTACAATAGGTTTTACTAAAATGTAGACAAAAGGTAAATTCAACATTAGAAGAGAAAAGGGGAAGCAACCGAATAGAAGTCTGAAGAATTTACCTATTTAAATTCTTGAACAAATGCTTTGCGCTTCTAAATAGGCTGAATTCTTTCAGAATCTCAGAATTTTGATGAATAGTTTTGGCACCCATATTACACTTCCATTTTGTATAGCCTAACCTTCATATATTTCCCTGCAAACAAAATGGCTTGCTGTATTCTTTCCATCAAATTGAAAATGTGAAACTTGCCATCTGTCATTTTTATTGATCCCAAAAGCTTTACCTCTTGCAACTTCGGGGAATTGAAGCATGACAAAAATTTTCCCATCAATGTTTTTTAACCTTGTTTCACACAACTGGTTCAACCAACAAAGGAAAACAGACGATGATTTTCCTATTTCATAAATTATTCAAATGACTGTTTCATGGTTAAAATGTTCCGATTTCATGGCCGACAGGACACATTTTCCGAAGGATCTGGTCGAATATACTATACCAGATCCATGTCATATCAACCATGAAATAGGAAAATACTCCACCAGATCCTTCTGAAAATGTGTCATATCAAATCGGATCAAAGCAGCATCAATTCAATATGAAGGCTTTTTTAGGCAATAGGCAGTGTGTGTATGCGAGTTTGCATGTTATGAAACTGGTTTAGCATGAAATTTCCCCATTTAAATAGACGCCTGCTTTCCTCAAGATTGAGGGCAGCTGTTAAATGTCATTGCATGGATATTAAACATAATATTTGTGCTGGACTACATTACTAAGCTAATCAGTCTCATTGCTAATGATGTCAGAAAGGTCAACATTGGAGGAAAAATAAATGAAACATTGCATCAAGATGGGTCAAGATACAAGATGCATGATGGGCTAATAACAGAACAAATGATGCACTACTAAACCAATTCTGACACGAAATAAGAAAAAGGTGACAAGAGTATAGAAATTGGTTGAATATATATGAATAAAAAAACATTTAAATCAGTGGAGGCTGCGGAGGGTGGGACAGCTCATAACGGCTGGATCGGAGAGAATGGAATAGCATGAAACACAGAAACCATGGACCCCAGGAAGAGTAGCTGCTGCCTTGGCAGGAACTAATGGGGATCCATAATAAATACAAATACATTCATTCCGCTCCAGCCTTTACCACAAGCCCGTCCTCCCCAATTAAGGTGCCACCAACCTCCTGTGATTGAAATCAATACATTGGTTCCCTATATTCCTGCTGTGCAGAGGAGTATCAGTGGTGAGTATAATATTGTCAGCCACAGGGATGACCAAAACCTATTTCAGTCTGAATGCTTTCCCTCTCTCCTTAAATCAGAAGCACATTTTCCTAGCCCCCTCGGTGTAATAAATTTCTCTCAAGATGGCATCCAACCAACGATAAAAAATAAAAAATAAAAGCAATAATGCAGAGAAATGGGAAAATCATTTTTTTCTCCTACATTTCCTTCTATTAGCTGGAATGGGCTGGAAACAGAAATGCGTCAACTCGTAAAATTCCATCCACATGCGCTCCGAAACCCCATAAAAACTTTTCAATTTATATGTTAATGCTGTGAATTAAAATTTAATAACTAGAGATTTTGAAAAGCAGACTTGAATTATACAAAAATAAATCCTGAAAGAGCAGCCCTAAAATTAGAAATTCAGGGCGGCATCCGGTCTGCCACTAAGCCCTTGTAGCTGGCAGATTACATTTTTTATGAAAATCTAAATTGCAGTGCAGGCTGAGGCAGGTCTGGTAAACCTGCTCCATTGTGATTTATAGATTCATTAGAGCAAGAGGAGACTTTCCTCCTGTTTCACAGAAATTAAATTATCTTTATAAAATAGTATTTTTAGAAAGGCAACCTGAGCCCTGAAACCATTAGAAACCTGACACAAAAAGCACACACTTCCTATGTGCATATAACCACAGTACACAGACTGGCCTTAATTCATCTTTGCTGCAGCAATTGAGTGTCCTTGTGAATTATTCATGAGACCAATAAGGTTCATTTTAAGTAGAGGGGGAAATATGCACAGAATACACAAACTCCCAAAATGCCAAAAGCGCTTTCATGTAGTCGTCCAAACCTGAAATACTATCCTGCTGGCCCTAACTCAAGTGATGTCATTTTCAGAGATTTATCATCAGGACAACTATGCTCATAAAGGTAGGTAACTGCTGATGCGTTTGGCAGATTTGGACAGATGCCAACGTTTACCTGGCCAACAAGGAAGAAAAGAAAAAAAAAAAGTTACTAGCAACTGCAATTGCTAAGCTTTCGTAGCTCTCAGCAAGAACATCCAACTGCTCAGAAGGAAGAATTACACCTACCTACATTACAACAAGGTCTCCTAAAAACACAGGTATGCCTACATAAAGTTTGGACTGCACTGGGGTTCACAAGCAGACCATTACACCCTATAGTACCTCTTGGTGCCTAAAAAGGTGCAAACAGCTCTGTCTTGCACAGTCCTGTGTCTCCGTTCTACCAGAGTCCCACAAGCCACAGTGTCTGTCACCTGGGTGGGTAAATGGTTTAGGTCTATTAGTTAAAACATTTGAGAATACGTTCCACAAACTAATGTGTTAACGTATACTATATATAAAACACAGAACATCATCAAAATTTACAATTCAAGTTGCATGTTGTGGGTCTATAAAAAGGTGCCTTTCACTTTAATGCAACCTCACACCAAAACAAATCCTAAATGACTTTCATTACCTGGCTGCTCTGACAATGAATAATATTCCTGTCATTCATACATTCATTCTCTTCAATTACGAACCCGGAATTTCCTGATGTAATTCATAGCCAGCATTTTTTATTAGATTGAATGTGGAGGGAAAAGGTCAGGGTTCAGGTTCAGATTTAGCATGCAAAGCACAACATTTCCACCAACACTTCAAATTCACAGTACAGTTCTGAAGGTCAGTGCCAAAATGACCAAACTAAAATGGCTCCCTCAGATCTACTTACATAGACAAACCATCCTATACGGGAAATTGTTTAGTGTCTACAAGATTAATGTAAACAGCAGAGAAATTGGTGATGATTGTATTTCCTGTTCCTAAAATGGGCCGACTGTCCTCCTCTGCATTTGTCCTCCTTTCTATACTGCTTCCTTTTGTTTGGTCAGTGTTTGTTTTATTCTCAAAGTTTAGACACAACAAGTCCGGTGTATTCCTTGTTTACCATATTCACCATATTTCATCATTCGAGCAGACCATGACAGGAATTCGCTTTATACTTTCTCAAAACACATAAAACAAATTCAAGATGGGCAACTTGACCTTCCAAACACCACATTTCTATTGTATATTGCAAAGGGAATTCTTATATAAGAATGTCAGAATGGGTGACATGCAGAAGCTCTTACATTACAGTGTTGTTGCCATATTTCTTTACCCTCTCTTCCAATCTACATCTAGATCTGTCATTATTTCTTTAATACTATAGAAAGGCACACCCAGCCTAAAGATTAGGCTGATTGTTACTATATCGGTAGCCTACTGAACACACTTTCTCACAATTACCGTCAACATCAGAGAGGATGTTAGTAGTATCAAAGCCACAATCTACCCTTTCAACAGCCAGACCCTGCCTGCCACTTTGTTTAAGCTTGATGGGGCTGGGTAAATATTACCACTCAAATGCATCTAAACTGTGGAAACAAGGATTAACAGTCTACTTTTAGATTGACAGTTCTAAACAGATTTTGAAGCTATAGCCTACATTATTTGTTGTCAAATTACAAAAACATCAACAATGGGGTAATACAGCCAATATCTTGGGTTGATGGAGTAAGACAGTTTCACAATAAATTAAGGCAGTTACATTTTCTTATTTTAAATTGGATGATGCGAATTAGTAAGCTATTTAAATTAAGGACATAGTCACTATTGAAATATATAAAAACTACATAGTAGTTCAAACTTTTTGTTTAAACGTTATGGGAGTTGACACACCCTGATTCAAACTGTGGCCTAGGCTACTCCTGGTTTCTCATATTCAACATCAAAGAGCGCATAAATGATAGAACCAATCTGGTTCAAGACTGAGGCAATATTGCAATCAATACATGTATCAAACAGTTTCTCTTTTTACATGCACTCAAACAGCAGCTCGTGCAATCTACCAATTATCCTCTACAGTAAAAAAAAAAGAGCGTTCATACTGCAAACGTTCATACAGTCAAGGGCCGTAATCATAGGCTACCAATGCAGCTTACTTCTTTTCAAAAATAGCTTCGAAATTAAAAACAAAAATGAATGTCACAAAATGTTTAAAAAACAAAGGTTACAATAAAATGTTTAAACGACAAATTAATTGGAATTTCTTAATTTCACAAAATAACTACCGACAGGTGTCGCCAATTTCAGAATGAAATGAATTAAAATCCTACCCCGTTTTCGAAAACAGAAGTAGAAATTATATTCGAAATTGAAAACATTGTGTTCATGTCGACCGATTGAACCAAATAGCCTACGCTTCATCACAACAAACACTGTCACGACTCAATTGATGTGATTATGGAATGTGAGAGAAAATAGAAGCAAATTTCACAAAACATGGCTGGCTGCAAGGTTGTTTTCAGACTGTTCCTCCTCGTCCTTCACTGCTTGAACTTCCAACACGCTTCCAAAGCTACAATTTATCAGTTACAGTCGATCACTGGGTTAATTCGCCAGTGCACAGCTGAGTTTTACTCGAAAACTTTATTCGAAATCGCTGTCTAAAATCAACAGATTATTTGTGACAAACTAAAACCAGCACACAATTGCTTTTGATAATGCTCACCAAACATGCATTAGCTTGAAAACAGACACCCTCGCTCATTATGAAGAGCGAGTCGAGTGAACTATCAGCAACTGCGGCCTGTACACATTTTTTTAATTTAGGATTTCTAAATCAGAAAAAACGAAAAAGAATGGTTTGACTACCTCCCAAAATGATGCAGCTCATGCGAGTAGGCTTGCTCGAGCTCCAAAATCCTCCTCATCCACAAGAGGTGACTGTACAAATAACGCTTTGAAATAAAATGAGTTGCCGGTATTCATTCTCAAATGATCAAAATTAAAACTGCTTTATTTCCGAGCTTGCAACCTTGACATCTGACGGAATGAGACCGGTTGTATGATTGTTTTGACGAAGGTGTAGGCTACAGTCCGTCCGGGCTCGGTTTATTAGTTTTATTTTTTCATTTTTTTTCCGTATTCAGGGTAGGCTATGCGTTGCGGTTTCTCCAGTGGAAATTTTCGTCCGCCATCATACAAGGACAGATTCCGAAATTGCAACGCCTGCTAGTTATATCAAAATTATTCTGGGCAGAGTGGAAAAAAAGGTCGAACGACAGTAAAGTTGCGCAGGGAAATAAATAAACTAGAAATCATACAGAATAAAATTCCCGGATCTAATAATATGGAAGTTGTATAGGAGTTGAAACAAAGTAACAACTTCATTATTACACAAATTATTAGAAATTATGTTGACCATTATAAACGTTGTGTGATTTGTACCCTTTGTCTATGTATCTCCGAACACCGATGATATTATGTTGTGTATTTTTTCCCACTCACAAATGTATACATATATTGTATACTGAACAAAAATATAAACGCAACATGCAACAATTTCTACGATTTTACTGAGTTACAGTTCATAGAAAGAAAATCAGTCAATTGAAATAAATGAATTAGGCCCTAATCTATGGATTTCACATGACTGGGCAGGGGTGCAACCATGGGTGGGCACAGGCCCACCCACTTGTGAGCCAGGTCCACCCACTGTGGAGCCAGGCCCAGACAATCTGAATGAGTTTTTCCAATAAAATGGCTTTATTACAGACAGAAATGCTCACTAACAGGGATGTAAACAAATTTGTGCACAAAATTTGAGCGGAATAAGTTTTTTGTCGTATGGAAAATATTTTATTTCAGCTCATGAAAAATGGGACCAACACTTTACATGTTGAATTTATATTTTTGTTCAGTATAATATATTTTATTTCAATAAATGTTTTTGCTATGTCTGAATTATATATACACTGAGTGTACAAAACATTAAGAACCGCCTCAATTTGTTGGGGCATGGACCACAAGGTGTCGAAAGCATTCCACCGGGATTTACCTGGTCAGTCTATACCATGGAAAGGGCAGGTGTCCATAATGTTTTTTACACTCAGTGTACATAGGCCTATATGAATATATGTGTTGGGCCCGGCTCCACGAGGGGGCAAAAGGCAGCTTAGCCCCTTCAGTTTTAGTTTTATGTCCGTATATACAAATATAAAAATCATACTTATGTAAAAGTCAAAAAGTATTTGGTTTTAAATATACTTACTGTTGAAGTCGGAAGTTTACATACACTTAGGTTGGAGTCATTAAAACTCGTTTTTTCAACCACTCCACAACATTTTGTGTTAACAAACTATAGTTTTGGCAAGTTGGTTAGGACATCAACTTTGTGCATGACACAATACATTTTTCCAATAATTGTTTACAGACAGATTATTTCACTTATAATTGACTGTATCACAATTCCAGTGGGTCAGGTTCCATACACTAAGTTGACTGTGCCTTTAAACAGCATGGAAAATTCCAGAAAATGATGTCATGGCTTTAGAAGTTTTTGATAGGCTAATTGACATCATTTGAGTCAATTGGAGGTGTACCTGTGGATGTATTTCAAGCCTACCTTCAAACTCAGTGCCTCTTTGCTTGACATCATGGGAAAATCAAAATAAATCAGCCAAGACCTCAGAAAACAAATTGTAGACCTCCACAAGTCTGGTTCATCCTTGGGAGCAATTTCCAAACACCTGAAGGTACCATGTTCATCTGTACAAACAATAGCACGCAAGTCTAAACACCATTGGACCACGCAGCCGTCATACCGCTCAGGAAGGAGATGCCTTCTGTCTCCTAGAGATTAACGTACTTTGGTGCGAAAAGTGCAAATCAATCCCAGAACAACAGCAAAGGACCTTGTGAAGATGCTGGAGAAAACAGGTACAAAAAAATCTATATCCACAGTAAAACAAGTCCTATATCGACATAACCTGAAAGGCCGCTCAGCAAGGAAGAAGCCGCTGCTCCAAAACTGACATAAAAAAGCCAGACTATGGTTTGCAACTGCACATGGGGACGACATTTTGGAGAAATGTCCTCTGGTCTGATGAAACAAAAATATAACTTTTTGGCCATAATGACCATCGTTATGTTTGGAGGAAAAAGGGGGAGGCTTGCAAGCCGAAGAACACCATCCCAACCGTGAAGCACGGGGGTGGCAGAATCATGTTGTGGGGGTGCTTTGCTGCAGGAGGGACTGGTGCACTTCACAAAATAGATGGCATCATGAGGATGGAAAATTATGTGGATATATTGAAGCAACATCTCAAGACATCAGTCAGGAAGTTAAAGCTTGTTCGCAAATGGGTCTTCCAAATGGACAATGACCCCAAGCATACTTCCAAAGTTGTGGCAAAATGGCTTAAGGACAACAAAGTCAAGGTATTGGAGTGGCCATCACAAAGACCTGACCTCAATCCTATAGAAAATTTGTGGGCAGAACTGAAAAAGTGTGTGCGAGCAAGGAGGCCTACAAACCTGACTCAGTTACACCAGCTCTGTCAGGAGGAATAGGCCAAAATTCACCCAAATTATTGTGGGAAGCTTGTGGAAGGCTACCCGTTTGACCCAAGTTAAACGTTTGACCCAAGTTAAAAACAATTTAAAGGCAATGCTACCAAATACTAATTGAGTGTATGTAAACTTCTGTCCCACTGGGACTGTGATGAAAGAAATAAAAGCTGAAAGAAATAATTCTCTCTACTATTATTATGACATTTCACATTTTTAAAATAAAGTGGTGGTCCTAACTGACCTAAGACAGGGAATTTTTACTAGGATTAAATGTCCGGAATTGTGAAAAACGGAGTTTAAATGTATTTGGCTAAGGTGTATGTAAACTTCCGACTTCAACTGTAAGTATCAAAAGTAAATGTGATTTCTAAAATATACTTAAGTAATAAAAGTAAAAGTATAAATAATTTAAAATGTCTTATATTAAGCAATCAGACGGCACAATTTTTTTTGTATAATTCATCGATATCCATGGGAACACTCCAATACTCAGACATAATTTACAAACAACGCATTTGTGTTTAGTGAGTCCGCCAGATCAGATGCAGTAGGTATGACCAGGGATTTTCTCTTTAAGTGTGTGAATTAGACCATTTTCCTGTCCTGCTAAGCAATCAAAATGTAACATGTACCTTTGGGTGTCAGGGGAAATTATTTTCTTTAGGAATGTAGTGGAGTAAAATTAAAAGTTGTCAAAAATATAAATAGTAGAGTAAAGTACAGATACCCCCCAAAAACGACTTAAGTAGTACTTTAAAGTATTAAAGTACTTTACACCACTGCCGAGGCCACCACCAAGTCCAGCTCCACCAGGATAATGGCTCTACAGCCCCCTCCATCTTCAACTGTTCTTGATGATCTTGGAACAGAGGAGCCATCCCAGGTTAGCCTAGAATCCTACCCCAGCTGGTTCATAGGAAGAGAATGGCTCGAATACTCGGTTACTGCAGATGCAGCATTTTATTTCCCATGTCGAAGGTTCTGTGTTAGGTCCAATGCAAATGCAGACAAGGCTTACACCCAAGACGGGTATTCTAACTAGAAGCATGCTTTTGATAGTACCTAACAATTCGCTAGGCACGCATCAAGCAAAGAGCATTTGAAATGCATTGCACTGTGGAAATAAAAACAAGTTCAAAGTGCAATGGGAATATCGGTGTGTCAGCCATTGTGGACATTATTGAGTTCCTTGTTTCAAACCAGCAACCAGAGGGGGACATTGGGCGCGATATCATCAGTGGACTTTTTCTGTCTATGATGAAATACACCCCCTGAAAAGACAAGGAACTTGCCAATGTGTTTAGCACCATACCCCACAATGCCACATACACGTCACACGATATTCAGAATGAAATCATAGGGCTCATGAGAGGGGCATCCACAGTTACATGCAAGAACAAATTTTCCACTTTGACAAACGTGTTCAGTCAGCACAGAAGAAGCATGCTACAGTACACCTGAGGAAAACTCAACTAATCCAACTGGCATTTGAGGGAATCTTACAAGACGATTTTGGGGAGAATGGAACTATCGATTCATCAAGTAGTTCCATATAGCATCAAGGAGGCTGCAGCTCTTCTGAAAATGTAAAAAACAATCTAGCTGGTTGGTTTTTATCCAAATCTTGGTGGTATAGCCAGTGCTGTAATTTCAGCAAAAATCTAGGGCATGGAATGGAAAAATTACTTCCTCACTTAGCCGTTTTCAACGGCCTTGCTTTAGTGTGTAGGAAACGGTCCATGGTGCTGATAGAGCGCAGCAGAGATATCACGACAACCTATCACTTCTTAGTCAAAAGCACACAATGGTGTTGGAATTTTAACTTTCATGTTTATTGCGGTATAGAGTGATATAAGCAGAATTCTATATAATTCCAATGCAAGAACCCAAATGACACCCCTGGGTATTGCTACATATTGGGGTCGAATTTGATCCACAGAAGTGTATTGTGCCATATCACAACGTGTTGCTGTACTAATGAGCGGCATCATTTTCCATGTTTGAAGTGGGCCTATAGGCTTATTTGTTTGGCAAGACAGCTGTGCATAGCTGCATCTCTGTCACATCTGCTCCTGCCACGCCCTCTAGTGCTCATCCGGTGTCTCCTTGACCTGCCGCCACTCCCCCAGTGCTCTCTCCATCTCCCTCTCTCTCTGTGTGATTGTGTGGGTGGAGACAGGTGTGCTGGAGTCAGAGCAGATCCCCACCATCTGCAACCTGTTACATAATCAAGACCTCTACAAATACTCAGTCCTGCCACTTCCACACTGCCAAATTGTAATCTCTGCCCAGTCAGTCCATGTTTCTAGCTGTTTGTGCCTGTTTTCCCTTGCCTGACGATGTTTTCCTCTGCGCTACAGTTCTTCCCACTCTGACTCTGGTCCCTGTCTCCAGTCCGACTTCTCGTCAGTCCTGCTTCTCTGCCCTTGGATTCCCCTCCGGACCTGCTTACCCTGTCCCCACACCTCTCGCTCCAGCCTCAGCCTCCGCACCTGGTTTCCAGCAACCCGCCCGAGCTTCCCCTGGCCTACACTCAATCTTCCCCCCGTGTTTCAATAAATACCTTGGTTACCTCATCCCAGTCTCCTCGTCTGAGTCTGCTCTTGGGTTCACCTGTTCCGCTCCGCGTGACAGTACAATCTGGCCCTGGACATTAACCCAGCAGACTTAGATCCTCTCCACCAAACCCTTGCCGACCAAGAAACATGACCGACCGAGAAACATGACCAAGCCTGGAGAACTCCTTGATATGCTCCAGAAGGGTTTTCACGGAGCCTGTCTGACCTGCAGGGCCGAACCTTCGCCCGGAGCTCGCAACCAGCCCTTAGATCGTCTCCTCTGCTCCATGAGCTGTTCGTTCCGGCCCCCGAGCGTTATGACGGCAACCTCGGAGCTTGCAGAGCCTTTTTGTTACAATGTTCGCTGGTATACGATCAACAGCGCTATGCTTATGCTAGCGAACCGGCCAAGATTTCCTTCCTGATTGGCAGCCTCTGTGGAGCAGCACTTTCTTGGGCCACAGCTGTGTGGGAGAAACATTCCCCTGTCTGCTCCTCCTACTCCAGCTTCACGGAGGAGATGAGGAGAGTCTTCGACCACCCTGTCTGCGGTAAGGATGCTGCTAAGCGACTCCTGTCCCTCCGTCAAGGCTCCCATAGTGTCGCTGAGATGGCGATCGAGTTTCGCACCCTCGCTGCTGAGAGCGGCTGGAATGAGGACGCCCTCCAGGGAGCATTCCAGAACGCGCTCTCACCGAAACCATCAAGGATGATTTGTGTCCAGGGATGAGCCTGATGGACTCTAGGAGCTCATCTCTCTCACCATCCGCATTGACAACTGTCTCCATGAGCGTCAGAGAGAGGGCAGAACCCGAATCCACACGGCTCGTCCGGGCCCGTCGCTCTCCTGAGGAGAGGCAGCGGCGAGTCAGCACTAGCTGCCTATACTGTGGCCAGGTTGGTCACGTTGTCTCCACTTGTTCACTGCGGCCAGCTAAAGGGGGTGGCTGGGCTGCTGTGGGGGATATACTGTTGAGTCAAAGTGCTGGTTCATCTTCCCCCAGACCCTTGCTAGACGGCACTCTTGTATGGCAAAGCCAGCCTTTTTCTCTACCTGCCCTCATCGACTCAGGTGCCGAAGAGAGTTTCCTGGACCGAGGTGTTGTTACCCAGTTGGACCTGGACACTGTTCCACTCGATTCACCACTCGATGCCAACGCTCTCAATGGACAGCTCCTCGCCCGTGTCAGTGAGAACCGTGCTGGTCATCCTGTGTCTCTCTGGGAATCACCAGGAAAGGATCAGTCTCCACATAATCGACTACCCTCGCTCTCCCCTGGTTCTTGGCCATCCTTGGTTAAAGCTGCACAACCCACAGATCGACTGGACCGCTGGAAGGGTAACCACTTGGAGTACATTTTGTCACTCTGATTGTCTACATTCTGCCCTTCCCCCTGCCTTGTCTCTGCCCCAGTCCATTCCAGACCGGTCATCAGTTCCTCCAGAGTATCACGATCTAGCTCCTGTGTTCAGCAAGCACCACACCCTGTCTCTGCCACATCATCGGCCGTACGACTGCTCTACTGACGCTATTGACCTCCAGCCTGGAGCTCCGCGTGACAATCTCACTGTAGTAGGCTGTTTTGTTTACTGAATCTCCATTCACCTTTTGTTTACTGTGTTTGTTTACTGTTATTAATGTAACTAGCCTAAATATAGACAGTGCCATGACTTTATCAATCTGATATTTTGTTTACTAGGCCTAGTTGGTACCGCTGTTTTGTTCTGTTCGCATTCATTCGTTCGCATTTGCAGTTGTGTCGGTATTCTAAGCCAAACTGATATTCATTATTTTTGTTTGCATGCATGAATAACTAGGCTACTACTTTCAGTATTTAGTTTGCATTATTTTGGTAAGACATCTGTGTGTATGGCTGCATTCACATAGGCTGTTTGTAATAGGTGAATTACCCTATCGATCTTGTAGTCTACATTCATTACCAAAATGGCCTTGCTTTAGTGTTTAGGGCACGGTCCACTGTGCTGATGCAGCGAAAATAGGCTATAGATTTCGCGCCAACCTGTCACTTGCACTCAATCAATGCTCTCGGAGTCTCTGCATTTGAACTTTATGTTTATTGTGGTATAGCGTGATATAAGCAGAATTCAATATAATTCCAATGCAAGAACCCCCCCCAAAATTATGCCCCCTCACCGATTTCAACTGCCCCCTTAGTCACTTTATCCTGGTGCCAGATCTGATATTTGTGGTGAAGTATTTTTTCAAACTGCTGTTGAAAAGAACACTAGCACAAACCCAAAATGTGATGACTTGCTAATATACACGTCAAAGCTAAAAGTGGTAGGCTTATGAAATGGGATGACAATTGCTGACTTGGGATTTCAAATTTGTTTCAGTCCAAATTCTCATACTACATCCTAGGTTTAGTGTACAATAATAGTAGGCTATTGGCTGTTTATTGGCCTGTTATTATTACACATGCTTTATACCACACCATTGTTCAATATTTGATTTGTCGACCAAAGATGATTACATTTCTGTGATGAAGAAAAAAAGTATCAGACACAAGTTGTGTAACTAGCAGTGGAGGCTCCTCAGAGGAGGAAGGGGAGGACCATCCTACTCAGTGAATTTCAGAAAAATGGAAATAGTGAAACATTAAAAGTTATCCTTTTTAGATAAAACGATACTAAATATATTCACGTCACCAAATAACTGATTAAAACCCACTGCTTTGCAATGAAGGTCTACGTAGCCTCAACACCACTCTTTAGACAAGCTAAATGCCTTCTATGCTCGCTTCGAGGCAAGCAACACTGAACCATGCGTGAGAGCACCAGCTGTTACGGATGACTGTGTGATCACGCACTCCGTAACCGATGTGAGTAAGACCTTTAAACAGGTAAACATTCACAAGACCGCAGGGCCAGACAGATTACCAGAATGCGAGCTCAGAGCATGCGCTGACCAGATGGCAAGTGTCTTCATTTACATTTTCAAACTCTCCCTGACCCAGTCTGTAATACTTACAGGTTTCTAGAAGACCACCATAGTCCCTGTGCCCAAGAACGCCAAGGTAACCTCTCTAAATGACTGTTGCCCTGTAACACCCACATCTGTAGCCAGGAAATGCTTTAAAAGGCTGGTCACCCTGGACTCACTCTAATTCGCATACCGCCTCAACAGATCCACACTGCCCTCCACCACCTGGACAAGAGGAACCCTTATAGTGCCTTGTAAAAGTATTCATCCCCCTTGGCGTTTTTCCTATTTTGTTGCATTACAACCTGTAATTTAAGTGGATTTTTATTTGGATTTCATGTAATGGACATACATAAAATAGTTATAAATTGGTGAGTGAAATGAAAAAAATTACTTGTTTCAAAAAAAAAAAAATAATGGAAAAGTGGTGTGTGCATATCTATTCACCCCCTTTGCTATGAAGCCCCTAAATCTGGTGCAACCAATTACCTTCAGAAGTCACATAATTAGTTAAATAAAGTCCACCTGTGTGCAATCTAAGTGTCACATGATCTGTCACATGCTCTGTATATATACACCTGTTTTGAAACACCACTAAGCAAGGGGCACCACCAAGCAAGCGACACACTGAAGACCAAGGAGCTCTCCAAACAAGCCAGGGACAAAGTTGTGGAGAAGTACAGATCAGGGTTGGGTTATAAAAATAAAAAAAACTTTGAACATCCCACGGAGCACCATTAAATCCATTATAAAAAATTGAAAGAATATGACACCACAACAAACCTGCCAAGAGAGGGACGCCCACCAAAACTAATGGACCAGGCAAAGAGGGCATTCATCAGAGAGGCAACAAAGAGATCAAAGATAACCCTGAAGTATCTGCAGAGCTCCACAGAGGAGATTGGAGTATTTGTCCATAGGACCACTTTAAGCCGTACACTCCACAGAGCTGGGCTTTACTGAAGAGTGGCCAGAAAAAAAGGCATTGCTTAAAGAAAAAAAGAAGCAAACACGTTTGGTGTTCGCCAGGCGTGTGGGAGACTCCCCAAACATATGGAAGAAGGTACTCCGGTCAGATGAGACAAAAATATGCTTTTTGGCCATCAAGGAAAATGTCTGGCGCAAATCCCAACACCTCTCATCACCTCAAGACCACCATCCCCACAGTGAAGCATGGTGGTGGCAGCATCATGCTGTCGGGATGTTTTTCATCGGCAGGGACTGGGGAAACTGGTCAGAATTGAAGGAATGGTGGATGGCGCTAAATACAGGGAAATTCTTGAGGGAAACCTGTTTCAGTCGTCCAGAGATTTGAGACTGGAATGGAGGTTCACCTTCCAGCAGGACAAGGACCCTAAGCATACTGCTAAAGCAACACTCAAGTGGTTGAAGGGAAAACAATTAAATATCTTGGAATGGCCTAGTCAAAGCCCAGACCTCAATCCAATTGAGAATCTGTGGTATGACTTAAAGATTGCTGTACAACAGCGGAACCCATCCAACTTGAAGGATTTGTAGCAGTTTTGCCTTGAAGAATGGGCAAAAATCCCAGTGGCTAGATGTGCCAAGCTTATAGAGACATACCCCAAGAGACTTGAAGCTGTAATTTCTGCAAAAGGTGGCTCCAAAAAGTATTGCCTTTGGGGGGGGGGGTGAATAGTTATGCACACTCAAGTTTTATTTCTTGTTTGTTTCACAGTAACAAAATATTTGGTATGTTGTGTAAATCAAATCATACAACCCCCCCAAAATCCATTTTAATTCCAGGTTGTAAGAAAACAAAATAGGAAAAATGCCAAGTGGGGTGAATACTTTCGCAAGGCACTGTATGTGAGAATACTCTTCATTGACTACAGCTCAGCGTTCAACACCATAGGGACCTCCAAGCTCATCACTAAGCTTAGGACCCTGGGACAGAAGACCTCCCTCTTCAACTGGATACTGGACTTCCTGAAGGGCCGCCTCCAGGTGTTGAGGGTAGGCAACAACACATCCACCACACTGACCGTCAACACGGGCCCCACAGAGGTGCGTGCTCAGTCCCCTCCTGTACTCCCTGTTCACCAACAACTGCGTGGCCGCACACGACTCCAACACCATCATTATGTTTGCAGACGCCACGATGGTGGTAGTCCTGATCACTGACGACGATGAGACAGCCTGTAGGGACGAGGTCAGAGACCTGGCAGTGTGGTGCCAGGACAACAACCTCTCCCTCAATGTCAGTAAGACAAAAGAGCTGATCGTGGACTACAGGAAACGGGGGGCCAAGCTTGCCCCCATTCACATCGACAGGGCGGGTCGAAAGTCCACATCACTAAAGATCTATCATGGTCCATACACACACAGTCATGAAGAGGGCACGACAATGCTTCTTCCCCCTCAGGAGGCTGAAAAGCTTTGGCATGGGCCCTAAGATAAAGAGTTATACAAATGCACCATCAATCAAATATATTTTCAAGCCCTTCTTACATCAGCTGATGTCACAAAGTGCTGTACAGGAACCCAGCCTAAAACCCCAAACAGTAAGCAATGCAGGTGTACAAGTACGGTGGCTAGGAAAAACTCCCTAGAAAGGCCGGAACCTAGGAAGAAACCTAGAGAGGAACCAGGCTATGAGGGGTGGCCAGTCCTCTTCTAGCTGTGCCGGGTGGAGATTATAACAGAACATGGCCAAGATGTTCAAATGTTCATAGATGACCAGCAGGGTCAAATAACAATAATCACAGTGGTTGTAGAGGGTGCAACAGGTCAGCACCTCAGGAGTAAATGTCAGTTGGCTTTTTATAGCCGATCATTCAGAGTATCTCTACCGCCACTGCTGTCTCTAGAGAGTTGAAAACAGAAGGTCTGGGACAGGTAGCACGTCCGGTGAACAGGTCAGGGTTCCATAGCCGCAGGCAAAACTGTTGAAACTGGAGCAGCAGCACGACCAGGTGGACTGGGGACAGCAAGGAGTCATCAGGCCAGGTAGTCCTGAGGCATGGTCCTAGGGCTCAGGTCCTCCGAGAGAGAGAAACAAAGAAAGAAAGAGAGAAAGAAAGAAGGAAAGAGAGAAAAAGAGAGAGAATTGGAGAGAGCATACTGAAATTCACACAGGACACCTGATAAGATAGGAGAAATACTCCAGACATAACAGACTGACCCTAGCCCCCAGACACATAAACTATTGCAGCATAAATACTGCAGGCTGAGACAGGAGGGGTCGGGAGACACTGTTGCCCCGTCCGTCGATACCCCCGGACAGGGCCAAACAGGCAGGATATAACCCCACCCACTTTGCCAAAGCACAGCCCCAACACCACTAGAGGGATATCTTCAACCACCAACTTATCATCCTGAGACAAGGCAGAGTATAGCCCACGAAGATCTCCCCCACGGCACAACCCAAGGTGGGGCAGCAACCCGGACAGGAAGATCACGTCAGTGACTCAACCCACTCAAGTGACGCACCCATCCTAGGCAAGGCATGGAAGATTACCAGTAAGCCAGTGACTCAGCCCCTGTAATAGGGTTAGAGGCAGAGAATCCCAGTGGAGAGGGGAACTGGCCAGGCAGAGACAGCAAGGGCGGGTTTGTTGCTCCAATGCCGTTCGGTTCACCTTCACACTCCTGGGCCAGACTAACTCAATCATAGGACCTACTGAAGAGATAAGTCTTCAATAAAGACTTAAATGTCGAGACCGAGCCTGCATCTCTCACATGGATAGGCAGACCATTCCATAAAAATGGAGCTCTATAGGAGAAAGCACTGCCTCCAGCTGTTTGCTTAGAAATTATAGGGACAGTAAGGAGGCCTGCGTCTTGTGACCGTAGCGTACGTGTAGATATATACGGCAGAACCAAATCGGAAAGATAGGTAGGAGCAAGCCCATGTAATGCTTTGTAGGTTAGCAGTAAAACCTTGAAATCAACCCTTTCCTGAACAGGAAGCCAGTGTAGAGAGGCTAGCACTGGAGTAATGTGATGAAATGTTTTGGTTCTAGTCAAAATTCTAGCAGCCGAGACTCAAGTTTCAAAATTCTAGCAGCCGAGACTCAAGTTTCTCACCCCCTTCCATAGACTTACACAATAATTATGACTTGCAGAGGACATCCTCCAACCTATCAGAGCTCTTGCAGCATGAACTGACATGTTGTCCAGCCAATCAAATGATCAGAGAATGAATCTAGTACTGAAAGCATAAGCTACAGCTATCGAGCTCTGCAGTGCATAAAGTGTGGTGAGTAGTTGACTCAAAAGATAGAGAAAGACGAAAACATGTATTTCTTTACAAATTAAGGAGAAGCAGCAGAGAGAAAGGGATGACTATATGTCATTATATTTTCTTCTTCTTCTTAGTTTTCCTTCCACTTACTTAGCTACATAATGCAGCTAATTTAGCCTACTCAACAACCTGACACAAACAAAGAGGAATGCTATTTATGTTAGCTAGCTGGCTAAGGCTATCCAACACTGCAACTCTTCCAACTCAAGGCAAGCGTTTGATTTTATTAATTTATTTCCACCGGGGCCCGCCGGTGTAACTGCTAAACTGCTTGCTGTACACTGTACTGCGTGATTGAACACATGGATTGGATTGTAGGTTTACTGACACATTAGTTCAAGTATCTATGTTGACTATGACGTTAGCTAATATGGTGACAATGGTGTAGGCAGTGTAGCGGTTAGCGGTTATGGTATGAAGGTTTGGCTTGGAGAGTTTTTTTTCTCCTGGTCACAGACAGCTGTTGCGTTTTGCACTGAAGTCCACAAGCGAAGGGAAAAGGTGAGAGGACAAGAGTGTGTAGATGCAAAAAGGAATTATATAACTAGCAAAGTGACAATGCTGTACTGTATGTGGCTGCTAAGAAAGTGCTATGAAAGGGGTGTATTCATTCTGCCGATTGTCTTGCAAAATATTTTCTTAATTCTTAAACAAAACAGGGATGGGCCTACCTAAAATTGTCCAATAGAAATTATTGTTTTAGTTACGGTTTGGACTAATGATTACACCCCAGATCAGCTACTGTATATGTAGGCAAGTTTGTGCAAGGCGGTATTGAATGCATCACTTTCTGACACCTTGATTACTTCAATTTGTCTCTCGACCTGTACACCTACAGTTAAAGTCGGAGGTTTACATACACCTTAGCCAAATACATTTAAACTCCGTTTTTCACAATTCCTGACATTTAATCCTTGTAAAAAATTCCCTGTCTTAGGTCAGTTAGGATCACCACTTTATTTTAAGTATGTGAAATAATAGTAGAGAGAATGATTTATTTAAGCTTTTATTCATTTCATCACATTCCCAGTGGGTCAGAAGTTTACATACACTCAATTAGTATTTGGTAGCATTGCCTTTAAATTGTTTAACTTGGGTCAAACATTTCAGGTAGCCTTCCACAAGCTTCCCACAATAATTTGGGTGAATTTTGGCCCATTCCTCCTGACAGAGCTGGTGTAACTGAATCAGGTTTGTAAGCCTCCTTGCTTGCACACACTTTTTCAGTTCTGCCCACAAATGTTCTATAGGACTGAGGTCAGGGCTTTGTGATGGCCACTCCAATACCTTGATACCCTCGTGCTTCACGGTTGGAATGGTGTTCTTCGGCTTGCAAGCATCCCCCTTTTTCCTCCAAACATAATGATGGTCATTATGGCCAAACAGTTCTATTTTTGTTTCATCAGACCAGAGGACATTTCTCCATCTTTGTCCCCATGTGCAGTTGCCAACCGTAATCTGACTTTTTTATGGCGGTTTTGGAGCAGTGGCTTCTTCCTTGCTGAGCGGCCTTTCAGGTTATGTCGATATAGGACTCGTTTTACTGTGGATATAGATACTTTTGTACCTGTTTTCTCCAGCATCTTCACAAGGTCCTTTGCTGTTGTTCTGGGATAGATTTGCACTTTTCACACCAAAGAACGTTCATCTCTAGGAGACAGAACGCGTCTCCATCCTGAGCGGTATGATGGCTGCATGGTCCCATGGTGTTTATACTTGCATACTATTGTTTGTACAGATGAACGTGGTGCCTTCAGGCATTTGAAAATTGCTCCCAAGGATGAACCAAACTTGTGGAGGTCTCCAATTTGATTTCTGAGGTCTTGGCTGATTTCTTTTGATTTTCCCATGATGTCAAGCAAAGAGGCACTGAGTTTGAAGGTAGGCCTTGAAATACATCCACAGGTACACCTCCAATTGACTCAAATGATGTCAATTAGCCTATCAGAAGCTTCTAAAGCCATGACATCATTTTCTGGAATTTTCCAAACTGTTTAAAGGCACAGTCAACTTAGTGTATGTAATCTTCTCACCCGCTGGAATTGTGATACAGTGAATTATAAGTGAAATAATCTGTCTGTAAACAATTGTTGGAAAAATTTATTGTGTCATGCACAAAGTAAATGTCCTAACCTACTTGCCAAAACTATAGTTTGTTAACAAGAAATTTTGTGGAGTGGTTGAAAACCAAGTTTTAATGACTCAAACCTAAGTGTATGTAAACTTCCGACTTCAACTGTACATTATAAACTTTCATTTGTAGGCTAGGTTGTAGCAACCTTATGATGCGTTTAGGGAAAATGTGTGTATCATGTAGTAGCCTAAATCTATGGATTTTACATTGAGCTGGGTCAATGGAATATGAGTGACAGTCATCCAATATGCTGTAATAAAAAATAAGGCCTTGCTCATAAATAAGAAATAAAATAAAAAATTGGTCCCTTTAATCTTAAATAGCACGACCACCACTGGTAACTACTGTAGTAGTCCTGGGGTGTTTCATTTCTGAAACCGTACAGAAAGATCTTTGATGAAAACCTCCTCCATTGCGCTCAGGACCTCAGACTGGGCCAAAGGTTGGCCTTCCAAAAGTACAATGAGCCTAAGAACACAGCCAAGACAATGCAGGAGTAGATTTGGGACAAGTCTCTGTACATCCTTGAGTGGCCCAGCCAGAGCCCGGACTTGAATGTGATTGAACATCTCTGGAGAGACCTGAAAATAGCTGTGCAGCAACGCTCCCCATCCAATCTGACAGAACTTCAGAGGATCTGCAGAGAAGAATGGGAGAAACTCCCCAAATACAGGTGTGCCAAGCTTGTAGCGTCATACCCAAGAAGACGCAATGCTGTAATCGCTGCCAAAGGTGGTTCAAGAAAGTACTGAGTAAAGGGTCTGAATACTAAAGTAAATGTAACATTTTTATTTATTTTTATTTTTTATAAATTAGCAAAAATTTCTGTTTTTGCTTTGTCATTGTTGTGTATTGTGTGTAGATAGATGAGGAAAGAAAACAATTTCGTGAAATTTAGATTAAGGCTGTAACGTAACAAAATGTGGAAAAAGTCAAGGGGTCTGAATACTTTCCGAAGGCACTGTATACGCATGAAACGTACATTATGGAAAACATGTCTCACACTCAGTCATAGTCAGTAGAATAATGAATGGATTGGCACGATTTTGGCACCATCAACTTTTAGGTCAGTAGGAAAGTTAATTTAAATTAATAATTTAAATTAATTTTAAATAATTTAAACCACTGAAAAATACTCACATTCCCTGAACATTTAGTATTTGAAACTCCAACATTCATTTCCCAACTGCTATAGGCTCTTTATCGTTCTGCATACTTTATATTCCAATGCATCCAACATTATGCATGCCCACCATAGTATTGGGCAGCTGCTATATGAGAACTCATAATTCTCTGGTTATCTTTTTTTTAGAGAAGATTGTATTGCACGGTATGCTATATGTGTAGGCTATACCATATGCATTTGCTAATATGCATATGTAGCTGTCGTTTTTAAACCTCCATTCTAGCAAACATCACACACACACAATCTTTCTATCTACATGCTTTTATTTGGGTTTCTATGCAAGGTATATGATTGAATGTATTTTTAAGCATGCAGCTAGTTACTAGAAATAACACATAATCATGGCAAACATGATTCAAAAATGTAATTCACTGACAGAGCTCGTTAATGAATCACAAATTGATATTTACAGTAGCTGGCTAGGCTAGTCAAACTAACATTGGCTAGCTTTCAATACATTGTCTAAATGGTCAAGACAATTCAGATCGCATGCTGCATATTTTAAGAAAACATATATGTATTTATTTCAGTCTTTGGGAGCTAGCTTGTCACGTAGAGTAGGCCAGAAGGCTAAACTGAATAACCTAACCTCTATCAAATACAAAGATGGCGGACCCGCAAAAGTTATTCTGTGCAAGGGTGTTTATTTACATAGTGATTCCGGAAGAAAAACAACAGTACTGCCATCTAAAGTATACATTATGGGGACAACAATGCTGCCCCATCAACAGCTCAATCCAAAATGCCCCCCTCCTGAAAGAGAGGCTCCTTTTGTAGGGGAAGCCCCCTCTCCTCAGAACCCGAACACTAATTAATTAAGCAATTACTTTCATTAAGCAATAACCTTTATCAAAGCCTACATTTTTCATTCATCTAGACATACTGAATTATATACATTGCGACACGTTTTTCATGATACAATATACCAATATAACATTTACAAAATCACATCACTACTGACATGGTGTCTTTCAATATGTCCATTTACATGAACGAGCCATTCGGGACAGGCACTACAAAGACAGCCCGATTACCTTATCCCAGCATACCCGGAAGCTACAGAGATGGAGAGAGGAACAGAACCAAACAAACAACGCGCTCATCCATAACATCGATAAGTACAATAAACGTTGCTTAAATTAAACATGAACACTTGTCTGTATTCTTTATACCATAACATGTAACTGACGGGAGGTAAGAGTAAAGTGTGAAATGCATGTACTAAGAGAAGTTAACTTGTGTGTCGACCCACATTGTTAACGAAGCTGATAACGGAGCAGGGAGGCGCGGTGTGTGTGTGTGCCAAACGCTGCCCGCGGCCAGTGAAGGACTTCTCCGTCACATAGCTATATCTGTTCCTCTTCATCAGACAGCAGCACGCGTTTTCACAAGAGGCTGTGTTTACATCATAGATAGAAGCAGGCCATTGCCTGCCTTCATGACGAGGGGTACAGTATGTACGGGAGTGCGATTGGTTCCAAGTTTAGCAGTTCGGCAAATGTTCCTGAGCAGACAGTGTTGAAATATACTTTATATGAGTAAATGTGAAAGAATGGAAGTTGCAAACACTTTATAGTCATCATATGAATGTTTTACTGTCATTTACAACAAATCAGCTCCTCCCCTGACGGTGATCGATCAATTTCACGTTTCATGGCTTCGGCCCTACTTGGATTAGAAACACTGTGATTTGAATACCTTGTTCTTTGGTGGGGTTTTATGGCAGACTACATCCTTTAATGGCGCATTGCCACCACCTACTGGGTGGGGTGAAAACTGGAACTTTAAAGCAAAAGGGAAATAGGGGGAAGAGACACAGGCTCTGGGGAAAATATGCATACTTTCTTTATGAAACACAATTTTCAACCACAGTGCTACAATGTCTAAGCGTAGTCTCGGATGTTGCGTATTGTGTTCATTCAATCAGACCAGGGGTGATAAAACAGACTGCTGCAAACTAATTGGCTGAATGCGATATGCAACATCCACCAATTAATCGCAGTGCGACCACAAACTCTCATATACATTCTTTCTTTTCTAGATTTAATAAGGCACGGAGATCAGACACGGACCAAATATAAACTTTAGACTGTTTTACGTAATACAATATGGGACAGTTTTCTAGACACAAGGAGGTTCTCCATTGAAAGTGCTTTTTAGTCCAGGAATTGGCCTAATCTGTGGCTGGGAAACCACCTCTAGCCTATAAGTAAATAGTTTTGTCAAAATGATTCAATTAATTTGAACAAATACTCTAATCACTGTTGTTGTAGGCCTACTTGAGGCCAGGGGTATATTCATTCAGACCAAGACATTAACAAACAGTTGCAAAACATTTTGCAACAGACACCGTTTAATCCAAACTGAAAACCTTTATTGTCTATTAGACATTCAGGTAGGTCCCTCCCCGTTTCATTTTGATGGCTTCTGTTAGTTTTTTTTGGTTCCTAGTGAATACACACCTGGGGTGCGTTAAGTACGTCAGAACGGTGTTCAGCATTTTAATTCAGGCCACACCACACCACAGACTGAAAGGTCCAATGCAGCCATTTCATATCAGTATACTGGCCGAAAAGGGTCAACATCAGGGGAAATCTTTACATGACACGTTTTTGCTATTCTAGAGAATACACACAATTTCCAATGCATTTTTTACATTTTGTGGATATAAACCAGTCTTTTAGACATAGAGTACTAGTCAAAAGTTTGGACACACCTACTCATTCAAGGGTTTTTCTTTATTTTTTACTACTTTCTACAATGTAGAATAATAGTGAGGACATCAAAACTATGAAATATCACATATGGAATCATGTATGAACCAAAAAAGTGTTAAACATATTTTATATTTGAGATTCTTCAACCTTGCCACCCTTTGCCTTGATGACAGCTTTGCACAGTCTTGACATTCTCTTAACCAGCTTCATGAGGTAGTCACCTGGAATGCATTTCAATTAACAGGTGTGCCTTGTTAAAAGTTAATTTGTGGAATTTCTTTCAATACAGAACATTTCAAGAACTTTTGAAGTTTCTTCAAGTGCAGTCACAAAAACCATCAAGCGCTATGATGAAACTGGCTCTCATGAGGAAAGGAAGACTCAGAGTTACCTTAGCCCATGTAAATGCTTCACAGAGTTCAAGTAACAGACAAATCTCAACATCAACTGTTCAGATGAGACTACGTGAATCAGGCCTTCATGGTTAAGAAGAAACTTTCTTGGGCCAAGAAACACGAGCAATGGACATTAGACCGGTGGAAATCTGTCCTTTGGTCTGATGAGTCCAAATGTCAGATTTTTGGTTCCAACCGCCGTGTCTTTGTGAGATACAGAGTAGGTGAACGGATGATCTCCGCATGTGTGGTTCCCACCGTGAAGCATGGAGGGGGAGGTGATTTTATTTAGAATTCAAATCAAAATCAAATCAAACTTTATTTGTCACATGCGCCGAATACAAGTGTAGACCTTACCGTGAAATGCTTACTTACAAGCCCTTAACCAACAGTGCAGTTCAAAAAAGAGTTAAGAAAATATTTACCAAATTAACCAAAGTAACAGTAAAATAACAAAAACGAGACTATGTGCGGGGGTACAGGTTAGTTGGGGGGGGGTCCAATGTAAATAGTCCGGTGGCCATTTGATTAATTGTTCAGCAGTCTTATGACTTGGGGGTAGAAGCTGTTAAGGAGCCTTTTGGTTCTAGACTTGGCACTCCGGTACCGCTTGCCGTGCGGTAGCAGAGAAAACCTTGGGTGACTGGAGTCTCTGACAATTGTTTTGACTTTCCTCTGACACCGCCTAGTATATAGGTTCTGGATTGCAGGAAGCTTGGCCCCAGTGATGTACTGGGCTGTACACACTTCCCTCTGTAGCGCCTTACGGTCAGATGCCGAGCAGTTGCCATACCAGGCTGTGATGCAACTGGTCAGGATGCTCTCGATGGTGCAGCTGTAGAACTTTTTTAGGATCTGTGGACCCATGCCAAATAATTTCAGTCTTCTGAGGGGGAACCTTTTATGCGTAATGCAAACTATTGCTACCTGGCTCAGAGACTTGGAAACGTCCCGTGACCACACCTGACACCACTTACTAAAACATCTGCCCATTTCTAGTTGTTAGGTCTATCAATCCCATTTTTTCTGATATTATTCACATGTTGTGGAAGCCATCTGATGTGCATCCAGCTCTAGTCATCAATAATTCACTTATAGCTTGTCAATTAACGATGACTCCCCCCCCCCCAAAAAACGTATTTTGTGTGTGTTTGAACTTGTGTATCCTGAACTATGTAACTCCTATCTATCTTCTGATAACTTCCTCACAATCTCCCAGATGTCTTCTTTCCAAATATGCATGTCAGAATCATGTAATTACACATGAATAGCAGGTACTTTTGGGTATGTCTATTTAGGCTTAAATCTACATTTTGCAATTACATTTAAGAGTAAGCGCAATCCAGCCGGTGTCTATTCCACAAGTTACCACCGGCTAAATCATAACGTTAAAGTGCCTATTTACTCTGTTCCATCTGACTGCTCAATACACTTTCATCAGCCTAGCTAGGCAATTTATAAACTTGATCTCCACTATAAAAATAATCTAGAAAATATCTTATTTCTTTTAGAGTAACATTTTGTTTTCAACAGCGGAGATTTGTATTAACTTGTATGTCTGTCTCTCCGGCATTTGCAAAAAAAAAATCGATATTAAAATTGGATCTCCAGCTGTCCCATAGTAATGAACATGTCGGGACAAGACAGACGGGCAGGCAACATTTCTCAGCTAGTCGAAATCATGAATCAGCTCAAATCAAATCAAATTTTATTTGTCACATACACATGGTTAGCAGATGTTAATGTGAGTGTAGCGAAATGCTTGTGCTTCTAGTTCCGACCATGCAGTAGTATCTAACAAGTAATCTAACAAATTCACAACAACTACCTTATACACACAAGAGTAAAGGAATGAATACGAGTATGTACATATAAATATATGGATGAGCGATGGCTGATCGGCGTAGGCAAGATGCAGTAGATGGTATGGAGTACAGTATATACATATGAGATGAGTAATGTAGGATATGTAAACATTATATAAATGGCATCGTTTAAAGTGGCTAGTGATACATTTATTTCATCCAATTATAATTATTAAAGTGGCTAGAGATTTGAGTCTATGGCCGAACGGCATAGGCAAGATTCAGTAGATGGTTTAGAGTACAGTGTATACATTTGATATGAGTAATGTCGGATATGTAAACATTATATACAAAATTGTTTAAAGTGGCTAGTGATACATTTGTTACATCCAATTCCTATTTTTAAAGTGGCTAGAGATTTAAGTCAGTATGTTGGCAGCAGCCACTCAATGTTAGTGATGGCTGTTTAACAGTCTGATGGCCTTGAGGTAGAAGCTGTTTTTCAGTCTCTCGGTCCCAGCTTTGATGCACCTGTACTGACCTCGCCTTCTGGATGATAGCGGGGTGAACAGGCAGTGGCTCGGGTGGTTGTTGTCCTTGATGATCTTTTTGGCCTTCCTGTGACATCGGGTGGTGTAGGTGTCCTG
>QNTS01001512.1:145390-214228 GCA_003317085.1 Hucho hucho
ATGGCCGAACGGCATAGGCAAGATTCAGTAGATGGTTTAGAGTACAGTGTATACATTTGATATGAGTAATGTCGGATATGTAAACATTATATACAAAATTGTTTAAGGTGGCTAGTGATACATTTGTTATATCCAATTCCTATTTTTAAAGTGGTTAGAGATTTAAGTCAGTATGTTGGCAGCAGCCACTCAATGTTAGTGATGGCTGTTTAACAGTCTGATGGCCTTGAGATTGAAGCTGTTTTTTAGTCTCTCGGTCCCAGCTTTGATTCACCTGTACTGACCTCGCCTTCTGGATGATAGCGGGGTGAACAGGCAGTGGCTCGGGTGGTTGTTGTCCTTGATTATCTTTTTGGCCTTCCTGTGACATCGGGTGGTGTAGGTGTCCTGAAGGGCAGGTAGTTTACCCCCGGTGATGCGTTGTGCAGTCCTCACTACCCTCTGGAGAGCCTTACGGTTGTGGGCGGAGCAGTTGCCGTACCAGGCCATAATTAGCCATAGTTGGCTAGCTAGCAGGCAAGTGATAAGAATGTTGCCAGATAGTATTTCAATGGAACATTTAGAACAAACGACTGGGTTGTGTCCAAAGATACAAAACGAAAAAAGACTGAAGAACTTGTTTTGCGTCTCTGGCAACCCCGAACTGATAGAACAAACGACCAGCCGGCTTGGGTAGCAACCTTAGATTTGTGTCGGGACTATATCTTGTGGAAGGATGAAATAACATTTTAATTGAAAATATGTCAATCATTATTTGAATATGATGGTAACCTGTTGTATAAAAGTGATAATGCCCTCGAAGCCGGTGTTTGGAGGATATATTGTGCACGGTTTGCCGGGCCCTTGATAAACACCCGGCTTTGAAGGCATTATCACTTAAGCAAACCACAAGCTAAAAGCACTGTAATTTGTAGCCTAGCAACAAGAATCACATATTTTCTGTCAGTTTTGAATTTGGGTGCCACAAATGAGTGTGTAAATTATGTGTGGTGAAACTGACAACTGGAGAAACAAAGAAGTGAGAAGCTGCTCAGAAAATACCTCAAAGAAGTTAACACTAAAGTAAATAGCTAATGAGATGTTTTATTTATCATAACTAGAATCAAGAACTTTAGCTAATTTGGCCAGCAGCCAGTAGCTAGCTAGGCTTGAGGCGGTGGTCAAGTGTGAATAGTCCAGGTGGCCATTTGGCTTGGGGTAAGAAGGAGCATTTTGGTCCTAGACATTGCACTCCGGTAACGCTTGCCGTGCGGTAGCAGAGAGAACAGTCTACGACTTGGGTGACTGGAGTCTTTGACAATTTTTTGAGCCTTTCTCTGACACCACCTGGCATTTAGGTCCTGGATGTCAGGAAGCTTGGCCCCAGTGATGTACTGGGCCGTACGCTCTACCCTCTGTAGCGCCGTACGGTCAGATGCAGAGCAGTTGCCATAACAGGCGGTGATGCAACCGGTCAGGATGCTCTTGACGGTACAGCTGTAGAACTTTTTGAGGATCTGGGGACCCATGCCAAATATTTTCAGTCTGCTGAGGTGGAAAGGTTTTGTCGTGCTCTCTTCATGACTGTCTTGGTATGTTTGGACCATGATAGTTTGTTGGTGATGTGGACACCAAGGAACTCTCGACCCGCTCCACTTCCGTCCTTAATTGGGGCCTGTTCGGCCCTCCTTTTCCTATAGTCCACGATCAGCTCCTATGTCTTGCTCACATTGAGGGAGAGGTTGTTGTCCTGGCACACTGCCAGGTCTCTAACCTCCTCCCTATGGGCTGTCTCGTCGTTGTCGGTGATCAGGCCTACCACTGTTGTGTTGTCAGCAAACTTAATGATGGTCTTTGAGTCGTGCTTGGCCACTTAGTCATGGGTGAACAGGGAGTACAGGAGGGGACTAAGCATGCACCCCTGAGGGGTCCCAGTGTTGAGGATCAGCGTGGCAGATGTGTTGTTGCCTACCCTTACCACCTGGGGGGTGTCCCATCAGGAAGTCAAGGATCCAGTTGCAGATGGAGGTGTTTAGTCCTAGGGTCCTTAGCTTAGTGATGAGCTTTGTGGGCACTATAGTGTTGAACGCTGAGCTGTAGTCAATGAACAGCATTCTCGCATAGGCGTTCCTTTTGTCCAGGTGGGAAAGGGCAATGTGGAGTGCGATTGAGATTGCGTCATCTGTGGATCTCTTGGGTCGGTATGCGAATTGGAGTGGGTGTAGGGTTTCCTGCATTATGTTTTGATGTGAGCCTTGACCAGCCTTTCAAAGCAATTCATGGCTACCGACGTGAGTGCTACAGTAATCATTTAGGCAGGTTACCTTCGCTTTCTTGGGCACAGGGACTATGGTGGTCGTATTACATGTAGGTATTACATACTCGGTCAGGGAGAGATTGAAAATGTCAGTGAAGACACTTGCCAGTTGGTCCACTCATGCTTTGAGTAGACGTCCTGTTAATCCGTCTGGCCCCGCGGCTTTGTGAATGTTGACCTGTTTAAAGGTCTTGTTCACATCGGCTACGAAAAGCGTGATCACACAGTTGTCCGGAGCAGCTCGTGCTCTCATGCATGCTTTGGTGTTGCTTGCCTCGAAGCGAGCATAAAAAGGCATTTAGCTCGTCTGGTAGGCTCGCATCACTGGGCAGCTTGGGATGGGTTTCCCTTTGTAGTCCATAATATTTTTCAAGCCCTGCCACATCCGACGAGCCAGTGTAGTAGGATTCAATCTTAGTCCTGTATTGACGCCTTTCCTGTTTGATAGTTTGTCTGAGGGCTTAGCGGGATTTCTTAAAGCCTCTGGATTAGTGTCCCACTCCTTGAAAGCGGCAGCTCTAGCTTTCAGCTCGGTGTGGATGTTGCCTGTAATCCATAGCTTCTGGTTGGGAAAAGCAGGAATCAGGAGATTATACTTATGTTCTGATTTGCCAAATGGTGGGCGAGGGAGAGCTTCGTATGCATCTCTGTGTGTGGAGTAAATGTGGTCTAGAGTTTTTTTTCTCTGGTTGCACATGACATACTGGTAGAAATGAGGGAAAACGGATTTAAGTTTGCCGGCATTACAGTCTCCTGCCACTAGGAGCGCCGCTTCTGGATGAGCATTTTTTTTTTTGCTTATGGCCTTATATAGCTCGTTGAGTGTGGTCTTAGTGCCAGCATCGGTTTGTGATGGTAAATAGACGGCTACAAATAATATAGATGAGAACTCTCTTGGTAGATAGTGTGGTCTACAGCTTATCATGAGGTATTCTACCTCAGGCGAGCGATACCTCGAGACTTCTTTAATATTAGACATCGCGCACCAGCAGTTATTGACAAATACACACACCCCCATCCCTCATCTTACCAGACGTAGCTGCTCTGTCCTGCCGATGCACGGAGAAGCCAGCCAGCTCTATATTATCTGTGTCGTTGTTCAGCCACGTCTCAGTGAAACACAAGATATTACAGTTTTAAATATCCTGTTAGGATAGTCTTAATCATAGATCGTCCAGTTTTTCCAATGATTGCACGTTGGCCAATAATACGGAGGGAAGTGGTGGTTTACCTACTTGTCTGCAAATTCGTACAAGGCCCCCCCCCCTCCCCTTTTCCTCCGTCTTTTCTTCACGCTGATGATGGGGATTTGGGTCTTTTCTTGACAAAGCAGTATATCCTCCGCGTCGGACTCAGTTCGAGGTGAGTAATCGCTGTTCTGATGTCTAGAAGCTCTTTCCGGTCATAAGAGACGGTAGCAGCAACATTATGTACAAAATGAGTTACAAACAATGCTAAAAAACTAACAAAATAGCACAGTTGGTTAGAAGCCCATAAAACGGCAGCCATCCCTTCCGGCGCCATTATATATCCAGATATCCAGAAATATATAGATAAAGATATCCCCTGATATTGACTATTTTCACCCAGTACCTTACTGTAATAGAGTTCCATTAAAATGGACAGAAATAGCTTTTTAGCAAAAACATATTTGTGCCCAGATTCATGAAGCTGGGGGCATAAGACGCATTTTCCTACCTAATTGGAGAGGCATTTGAACGTGAAAAAACATGTGCCTTAATAACAAACTTTATTTAATCTGTCCATATAAATAAAATGTGAGATCACAAAGCTGTTTAGCCACAAAGAAAATACAGAATCTTGCCTAGCCATGATTGGTTGAGATAACGAGGGGTCTGGGACAATCATGAGAAAGAGTCCATTCTGTCATCATCCGTTCACCTACTCTGGTTGAGAGAATGCCAAGAGTGTGCAAAGGGTGGCTACTTTGAAGAATCTCAAATATATTTTGGATTTGTTTAACACTTTTTTGGTTACTACATGATTTCACATGTGCTATTTCAGGTCTTCACTATTATTCTTAATGGAGAAAATAGTAAAAATAAATAAAAAACCTTTGAATGAGTGTAACCTGTATGCTGGGAGTCTGGAAGAAAGTACAGGGAGTGCAAATGTAACAATAAATAGAAAATAGTACAAACCAAACACGACAAGCGTACAGACACGAAACAGAAACAGAGTCAATAACGCCTGAGGAAAGAACCAAAGGGAGTGACAGATATAGGGGAGATAATCAGGAAGGTGATGGAGTCCAGGTGAGTCTCATGAGGTTCAGGTGCGCGTAATGATGGTGACAGGTGTGTGTAATAATGAGTAAACTGGCGACAACGATTGCCAGAGAAGAGGAGTGGGAGTAGACGTGACAATGAGTAGGTGTGTCCAAACCTTTGACTGGTATTGTATATACTGTACACCCCTATAAATGAGTGGATTTGTATATACAATTGAGCACAGCCATGCAATCTCCATAGACAAACATTGGCAGTAGAATGGCCTTACTGAAGCGTTCAGTGACTTTATACAGGGCACCATCATAGGATGCCACCTTTCCAACAAGTCAGTTCGTCAAATATAAGTGCTGTTATTGTGAAGTGGAAACATCTACAGTAGGAGCAACAACGGCTCAGCCACGAAGTGGTAGGCCACACAAGCTCACCAAAAAGGACCGCTGAGTGCTGAAGTACGTAGCGCGCCATTGGACTCTGGAGCAGAGGAAATGCGTTCTCTGTATTGATGAATCACTCTTCACCATCTGGCAGTCCGACAGACAAATCTGGGTTTGGTGGATGCCAGGAGAACACTACCTGCCCGAATGTATAGTGCCTAGTTTGTATCAATTGCAAATTCTTTAAGAGATGCGTGGGTCTAAGGCTTAAGAGGGTGTGAACGATGCTAAATGGGTGTATCTTTATTATACAACAATAGACAATTTAATACTGCTAATGATTTTCCTAATGGGGGAAATTTCCAGCAATATTGCCCCTGTCTGCTTGGTGCGTTCGTTGGTTTATCACTCCTTGTAGCCAGTTAGCGATGCTAATGATAACAGTCTTGTGGGTACACAGAAAGACTTTCCCCAAAAACCTTCTCAATTAAATATTATCCTCAAAGTAGTCTTATCTGACAGAACTACACCACCGGTCAAAGGTTTTAGGACACCTACTCATTCAAAAAAATACATCAAAACTATGAAATAACACATGGAATCATGTAGCAACCAAAAAAGTGTTAAACAAATCAAAATATATTTTATATTTTTGATTCTTCAAATGTGTCTTGATGACAGCTTTGCACACTCTTGGCATTCTCTCAACCAGATTCACCTGGAATGCTTTTCCAACAGACTTGAAGGAGTTCCCACATATGCTGAGCACTTGTTGGCTGCTTTTCCTTCACTCTGCAGTGCAACTCATCCCAAACCATCTCAATTTGGTTGAGGTTGGGGGATTGTGGCCAGGTCATCTAATGCAGCACACCATCACTCTCATTCTTGGTAAAATAGCCCTTACACAGCCTGGAAGTGTGTAGGGTCATTGTCCTGTTGAAAAACAAATGATAGTCCCACTAAGCGCAAACCAGATGGGATGTCGTATCGCTGCAGAATGCTGTGGTAGCCATGATGGTTAAGTGTGCCTTGAATTCTAAGTAAATCACAGACCATGTCACCAGCCAAGCATCCCCACACCATAACAGCTCCTCATCCATGCTTTACGGTGGGAACCACACATGTGGAGATCATCCGTTCACCCGCACCGCGTCTCACAAAGACACGGCTGTTGGAACCAAAATTCTCCAATTTGGATTGGAAAATTTTCCAAATTTCCACCGGTCTAAAGTTCATTGGAAATTCTCCAAATTTCCACCGGTCTAAAGTTCATTGCTCATGTTTCTTGGCCCAAGCAATTCTCTTCTTCTTATTGGTGTCCTTTAGTAGTGGTTTCTTTGCAGCAATTCTACCATGAAGACCTGCTTCACGCAGTCTCCACTGAACAGTTGATGTTGAGATGTGTCTGTTACTTGAATTCTGTGAAGCATTTATTTGTGCTGCAATTTCTGAGGCTGGTAACTCTAAAGAACTGCATTCCTGTGGCGGTCCTCATGAGAGCCAGTTTCGTCATAGCGCTTGATGGTTTTTGTGACTGCGCTTAAAGAAACTTTCAAAGTTCTTGAAATTTTCCGTATTGACTGACCTTCATGTCTTAAAGTAATGATGGTCATTTCTCTTTGCTTATTTGAGCTGTTCTTGCCATAATATGGACTTGGTCTTTTACCAAATAGGGCTATCTTCTGTATACCACCCCTACCTTGTCACAATACAGCTGATTGGCTCAAACACGATAAGAAGGAAAAAAAATCCACAAATTAACTTTTGTTAATTGAAATGCATTCCAGGTGACTACCTCATGAAGCTGGTTGAGCGAATGCCAAGAGTGTGCAAAGCTGTCATCAAGGCAAAGGGTGGCTATTTGAAAAATCTGAAATATAACATATTATTTGATTTGTTTAACTTTTTGGTTACTACATGATTCCATATGTGTTATTTCATGGTTTTGATGTCTTCACTATTATTCTACAATGTAGAAAATAGTAAAAATTAATAAAAACCCTTGAATGAGTAGGTATCTATGCATTGTAACTTTAATAACTCTATCTACATGTACATATTCCCTCAATTATCTCAACTAACCGGTGCCCCTGCACATTGACTCTCTACCGATACCCCCTATATATAGTCTCGCTATTGTTATTTTACTGCTGCTCTTTAATTATTTGTTACTTTTATTTATAATTCTTATTCATATTTTTAAACTGCATTGTTGGTTAGGGGCTTGTAAGTAATAATTTCACTGTAAGTAATAATTCCGCATGTGACTAATACAATTTGATTTGATTCGTTCCAAAACTTTTGACCGGTAGTGTGTATCATGATTATTTGTGTCAATTGGGTGGCCATTTTTTTACATACTCTTGCGAGATGCACAATTAAAGTAGAATTACAGCCCAAAATCTAAATGTTTTTTGCTTTTTTTCCCCAGACCTAAAAAATTCAAAGCATCCATTTTCGTTTTTTTTCTATGAATAATTGTGACTTATTTCAGGAAACTAGGCGTATGTCGCGGGTCACTACATCACAGGAGAGCCATTTGATCGTAATTATTATAATTTCTTTATCAAAATGCGTATTTTGGCAGAAATGCCTTCTGGAACATGTAAACCTTCATGTGCCTTAATAGCAAACTTGTATGCCATCTGTAAATACGAATACATTTGTTAAATTTCGACCCTAGTTGGTTTAGCCACAGAAAAAGACAGCAACCGCTAGCCGTGATTGGCTGAGATAATGAGTGGGCTGGACATGCCGAGAGAGGAGTTCGGCTTGGTCTATCATATAGCACCCTTCTGTCTATTTGAGCTGGTCAGTATGTGTAGGTAATACTGTCGAACGCAGCTTTAAAAAATATATATTGCCTAATAAACTCAGCAAAAAAAGAAACATCCTCTCACTGTCAATCGCATTTCTTTTCAGCAAACTTAACATGTGTAAATATTTGTATGAACATAACAAGACAAACTGAACAAGTTCCACAGACATGTGACTAACAGAAATGGAATAATGTGTCCCTGAACAAGGGGGGGAATCAAAATCAAAAGTAACTATCAGTATATGGTGTGGCCACCAGCTGCATTAAGTACTGCAGTGCATCTCCTCCTCATGGACTGCACCAGATTTGCCAGTTCTTGCTGTGAGATGTTACCCCACTCCTCCACCAAGGCGCCTGCAAATTCCTGGACATTTCTGTGGGGAATGGCCCTAGCCCTCACCCTCCGATCCAACAGGTCCCAGACATGCTCAATGTGATTGAGATCTGGGCTCTTCGCTGGCCATGGCAGAACACTGACATTCCTGTCTTGCAGGAAATCACACACAGAACGAGCAGTATGGCTGGTGGCATTGTCATGCTGGAGGGTCATGTCAGGATGAGCCGAATCCGACCCTCACCCCTGGTGAGACAAAACCGCGACTCGTCAGTGAAGGTCACTTTTTGCCCAGTCCTGTCTGGTCGTGATGTTGTTGCCGGTGATGTCTGGTGAGGACCTGCCTTACAACAGGCCTACAAGCCCTCAGTCCAACCTCTCACAGCCTATTGCGAACAGTCTGAGCACTGATGGAGGGTTTGTGCATTCCTGGTGTAACTCAGGCTGTTGTTGTTGCCATCCTGTACCTGTCCCGCAGGTGTGATGTTCGGATGTACCAATCCTGTGCAGGTGTTGTTATACGTGGTCTGCCACTGCGAGGACGATCAGCTGGCCGTCCTGTCGCCCTGTAGCACTGTCTTAGGCGTCTCACAGTATGGACATTGCAATTTATTGCCCTGGCCACATCTGCAGTCCTCATGCCTCCTTGCAGCATGCCTAAGGCACGTTCACGCAGATGAGCAGGGACCCTGGGCATCTTTCTTTTGGTGTTTTTCAGAGTCAGTAGAAAGGCCTCTTTAGTGTCCTAAGTTTTTATAACTGTAACCTTAATTGCCTACTGTCTGTAAGCTGTTAGTGTCTTAACGACCGTTCCACAGGTGCATGTTCATTAATTGTTTATGGGCCATTGAACAAGCATGGGAAACCGTGTTTAAACCCTTTACAATGAAGATCTGTGAAGTTAATTGGATTTTTACAAATTATCTTTGAAAGACAGGGTCCTGAAAAAGGGACGTTTCTGTTTTTGTTGAGTTTTGGAACTGCACAAGTGTTGCTCCCCACTTTTTGGAGGACCGAGTTTTGAAATCAGGGGAATTAGAGTATAATAGTTAAGGAGATGGAGGAAACACCTGTCTCCAGATTACATCTTCAAATTAAGGGCAACCATGGCATCCGTGACAGGGAGAAGTGTCCATCTATGATGTATATGGGTAAGATAATAGTCTAGCTAGCTACATTTTCAGATATTACACATTTCTAATTTTGACAAATTAGAAATTGTTTTCATTTGAAGTTAGTGAACTGTTAGCTAGCTAGCTAACATTACATGTATGATCTTATTAATCGTATCTCAGAGCAATTTGCTTTGCTAGTTATAGCCTAATGAACCTGGTTGGTTAGCTACCTGCAGATTCATGCAGGGTATTAACGTCATAGTTTCGGATAATGGTTAATTGTTCACCTAGCTAGCTAGCTACATAACAAAATACTCCACTATGCAAGTAACCATTTCCATAGAATGTCACTGCGACAACTATTGATAGACTTAGCTGGTAAATTCGCTCTGGCTATCTACTTCGATTTCAGAGCACTCTCATCTGAGTGTGCCAGTATGCAGAATAACTGACAAATTTACAAACGCTCAACACCCGTTGAATATGGCCGGCGTCAGTAAACGTTGTCAAAAAGCGTAAATTGATGCCAGCAGCACAGTTGCAGTCACCAATGCTCTAGATAACATAAAAACAGCCTATCCAGCTCTGCTAGGGTGAGTAAAATGGTCAGTGAGCTGTTCTCTCATTTGTGTCTGGAAGTAGCTAGCAAGCTAACCAACGTTAGCCAATTATCTTGGGTGCTTGACAGCTGTTATTAGGACAGAATGTTCGGATCAAACCTTAAAGAGATGGGTGGGGCTAAAGCTTAAGAGGGTGTGAACAATGCTGAATGGGTGTAGACAAAGAAAAGCTCTCCAGTCAGTACCAAAACATTCAATGGCCATTTGAAAGTTTATCAACTTTCAAAGCAGAATTACTTTGCCATTGTTCCTCAAATGCAGTGTATGATATACCATTTTGTAGCTCTGTGTCTCTGCTTTTATCCAATGTAAAAAACACAATTTCAAATTTTGCTACATAAGACCAAATCTAGGTGGTCGGTCACAATTGTACTATTGAGAGTAAAAAAATAAACTTGGAAAAAACCTGAGAAAACAGAATTTGGGAAATTACAAAATATAATTTTATGGGGCCTGTCATGCTGAATACTGTTTATTTACCATTATTTTACCAGGTATATTGACATCTCTTGTACACCAAGGCCCCGGGGTTGAGTTGCAGGATAGAGGAGAAGAGAAGAATGTGCCTCTTTAAAAACTATAAAAAATAAGTAGCTAGGGACGTTTCATTTTGCTAGGAAAACTGAAAACTAGTAATAAATCAATTGAATATACACCATTACAAAGAAATACATTATTTTCATTGAGATAGGCATTATGAAACAAATAAAATGTATTTCAAAAGAACAGAATAGCATATTTTAAGTTAAATTATGTTACTATGCTTAGTAACCTAGGAGGCTATTTGGCTATGCACCATGCAATGAAGTCAACTACAGTCTAGTTCATTTGTTTGTTTAAAAGACAATACACACTTATATTCCATTGCCCTTCACAGTCACTGTCACATACAGTATATAGTAATAATATAATGGAATATAACAGCAAAAAATCGAAAGAGGATATATTTTTCCTTAATGATGCTTAAGGGGTTAACAAACTTGTCTAGCGTGGGCTCACTTGAGGAAGGGATGGATTCGTGGTTATTCTCCAAAAAAGATAATGCAGTTTTTGTATTCAGATCATAGAGTTCCGAACACATTATGCGTCTACACATACGTTTAAATGTGTCCGCATTGTGTCCAGATTCCCTTGTCCCGCGCTATATTCAAATGCAAGCATGCATTCTGAAAATGGTGGAATAGGCTAAATATGATAACACAACAACAACTTGATGGCAGTAGCTAACAAGCCAGCTAACCTATGTAGCTAGCCAGCAAACACGTTCCCTACACATATTTCCTCCAACCTTATAATGAAAAGGTGCCTCTCGGTCCCAAAACCACACACGTTTTCTGGAGACTTGTGAGCGGAGTGCTGGTGACATCACCAACTGTACGCACTTTTGGTAGCCTGATTGCATCTAGACGGAGGAGAAATTGACACACAATGCATCCCTGAGGTGGTCAGCCATATCTGAACACAATCAGACCGCAATGCAACCTGTCTTTTCAATGCGATCTTCCTATTCTGATAGCAGAAGTCGCATGCATGTAAGAGATTCAGGTTTATGTTATTACTCATACTCCTGACATATAAATAGTTCAAACCTGTCCAGTATTTGGTTTAAACATGTTTCCAAAGTGTCTTGGGTTGGGGAAAAAGTTTGTATCTGGTAGAGATTTTGGCTACAGGAATATCCTCCAACATATTTTTTTAAATTTAAGTTAATTGATTGCACCCAAATTGGCAATTTTCTATTAATAGGATTCACATTCTGTTCAATAAATATAGTACCCAACATCTGATTTGGACCGAACTTCTTCCTATTCCATTGAGTAAGGCATGAGGAAACCAATTAAATTGTCAAAAGCCACGCTCGGACCCCCCCACACCCAACACCAATCCCACCCCAACAGTATACAATATCAGTTATCTACAGTTGAAGTCGGAAGTTTACATACACCTTAGCCAAATACATTTAAACTCAGTTTTTCACAATTCCTGACATTTAATCCTAGTAAAAATTCCCTGTCTTAGGTCAGTTAGGATCACCACTTTATTTTAAGAGTGTGAAATGTCAAAATAATAGTAGAGAGAATGATTTCTTTCAGCTTTTATTTATTTCATCACATTCCCAGTGGGTCAGAAGTTTACATACACTCAATTAGTATTTGATAGCACTGCCTTCAAATTGTTTAACTTGGGTCAAACGTTTCCTGTTAGCCTTCCACAAGCTTCCCACAATAATTTGGGTGAATTTTGGCCCATTCCTCCTGACAGAGCTGGTGTAACTGAGTCAGGTTTGTAGGCCTCCTTGCTCGCACACACTTTTTCAGTTCTGCCCACAAATGTTCTATAGAATTGAGGTCAGGGCTTTGTGATGGCCACTCCAATACCTTGACTTTGTTGTCCTTAAGCCATTTTGCCACAACTTTGTAAGTATACTTGGGGTCAATGTCCATTTGGAAGACCCATTTGCGACCAAGCTTTAACTTCCTGACTGATGTCTTGAGATGTTGCTTCAATATATCCACATAATTTCCCTCCCTCATGATGCCATCTATTTTGTGAAGTGCACCAGTCCCTCCTGCAGCAAAGCACCCCCACAACATGATGCTGCCACCCCCGTGCTTGGTTGGAATGGTGTTCTTCGGCTTGCAAGCCTCCCCCTTTTTTCTCCAAACACAACAATGGTTATTATGACCAAACAGTTCTATTTTTTGTTTCAACAGACCAGAGGACATTTCTCCAAAAATACGATCTTTGTCCCCATGTGCAGTTGCAAACCTTAGTCGGGCTTTTTTTATGGCAGTTTTGGAGCAGTGGCTTCTTCCTTGCTGTGCGGCCTTTCAGGTTATGTCGATATAGGACTCGTTTTACTGTGGATATAGATACTTTTGTACCTGTTTTCTTCAGCATCTTCACAAGGTCCTTTGCTGTTGTTCTGGGATAGATTTGCACTTTTCACACCAAAGAACGTTAATCTCTAGGAGACAGAACGCATCTCCTTCCTGAGCGGTATGACGCCTGCGTGGTCCCATGGTGTTCATACTTGCATACTATTGTTTGTACAGATGAACATGGTACCTTCAGACGTTTGGAAATTGCTCCCAAGGATGAACCAGACTTGTGGAGGTCTACAATTTTTTTCTGAGGTCTTGGCTCATTTCTTTTGATTTTCCCATGATGTCAAGCAAAGAGGCACTGGGTTTGAAGGGTGGCCATGAAATACAACAATAAAACAACTTACAGGAAGACCAAGCCACTGTTCCAAGGCCATCATTGTAAATAACAATTTGTTCTTAACTGACTTTCCTAGTTAAATAAATAAAAAATACAGTACAACTGGGTGTAGGGTACATGATTGCTGGTTCCCGTGATAGCTTTGAACCTCATCCTGGACAACAAACTTGTAGTTCTCAGAAAAATCACAAAGTACAATAACTTCTCCTACCTTTAGATTTTCCTTGCATTGAGCCTTTGCAATGTATGAATGGGCAGTGAGGGCATACAACTTCTCCAACAACAATGTAAGAAAATCACACAGGCAATGTCCGTGTTACTACTTCTGCTCTGTCAACAGTTGTCTACTGTCTCTTCCATTTCTTCATCAGGTTCTTCAGAGTGTTCAAGCTGCTGTTCTAAGTTACTTCTGGCATCAATTACACCAGGGCATTTACAACATCTATGCACCATGCATCTCTTGCTCTCGGTCACAAACAATCCAATTGAGATGGTTTGGGATGAGTTGGACCGCAGAGTGAAGGAATAGCAACCAACAAGTGCTCAGCATATGTGGGAACTCCTTCAAGGCGTTGGAAAAGCATTCCAGGTGAAGCTGGTTGAAAGAATGCCAAGAGTGTGCAAAGCTGTCATCAAGGCAATGCCTACTTTTAAGAATCTAAAATATATTTTGATTTGTTTAACACACTACATGATTCCATATATGTTATTTCATAGTTTTGATATCTTCACTATTATTCTACAATTATTCTTCACTATTATTCTACAATTATTCTACAAACCCTTGACTGAGTAGGTGTGTCCAAACTTTTGACTGGTACTGTATAGACCTCACAATGCGACTGGTAATAAGACTAAGCAATTAACCTATTAAAATATTCACCTGACTCCATAAAGATAATTAACATTTACTAGCAAGAATTGGTCTGAGAATTGCCTATATCAAAGGCAGATAACATTGTACAATGAATTGATTCACATACAATGCATAGACCTTAAGTTACAAGCATTACAAAGCATACTTCCAGGCATATAGATCCTAAGGTTAACTTAGAAGACAAAGCATGAACAAATCAAATCAAATTTTATTGGTCACATACACATGGTAAGCAGATGTTAATGCGAGTGTAGCGAAATGCTTGTGCTTCTAGTTCCGACCGTGCAGTAATATCTAACAAGTAATCTAACAATTTCACAACAACTACCTTAAACACATAAGTGTAAAGGAATGATTAATAATATGTACATATAAGTATATGGATGAGCGATGGCCGAACGGCATAGGCAAGATGCAGTAGATGGTATAGAGTACATTATATAGATATGAGATGAGTAATGTAGGGTATGTAAACATGATATAAAGTGGCATTGTTTAAGTGACTAGTTATTCATTTATTACATCCAATTATTAAGAGATGCCCTTTAGGCCTAGAAGCCTGGGAAATGAGAATTGATCATATAACCTTTCTCCAAGGATTGGATACAGGATAAAAGAGAGAACAAAGGCATTTCATTCCTTTTACAACATCTGAAGGTATAGCCTTCTCAATCCAAATCTCTGCAAAGTGTCACAGCATCTAGGAGCTTGTGTGGGGGATGAGACCAATGTAAATAAGACAGAATTCCTGAGAAGACAATAAAACACCTTTGCAAAGAGTAATTCAGAGTTCACCCTGTACAGATAAAAGTAACCACATAGATATGGTTCAGATAGAAACCAAACATGGATAATATAGTATTATTCTATTATTCATTCAGTAGTCAGTCCTCCTCATACTGTAACAGAGAAATACATTTTGGCCCCTCAGCGGGGGAAGGGCTGGCTAGTCCTTGGGCATTGTCCTTTCTGCTTTTCTTGTGTTCCTGGACCATTTGCCATGCAACTCCATGTGACAGATAGCACATAAATTAGGGCCGAGCCTAAACTACGATTTCATGAATCATCGGCTGTAATTTTGAAATGATTACATCAAAACCTATGAAAACTTGTCAATGGTGTGACAATAAAAATCATATTTAATGCTAGTGTAAATGGTGGGGAATTATTAAGACCTCAGAGCTGACAACTTGTCCCTTGCACTGTAACACATCACTCCATGTTTGTCCAGCAGAGAGCAGCAAATCTCCATCATATTCCCAGCTTTCTTATCAGCTCTCCGGTTAAAAGCCTGTAGCTCTGATGTGGTAGCAGAAGAGATCCAAGTGAACTCCTATAGAGCTGCAATGGGTTACTTCGTTTTATTTCTTAATTGTCATTTCATACTTGTGTTTGATACAAATCTGTGTTTGATTATCATCATTCCTGGGACTCCTTATATCTCATCATTGGCTCAGTGCTGTGCATGCACACAGTATGTACTAGTGAAACAGAATGTTTTTACTGTATGTCATCTGTCACCCATGCAACCCCTGCAGTTTCACTAGTTTCACTGCTGGACTAGGGTAAAGGATGAGCTCAGCTCACTCAATCTAGGCTGTTTTGAAACATGACTCCTCCTGATCTGCTGATCTGTTCTGATCTGATCTGCTGGAGCAGAGGGGGCAGCAGGTAGCCTAGTGGTTAAGAGTGTTGGCCCAGTAACTAAAAGGCAGCTGGTTTGAATCCCTGAGCCGACTATGTGAAAAATCGATGAGCTCTTGAGCAAGGCACTACCCTAATTTCTCCTGTAAGAATGTCTTCTAAATGACTAATTTCATTTATATACAGTACTAGTCAAAAGTTTGGACACACCTACTCGTTCAAGGGTGGTTCTTTATTTCTACTATTTTCTACACTGTAGAATAAAAATGAAGACATTAAAACTATGAAATAACACATATGGAATCATGATGTGTGTTAAACAAATCAAAATATATTTTAGACTTTAGATTCTTCAAAGTAGCCACCCTTTGCCTTGATGACAGCTTTGCACAGTCTTGGCATTCTCTCAACCAGATTCACCTGTTGGTTGCTTTTCCTTCACTCTGTGGTCCAACTAATCCCAAACCATCTCAATTGGGTTGAGGTCGGGTGACTGTGGAGGCCAGGTCATTATGATGCAGCACTCCATCACTATCCTTCTTGGTCAAATAGCCCGTACACAGCCTGGAGGTGTGTTGGGTCATTGTCCTGTCGAAAAACAAAATTATGGTCCCACTAAGCGCAAACCAGACGGGATGGCGTATCACTGCAGAATGCTGTGGTAGCCATGCTGGTTAAGTGTGCCTTGAATTGTAAATAAATCACCAGCAAAGCACCCTCACACCATCACACCTCCATGCTTCACAGTGGGAACCACACATGCGAGATCATCCGTTCACCTACTCTGCGTCTCACAAAGACACGGCGGATGGAACCCAAAATATCAAATTTGGACTCGTCAGACCAAAGGACAGATTTCCACTGGTCTAATGTCCATTGCGCATGTTTCTTGGCCTAAGCAAGTCTCTTCTTATTATTATTGGTTTCCTTTAATAGTGGTTCGTTTGCAGCAATTCGACCGTGAAGGCCTGATTCACGCAGTCTCCTCTAAACAGTTAATGTTGAGATGTGTCTGGTTTTTGCGACTGCACTTGAAGAAACGTTAAAAGTTCTTGAATTTTTCCGGATTGTCTGATCTTCTTGTCTTAGCGTAATGATGGACTGTCGTTTCTCTTTGATTATTTGAACTATATACAGTCCACGAAAAAGCCATATCTCAGACTGGCCAATAAAAAAAACTCTACCTAGAAAGCCAGCATCCCGGAGTTGCCTCTTCACTGTTGACGTTGAGATTGGTGTTTTGCGGGTACTATTTAATGAAGCTTTCAGTTGAGGACTTGTGAGGCGTCTGTTTCTCAAACTAGACACTCAAATGTACTTGTCCTCTTGCTCAGTTGTGAACCGGGGCCTCTCACTCCTCTTTCTATTCTGGTTAGAGCCAGTTTGCTCTGTTCTGTGAAGGGAGTAGTACACAGCGTTGTACGAGATCTTCAGTTTCTTGGCAATTTCTCGCATGGAATAGCCTTCATTTCTCAGAACAAGAATAGACTGACGAGTTTCAGAAGAAAGTGCTTTCTTTCTGTCCATTTTGAGCCTGTAATCGAACCCACAAATGCTTATGTTCCAGATACTCAACTAGTCTAAAGAAGGCCAGTTTTATTGCTTCTTTAATCATGACAGCAATTTTCAGCTGTGCTAACATAATAGCAAAAGGGTTTTCTAATGATCAATTAGCCTTTTAAAATGATAAACTTGGATTAGCTAACACAACGTGCCATTGCAACACAGGAGTGATGGTTGCTGATAATGGGCCTCTGTACGCCTATGTAGATATTCCATAACAAATCAGCCATTTCCAGCTACAATAGTCATTTACAACATTAACAATGTCTACACTGTGTTTATGATCAATTTGATGTTATTTTAATGGCTTTTCTTTCAAAAACAAGGACATTTCTAAGTGACCCCAAGTTTTTGAACGGCATTGTATATATATTTTTTAAATCCTGTTTATCTTCCATAATTATCAATTAATATTTGTAGTAATGTAGGCATTTTATGCAAAGGAATTTTACCTCTTACCAGTATCGCCATTACCAAATTTACATTATTGCAAGCAATTATTATTTTATCCTATATTGTCCCTAACATCTTTTACTCCCTCGCAACAGTTGTGGGATACACACACACACAAACACAAACACTGATACACACTCAACTCCTTTTCCCCACAACCCCTTTCCCCCACAACAACCATAGACTCAGATGCTCAACAGTTGCACCATGCCAGAGCCCAACTCAAGAAAGGTCTTGATTGACGAGTGCATATACAGTTGCAGTTGTATGAGAAGGCCTGCAAAACTGAGCAAAAAAAATGAGCAGAAATGGGGAGATTTAATTAACCATTGTCACATCCTAGGTCAGATATACCCCCTAGGTCACATATACCCCTTTCCCCTGAAACACCCACACATGGTCCCATGTTGTGACCATATTCCCAAGCATCTCCGTGCAGTCAGACCTTTGATTTTGTACCACCAGGGCCACAATAATATGCCCCCCCTCAGCTTACAGCTGGCCCATAAAACAGATAGGGTCTTCTCTTTAGTGTCTGGGTCATTCAGGTGGGTGTCTAGGGTATAGGGTTGTTGACTGTTCCATCAAGATAGGACCATAAATAAATAAATTAGATGCATAATTTATTTAAAAATGTAGTTCCCCATGATAGGATAATAAATAAATAAATAAATAAGATGTATAATTCATTTTAAAATGTACATCCCTCATCTGCACAAAGTTGAAAGCTCTCTCACAACCCCTGCTCACAGACATTGGTTCTGGGATATGCAACCATTTCCTTTCTCACTCACTTAACGCCACACTTACCCAAACACCAAAAAACACACACCACACCATCCATCTCAATACATCCACACATACCCACATACTGTGCTTTCGGTCTCCTGTGTTTGTATCTCCACCATGTTGAATTAGTGCTTTTGTGTTCCAATTAGTTATATTTGAAGATAGAAAGAAAGCAATTTTTTTGGTATTATTACAATCCATACCATGGCCAGTATTGTGTTTTTCATGGGAACTTTGTAATTTTTAGAATAGCCATGGAGTAGTCTTTGTGTCTCTGAACAATTGGTTATCAATATACAGTTATCGACAACTAGAGCTAAGCGTTTCCCTTTCAATCTATTTTTCTTGAAGACTGGAGACAGAACTTTGCGCCGTTCTGCAATTTCCTTCGGGAACTGATCATTCATGCCTATTTTCGTGCCAGCAAGTCTTTTACCCAGGCTTTTAACCATTATTTTATCTTTAAAGAAAGCTCATTTGGCAACGATTGGGCGTTCATACCTCTCATGCCCTCTCTGTCCGAAACAGTGTACATGTTCGAGTTGGATTTTGTCGATAGCTTCGAGTGGAATTTGAAGCGCTGTACGGAGGAATTCTCTAACTACACATTCAGGAACTTCTCCTTCTTTCTCTTGGATACCTGTAAGTACCATATTCTCTCATGGATCTAGTCTGTATGTCAAGTAAGGCTTCTCTCAGAACGATGTTCTTCTTTTAAAGTTAATTAACTTCGATCTTATTGACTGTCCCTTTTAGATTGGTTGTGTCTTTTGACCAATCGCATCTTCCTCACTAATCTCAAGGCTTGCCTTCAACTCTTTTATATCCTTACTGACTAGTCCAAGTATGCCCAGTTAGTCATTTATTGATTTTAACAGTTCGGTTTTGACCTTAACTTCTTTGGCAGCAGTGCACGAGGTGACCGTTTTGGAGAGCCTGGCGTGCCCAAAGTAAAATGCCTCCTATTCAGGCCCAGAAAATAGGATATGCACATATTTAGTACCATTGGATAGGAAACACTCTGAATTCTCTAAAAGTGTCAACATTTTGTCTGTGAGTATAACAGAACGGATATGGCAGGCGAAACCCCGAGACATTTCTGTCCTGGAAAAAGTGATTTAAGGAAGTGTCCACGCAGATGTCAATACAAGTAAATGCGCGTTCACGGCTGGCGCGCTCTGTGGTTTTTTCCTTTCTTATCGCCCAGTTTATATTCCGGTTAAAATATTATACTATTTATACATAAAAGTGTTCCTAAGGATACATTTAAAATTATGTTTGATTGTTCTTGGACAAGTTTATAGTGATAAATTGAACGAGTTCTCTTCACGTTTCAATGGAGGAGTCGATGCTGTATTTTCTGATTATAACACGCCAACCAAACGGAGATTTATGGATATAATACATTACTTTTTCTAACAAAAGAACCATGAATTGTCTTCGTTGGACACTTGGGAAGCCCTTAGCAGAAGTTCTTCAAGAGGTAATTGATTTGTTTTCGCTGTGAAATGTGTTATGTGTGAACCGTGATGGCTTATGAATTCATGCTAATGGAAAAATATGTGGGGTGCTATCCTCAAACAATCAAATGTGGTGCTTTCGCCGTAAAGCCTTTTTGAAATCTGACAACGCTGTGATATTGCCAAGAAGCAGAGCTTTTGATGACTATGAAACACTTGTATATTGATCCATGTTTAACAATTCAACTTTTGGATTTTGAATTTGGCGCCTTTCATTTCACCAGCTAGTGCCCCACCGCTCCCTAAGAAGTTAACCATTCCCGGTGGTGAAAAGATTAAATCGTATGTGTCTGTAGAAGAGTCACGTTTTCGTTTTGAGATAGGTTTCCCTGTCTTACACTCCGTCATGTTTGGGTGTTGCTTGTTTTCGTAATATTTGTTCTCTAGTCTTAAGATTTGTTTTGTGTTGTTATCCAGATTTAAGGTTATTACCCACCAGATTGTGAAGTGCTAATATTTAGTCTAACTTACTGATTTTGAATATTATGATTTTATCTTGAAGTGATCTACATTGCTGTGTTCAGTCTGCCATCTTTTCTCTCTCTTTTCGAGTGTTTGTTGTTTTTTCCAGTGTACTGTGATCCTGCGGCTACTGTTTATCAGTAAAGAATTTATGTTGATCCTTAACCACTGATTCCTCGTCTGGTCTCTTCTCTGCACCTGGGTCCAACCTCACCACGTCACAACATGGGCCCAGCAGAGATCACCCAGATCTGGAATGTGGTAGCCCACCAAGGAGCACTGTTATGACGGCATCAAGAACAGCTCTCCCAAATCTCTGGGACCCTTCGGGCACTTGCAGAGTCCCTCCAACCACGGCACGCCCCCAACCCAGGAGAAGCCAATGCCCAGGTCTCATTGCCCAGTGCTACAAACGTCGTCATGGTTCCTCCAGGGAACTTGCACCGGGAACCCAAGATCCCAGCCCCCGAGCGATATGACGGCCACCTGGGAAGATGCAAGGGGACCTCACTCAGTGTTCTCTGGTGTTCGAGCTACAGTCCTCCTCGTTCCACACCGATCGGGCCATGATCATCTACATCATCTCTCTATTCTCGGGCAAGGCCCTGGCGTGGGCAACGGCGATGTGGGAACAGCAGCCACCATCTTGCAGATCCAAGTCTTTGACCACCCAGTTCAACCTCCTCCAAGGGGCCAGACCAGTGGCTGACTTCACTATTGAGTTTCGCACCCTCGCCGCCGAGAATGGGTGGAATACGGAGGCACTGGTTACCGCTTTCCACCAGGGTCTGTCTAATTCCATCAAAGATGAACTGGCTGCTCGGGAACTGGGAGAGGACCTAGAGTCCCTGATAACGCTGGCAATCAGGTTGACAACCACATCTGGTTACGGGTGAGACAGCGCCCTTTTGACACCACTCCAGCATTCCGGTTTCCTGGGCACCCCAAGCCCACCGAGCCCAGCATGGTGGATCCCATGGAACTGGGTCGTACATGCCTGAGCCCACAGGATCGTGGCAGGCACATGCGCGAAGGCTGCCAAGAACCAAGAGCCTCGCCATGTCCTCCAGCATCCCTTGAAGACCAAGACTTTTCCGCTTTCCCTCCCGAATACTTCAACCTCTGGGAGGCCTTCAGTAAGAGGCAGGCCGCGACCCTTACCCCTCAACGTCCTTACGACTGTCCCATAGAACTCCTACCCGGCGCCACAGCTCCCCGGGGTCATCTGTACTCCCTCTCGACCCCTGAAGCAGCAGTCATGCACAATTACATCCGGGAATCACTGGAGGCATGTTTCATTCGCCCCTCTGCATCCCTGCTGGTGCAGGCTTCTTCTTCGTGGGTAAGAAGAATGGAGGCCTGCATCCCTGCATTGATTACAGAGGGCTGAACCAGATTACAATCAAGAATCGTTGCCCCCTACCCCTGATGTCCTCCGCATTGGAGTTGGTCCAAGGGGCCCAATTCTTCAACTCACCGGCAGTCTTTCAAGCATTGGTCAATGACAACCTGAGGTATACAGTTGAAGTCGGAAGTTTACATACACTTAGGTTGGAGTCATTAAAACTTGGTTTTCAGCGACTCCACAAAGTTCTTGTGAACAAACTATAGTTTTGGCAAGTCGGTTAGGACATCTACTTTGTGAATGACACAAGTAATTTTTCCAACCATTGTTTACAGACAGATTATTTCACATATAATTCACTGTATCACAATTCCAATGGGTCAGAAGTTTCCATACACTAAGTTGACTGTGCCTTTAAACAGCTTGGAAAATTCCAGAAAATTATGTCATGGCTTTAGAAGCTTCTGATAACTAACTGACATAATTTGAGTCAATTGGAGGTGTACCTGTGGATGTATTTCAAGGCCTACCTTCAAACTCAGTGCCTCTTTGCTTGACATCATGGGAAAATCAAAATAAATCAGCCAAGACCTCAGAAGAAAATTGTAGACCTCCACAAGTCTGGTTCATCCTTGGGAGCAGTTTCCAAATGCCTGAAGGTACCACGTTCACCTGTACAAACAATAATACACAAGTATAAACACCATGGGACCACGCAGCCGTCATACCGCTCAGGAAAGAGACACGTTCTGTTGCCTAGAGATGAACGTACTTTGATGCGAAAAGTGCAAATCAATCCCAGAACAACAGCAAAGGACCTTGTTAAGATTCTGGAGAAAACAGGTACAAAAGTATCTATATCCACAGTAAAACGAGTCCTATATCGACATAACCTGAAAGACCGCTCAGCAAGGAAGAAGCCACTGCTCCAAAACCGCCATAAAAAAGCCAGACTATGGTTTGCAACTGCAAGCCGAAGAACACCATCCCAACCGTGAAGCACAGGGGTGGCAGCATCATGTTGTGGGGGTGATTTGCTGCAGGATGGACTGGTGCACTTCACAAAATAGATGGCATCATGAGGTAGGAAAATTATGTGGATATATTGAAGCAACATCTCAAGACATCAGTTAAGAAGTTAAAGCTTGGGTCTTCCAAATGGACAATGACCTCAAGCATACTTCCAAAGTTGTGGCAAAATGGCTTAAGGACAACAAAGTCAAGGTATTGGAGTGGCCATCATAAAGCCCTGAGCTCAATCCCATAGAACATTTGTGCGCTGAATTGAAAAAGTGTTTGCGAGCAAGGAGGCCTACAAACCTGACCCGGTTACACCTGCTCTGTCAGGAGGAATGGGCCAAAATTCACCCAAATTATTGTTGGAAGCTTGTGGAAGGCTACCCAAAACGTTTGACCCAAGTTAAACAATTTAAAGGCAATGCTACCAAATACTAATTGAGTGTATGTAAACTTCTGACCCACTGGGAATGTGATGAAAGAAATAAAAGCTGAAATAATTAATTATCTGTACTATTATTCTGACATTTCACATTCTTAAAATAAAGTGGTGACCCTAACTGACCTAAAACAGGGAATGTTTATTAGGATAAATTGTCAGGAATTGTGAAAAACTGAGTTTAAATGTATTTTGCTAAGGTGTATGTAAACTTCCGACTTCAACTGTATGTTGAATCGGTTCGTCTTTGTTTACCTTGACGACATCTTGATCTTCTCCAAGATCCTTCCGGGAACACATACTGCACATCCGCCAAGTCCTGATACGCCTCCTGCATAGTCAACTACATGTCAAGATAGAGAAGTGTTCCATGTATCCCAGATTTCCTTCCTGGCTCACATTATCTCTACCGCATGCATCCAAATGGACCCCGTAAAGATTGAGGTGGTCACCAACTGGCCCTGTCCCACCTCACTCAAGCAGGTCCAGTAGTTCCTCGGGTTTTCCAATTTTTACAGGCATTTTATTCGCAACTTTGGTACAGTGGTAGCGCCTCTAATGGTCCTAACCCACAATGTCTCAGACCCGTTTTTGCTGGACCCCTGAGGCTGACAGGGCATTCATGGAGCTCAAGGGATGTTTCACCTCTGGACCCATCCTCGTTCATCCTGATCCGACTCGTCCATTTGTGGTGGAGGTGGACGCCTCGGACACCAGAGCAGGAGCGGTCCTTTCACAGCGGAACGAGGAAAACAAGAAACTGCACTCATGCGCCTTTCTCTCCAAGCTGTTCTCGCCAGCAGAATGCAACTACGATGTAGGCAACCGGGAGCGCTTGGCAGTTAATTGGGCTCTTGAGGGGTGGAGACACTGGTTGGAGGGCGCACCTATCCTTTCGTGATCTGGATGGACCATAAGAACTTTATCGCCAGGCTAGGTGGGCTCTGTTTTTTAACAGGTTCAATTTTACACTAGCCTATCGCCCGGGATCCAAAAATCAGAAAGCAGGCTCCCTGTCCCACCAACATGATGTCTCTAACGAGGAGAGGGACCCCGAGCCCATCATCCCCAGCTCACGCATTGTGGCCCCAGTGATATGGAGTATTGAGACCACGGTCCGACAAGCCTAGGCCCGAGAACCTGACCCCGGTGGGGGAACCCACTAACAGACTTTACGTTCCGCGGTCATCCGGGTCCCGAGTACTACAATGGGGACACTCCTCTAAATTAACTGGGCATCCAGGGGTCCAACCTCACCAGGTCACACTGTCTAAATGCATCCTTACACGACTGGGGCCTTGTTGCACTGTGATTTACCTTAAGTTATTTGAATACAAGCTCTTTGTCTCTCTCTTGTCTCACTCTCTCTCTGTCTCTGTGTCTCCATCCCTCTCAATTCAAAGGCCTTTATTGGCATGGGAAACATGTTTACATTGCCAAAGCAAGTGAAAGAGATAATAAACAAAAGTCAAACAATCTAAAATTAACAGTAAACATTACACTTCCAAAAGTAAAAAAATAATAGAGACATTTCAAATGTTATATTATGGCTATGTACAGTGTTGTAACAATGTGCAAATAGTAGGAAACATTCAAATAGACAGAAAAATATAGTTTATATTTACAATGGTGTTTGTGCTTCACTGGTTGCCCTTTTCTTGTGGCAACAGGTCACAAATATTGCTGGTGTGATGAGACACTGTGGTATTTCAGCTAATAGATATGGGAGTTTATCAAACTTGGGTTTGTTTTCGACGTCTTTGTGGGTCTGTGTAATGTGTCTCTAATATGGTCATACATTTGCTGCTCAGTTTCAACCTCCTTTTGTGGGCAGTGGGCACATAGCCGGTCTTCTCTCGAGAGCCAGGTCTGCCCACGGCAGCCGCTCTCAATAGCAAGGCTACGCTCACGGAGTCTGTACATAGTCAAAGCTTTCCTTAATTTTGGGTCATTCACTGTAGTCAGGTATTCTGCCACTGTGTACTCTGTTTAGGGCCAACTACCATTACAGTTTGCTTTGTTTTTTGGTTAGTTCTTCTCAATGTGTCAGTCTGCTACTTGGTGTTTTACGTTGTACACAGGATGTTTTTGCAGAATTCTGCATGCAGAGTCTCAATTTGGTGGTTGTCCCATCTTGTGAGTTCTTGGTTGGTGAGTGGACCCCAGACCTCTAGATCCTCAGAAGACATTTGACTCCAGATTCTAGTACGGTGAGGCCGGGTGCTGCAGACTTGTCAATTCGTTGGTATATATTTTTAATAGGGGTGGGGCTCAAGCTGCATCCCTGTCTCACCCCGTGGCCCTGAGGAAAGAAATCTGTATTTTTTGTTGTTGCCCATTTTAACCGCACACTTGTTGTTTGTGTACATGGATTTTATGTCGTAAGTTTTTCCCCAACAATGATTTCCATCATTAATATAGCAGACCCTCATGTCTGTGTCTCTCTCTCTCTCTCTCTCTCTGTCTCTCTCTCTCTCTCTCTCTCTCTCTCTCTCTCTCTCTCTCTCTCTCTCTCTCTCTCGCTCTCTGTGTTGCTTTATTGGCATGACATTCAGGCAGTATGTATTGCCAAAGCATACAAAACATTCACAAGACATACAGATGGAAAGAAAAACATATGAGTGGGAGTATGTGTGTTGTCTTCAGCAGTGGGGGGTGTGGGCCGCTGCATAGTTCACCTCCTGCAGGTTAAGTTCAGTAACAAAACACAGGCAGATGTCTGGTGAGATACCGGAGGAAGCTTGGAATAGGTCAGAAGCATACAGAGTAATATGAGAAGGATGCAATTGCTGAATTTACTTAGATATTCTAAACTGAGGCTTCGATCACACCGACAGCATCATTGCATTTTGGTACACCCAAATTACATTCATTTCCAATGAAACGCTTCGTTTGCCTTGCAGCATTACGTTGCAGAGACGGTTGCAGTGCGTTCGGTGTGGTGCATATGTTGGATTTATTGAACCTATGTGTCAAACTGTATGCTTAGATGGCTTGACAGAAATGGTAGTAGAAGGTGAATGTTGGACTTTGTTGCGTACATATCCAGATGATGCTAGGGGGAAAGGGGGATACCTAGTCAGTTGTCCAACTGAAATGTGTCTTCCGCTGTCGGTGTGTTCGAAGCGTAAGTGTTTTGATAACTTTCAAATGTAGTAACAGGTCCATGTAGAATAAACAACCCTTTACATAATACTATAGAAACAGTGTTCTGCTAATATAACAATGTGCACCTTTCACCTTTCAATTTGGTATTCCCAGGCGATACAGATACTGTGCCTATCTGCATTTTGTCTGGTGGTAATATGGCTACCTTGGCAAACATGTCTGTGGTCATACCTTCCTGTGTGGTGTCCCATATACAGCAGGAGTTCCCTGATCCTGGTGCAGAATACACAGGGTTTCTCAATCTCTTCTCAATCTCCATATTGACTGAAACCATTCAATTCAATAATAAAAAAATATACAAGTAAAAGTTGTGTCTAGTAAAATGTTTATGCCGAGTGCCAGGTCTCTCTCCATTTAGAGACATTGGTATCAAGTCAGTCTGGACTCCATCACATCATCTTGCAAATCTCCAATTGCTGGCTCCATAGATGCATATGTGAACACATACACACATAGCCGCGCTACAGTAGGCAATATCAGTCCACTAATACAGGACAGAACAAAAATGTAAACACAACATGTAAAGTGTTGGTCCCATGTTTCATAAGCTGAAATAAAAGATACCAAAAATGTTGTTTCAAATTCTGTGCGCAAATTTGTTACATCCCTGTTAGTGAGCATTTCTCCTTTGCCAAGATAATCCATCCACATGACAGGTGTGGCATATCAATAAGCTGATTAAACAGCATGATAATTACACAGGTGCACCTTCAGTATATTACCAATGGCAGTTATGATAGGTGAAATCTGAAAAACAAATATATACTATGTTGAAGTTTGAACAGGTCAGGCTAAACCTACCAAATTCTGGTCTCCCCAACAACGACCGTTGGTGAGCAGGCAAGAGGTGAGGCTGGAGGTAGGCCTTTGTCAGGGCCTGGCCCCTCATCAAAGATACTGGTCAGTGACACACAAACACAGATTACAGTATCAATGGTGGTTATGAGTAGCATGGTGGAACCAACCTGATCGCTGCATTCACCTTTCTATTTCACTTGTGAAATGGAATGGTAAACAGAGCAATCAGACTGGTTCCCCAGGCTAGGTTATGAAGGTGAATTGGGACAAAATCCAAAACTGTTTTGACCTTTGACCAGGTCAAATGTCACCAACCTGATTCAAGTGTCCTCCCTGTTCCATTTATAAGAATGCTCACAGCGAAGGAATGTCTGGGTGATGCTGGTCTAATTGGTGGTTGGTACACAATGCTGTCCTGAGCCTGTATGTTGGGTGGTACGGTAATAGTTAGTCTAATCACCAACAGACTTAGGGAGGTCTTTTCAGGGTTCAGTTCATCAGAGCTTGATAATGAAGTGTGTCTTCAGGACTAGATGCATTAAGAAATGTTGCGCTCTTTTTTAAAATGTTTTCTTTATCAATGGAAACTGGCCTAACTGTGCCCTACATGCATTTGTTGATGTTTTCCTTTGAATGTTTGCACATAGGATTCTTGTCCCATTTAGTGTAGCTATGATGACTGGGTGGACCCCATACCTCACATCCATACAGTGCAATGGCCTGGCTAATACTATTACATATTTTGCACCAAATTCTAATTGGAATGGTTATATTGTAAAATATCTGTTTTATCGCAGAGAGAGCTCTTTGAGCTTTTTCTTTTAATTCATTCACTGCCATGATGAAACTCCCTGATGCTGAAATGTTCAGACCAAGGTAGGTGTAACTTATTGTATGCTCAAGTGTGGCGCTACCTAGAGTGAGTTTGCATCAGTGGAGGCTGCTGAGGGGAGGACGGCTCATAATAATGCTTGGAACGGCACAAAGGGAATGGAATCAAACATATGGAAACCATGTATTTGATACCATTCCGCTAATACCGCTCCAGTCATTACCACGAGCTTGTCCTCCCCAACTAAGGCACCACCAACCTACTGGGATTTGCATATGTCTTCCTGATATCTGGGCTTTTTCTGATTTGGGTCTTTTTAAGGTTTACTGGCAGGGTTTTCTGTCTCTCTATCTCTCTCTGACAGTTATATTAAGTGGGATATTTTGCACCGTGACTTACCATAAGTTACTTGAATCCACCCTCACATCGACCTTTGAATCAGGAGTCCATTAAATCCAATGATCAACACCCACAAGTTCTCTATACTTTTTGAATGAATGATTGATTGGCAGTATCCAGTTACCTGGGGGACCGGGTCAAATACTTGATAAGAATAAGCGTATATACTGTGAATGTAGAAAATGAAATGGGGATATTCAGTTCCTCACTGTGTAATACTTTTCAATCATGCTGGTTTCAGAGAACAGCCAGGCCATGGCCTCACACAAGTGATTGTAATCATACCTTCTCTGATAGACCTGCAATACCCCCTAACTTGCAACTTGATTGGTTACTTTCACATAGATTATTTGTCCCATTGTAACAGCTATCAAGGTTCCGACGACCTCTTTTCAACCTACTTTCATGGTAATGTTCCTTCAACTGGCTGCCAACAAGGATGCTATTTTCTCCCTCTCTGCCCTACATTAGCTAGCGCGATGCCAGACCTTGGCAGCATGCTCAAACGCACCATGCATCAGTGGACATTGTGTTACAATGTAGACTAAATGAACACTGACACAGATAACACGCATGGCCAGATCTAGGTCCATTGTCTTGCAAAAACATGCCCCAAAATGGGTTTCACTTGCAACAGTGGAAATATATGGAGGGCAAGGAAAGGAATGTAGATTCTCTATTTAAAAAGTAAACCCATGGTCTATTTTGAGCATGGTAAAAGTAATATGCTACAGCAGGGGTGTCAAACTAATTTTATCCCAGGGGCCGCATTCGGTCTTCAACGAGGTCCGGAGGACCGCACTGAAAATTGGTTATATTTCCTTGCCGTCAAAATTAGCAAGAAATAGTCCTCTATCCATCGTTTTTGGAATTCTTCATGTTCCCTGACTGTCTAGCTTTCATTTCAGTGATTATTAGCCAGCTGGATACAGTCAAGAAACTGTGTGAATGTAGGTCCATTATAACTTCTACAGTTTCGATTTGGTTTTAGACATTTTAAATTATATTGAATTTGCCCCCCGCCCCCCATTTTATATATTTTTATAAATATGTATCTTTGCTCAAACCACCAACTGGCCAGATTGGGCCGCATGTTTGACACCCCAGTGCTACAGTGTTCTTTATCTAGATCAATGGGACATGCACAAGCACCATCACTACTGCAAACTGTTTCACCCCTTGTTGATAGACTGGAATCAACTACAGTATTAGTGTAATGAACTATTAGTGTTAGTGTACCTCCCTGTAAACATGAATTGTTCACTACATTTCTCTAAGGTATCCCACACATCTGATAATACAACAAAAACTTGAAAGTATCCGCTAAAACTATTAAATAGACAAAGTGCAAAGAATCATGAGGTTCACTGAAGGTGGCACAAGGACAACCATCTTGTCCTTTCCCATCAAACACGTTATGTAACCATGACCAACCCTGACTTAAGGGATTGGTAATTATTGGTAATGACATTACCTTCCCACAACATTTTGGCAACGTAATCTGAAGGTAATATCATAGCCACCACATTTGGTAATCTTCCTTACCACCTCAACACGTCGCAGCAACGTGATTTCATAACGTTACATATTGGTCCTGATTATACCCACGGAAAACGTCAGACTGATATGGGTTTTTAAAGACTGCATGTGCATTTGCATTGCTGTGTTTATGAAATCATTTGCTATTCCAATTGCTGTATGGCTCACACACTATTTCAGATGAGAAGCATGCACCCTCAAATTCATTTTGAATGCATAGATAACCAAAACCGTCTAATTCAATGTTTAGATATTTTAAAAAAAAACGAACAAGTTCTCCTTCTGTTTTTAAAATAATAGAGAATAAATTCCATATTTTCAGCTGGAGTGTCAATATTTAGTGCTACCTTTAGAGGGAGATGTTCAGTGTTGCTACTGCCTGCATGCGATGCTCTTCATATTGAGAAGTTGCAAGCTAACTTTCCCTTCTCGTTCATTTATCCTGTTTTACAGTGCATTCAGGAGGTATTCAGACCCCTTGACTTTTCCACATTTTTCTATGTTACAGCCTTATTCTAAAATGGATTAAATAAAAAAACACACAATACCACATAATGACAAAGTGAAAACAGGTTAGACATTTTTGCAGATTTATACCAAATAAAAAACACATACCTTGTTTACCTAAGTATTCAGACCCTTTGCTATGAGACTCGAAATTGAGCTCAGGTGCATCCTATTTCCATTGATCATCCTTGAGATGTTTCTACAACTTGATTGCACATTTCAAGTCCTGCCACAACATCTAAATTGGGATTAGGTCTGGACTTTGACTAGGCCATTCCAAAACGTCAAATGTATTGCTTTTTAACCATTTTCATGTAGACTTGATTGTGTGTTTTGGATCATTGTCTTGCAGTATGACCCAGCCTGGTCTGTACCAGCTAGGCTTATGATCTTTCAAGTTTTTTTATCTGCATCAGGTCTCAATGAGACTGGATTTCCCAAGAGACATGCTATTCAGCTGTTCCATGATTGCCTGACTTTAACTTCTTAGGGAGCAGCGCACGAGGTGACCGTTTTGGAGAGCCTGGCGTGCCCAAAGTAAAATGCCTCCCATTCAGGCCCAGAAAATAGGATATGCACATATTTAGTACCATTGGATAGGAAACACTTTTCTAAAAGTGTCAACATTTTGTCTGTGAGTATAACAGAACGGATATGGCAGGCAAAAATCAGAGGAATTTCTGTCCTGGAAAAGGTGGTTTTGACAGATTGCCTCATTTGGAACCCCTCCCTTATGAAAATGCCCATATAAGGGCATATGAATGCAGTACCTATCGCTTCCTCTGGATGTCAACAGTCTCGAGAAAGTGTTCTGATTCTTCTTAGATGCTTTTAGAGCAGAGAAGAAGACGAATAAGGAAGTGTCCACAGAGAATGTCAATAGGAGTAAATGCGCGTTCACGGCTTGCACGCTCTGTGGTTTTTCCCTTTCTTATCGCCCAGTTTGTATTCCGGTTGAAATATTATGCTATTTATACATAAAAGTGTTCCTAAGGATACATTTACAATTATGTTTGATTGTTCTTTATAGGTATAAGTTGAACGAGTTCTCAAGTCTGGTTCATCATTGGGAGAAATTTCCAAACGCCTGAATGTACTACGTTCATCTGTACAAACAATAGTACGCAAGTATAAACACCATGGGACCACAGAGCCGTCAATCCGCTCAGGAAGGAGACACATTCTGTCTCCTAGAGATGAATGTACTTTGGTGCGAAAAGTGCAAATCAATCCCAGAACAACAGCAAAGGACCTTGTGAAGATGCTGGAGGAAACAGGTACAAAAGTATTTTTATCCACAGTAAAACGAGTCCTATATCGACATAACCTGAAAGGCTGCTCAGCAAGGAAGAAGCCACTGCTCCAAAACCGCCATAAAAAAGCTAGACTACAGTTGGCAACTGCACATGGGGACAAAGATGGAGAAATGNTCCCTCATGAAAATGACCATATAAGGGCATATGAATGCAGTACACATCGCTTCCTTATGATGTCAGCAGCCTCGCGACGGTGTTTCCCTCCATTTTGGATGCATTAGCCCAGAGAAAACGACCAAACAAGTGGGTCCCCCCTTGATGTCAACAGTACCCAGGGCACGCGCCCGAGAAGTCGCGCAGTGTCTTATTTACCGTCTTTAGAGCTCAGTTTATATTCCGGTTGATTTATAATAGTAAATATACGTAAAAGTGTTCCTAAGGATACATTTAAAACTATGTTTGAATGTTCTTGGACAAGTTTATAGGTATAAGATGAACGAGTTCGCGTCACGTTTCAATGGACTAGTGGAGGCTGTCGTTTCTGACTATGACGCGTGAACCAAATGGAGATTTATGGATATAATACATGACTTTTTCTAACAAAAGAACCATGGATTGTCTTCGTTGGACACTTAGGATGACCTCAGCAGAAGTTCTTCAACAGGTAATTGATTTGTTTTCGCTGTGAAATGTGTTATGTGTGTGCCACGCTGGCTAATGAATTCATGGCTATGAGAAAGTATGTGAGGTGCTGTCCTCAAACAATCAAATGTAGTGCTTTCGCCGTAAAGCCTTTTTGAAATCTGACAACGCTGTGATATTGCCAAGAAACAGAGCTTTTGATGAGTATGAAACACTTGTATATTGGTAGATGTTTAATAATTCAACTTTGGGATTTTGAATTTGGCGCTTTACATTTTACCTGGTGGTGTCGGGAGTTGTTAGCGACCCACCGCTCCCTGTCTAGTTAAACAATTTAAAGGCAATATTACCAAATACTAATTGAGTGTATGTAAACTTCTGACCCACTGGGAATGTGAAGAAAGAAATAAAAGTTGAAAGAAATAATTCTCTGTACTATTATTCTGACATTTCACATTCTTAAAATAAAGTGGTGATCCTAACCGACCTAAGACAGGGAATGTTTACTAGGATAAAATGTCAGGAATTGTGAAAAACTGAGTTTAAATGTATTTTGCTAAGGTGTATGTAAACTTCCGACTTCAACTGTAGCTTGTACTGCCACCTCAAAATGTCTAGACCAGAGCAAATTATTCAGTTCCATCCCCCTTGAAGCAAGTCAATCTCAATGAGTGTTAATAGATGTGTAGTTTCAGGCATGCTGTCCAGATAAAAAGGCAAAAATAAGTAGAAATGGTGGTAGAATGAAAAAAAACAGCACAAATCCTTTCTTTCTCCAGCTAAAGCTTGAGCTCACCAGCTGCTCAGTAAAGTATTTTATCCAAATGTGGTAGGGTGAAGCTAGCTATCCACAATGTCCAGGGATAAACTCACCAAAATGCGCATATCCACCAAAAATAGTACTACTACTGCAACCAATTGCACCACTGTTTAAAAAAATTAAAACACATCATGTAAAGTGTTGGTCCCATGTTTCATGAGCTGAAATAAAAATCCCAGAAATATTATGCACATAAATTAGATTTATCTTAAATTTTGTACACAAATTTGTTTATTTCCCTGTTAGTGAGCATTTCTCCTTTGCCAAGATAATCCATCCACCTGACAGGTGTGGCATATCAAGAAGTTGATTAAACAGCAGGATCAGTACACAGGTGCACCTTGTGCTGGGGACAATAAAAGGCCACTCTAAAATATGCTGTTTTGTCCCACAACACAATGCTACAGATGTCTCAAGTTTTGAGGAAGCGTGCAATTGGCATGCTGACTGCAGGAATGTCCACCAGAGCTGTTGCCAGAAAATGTATTATTATTCTATACCATAAGCCGCCTCATTTTAGACGTCATTTTAGAGACCTCCACATCCGGCTTCTTCACCTACGGGATTGTCTGAGACCAGCCACCTGGACAGCTGGTAAAACTGTGGATTTTCACAACCGAAGAATTTCTGCACAAACTGCCTCAGGGAAGCTCATCTGCATGCTCCGCGTCCTCACCAGGGTCTTGACCTGAATGCAGTTCAGCTCAATTCGGCGTCGTGACCATCTTCGGTGGGAAAATGCTCACCTGCGATGGCCACTGGCACGCTGGTGAAGTGTGCTCTTCACAGATTAATCTGTTTCAACTGTATCGGGCAGATGGCAGACAGTCTGTATGGCGTCGCGTGGGCAAGCGGTTTGCTGATGTCAACATTGTGAGCAAAGTGCCCCATGGTGGCAGTTGGGTTATGGTATGGGCAGGCATAGCTACGGACAACGAACGCAATTGCATTTTATTGATGGCAATTTGAATGCACAGATACCGTGATGAGATCCTGAGGCCCATTGTCGTGCCTTTCATCCACTGCCACGACCCCATGTCGCGAGGATCTGTACACAATTCCTGGAAGCTGAAAATGTCCCAATTCTTCCATGGCCTGCACACTCACCAGCCATGTCACCTATTGAGCATGTTTGGGATGCTCTGGATAGACCTGTATGACAGCGTGTTCCAGTTCCCGCCAATATCCAGCAACTTTGCACAGCCATTGAAGAGGAGTGGGACAACATTCCACAGGACACAATTAACAGCCTGATCAACTTTTTGCGAATGAGAAGTGTTGTGCTGCATGAGGAAAATTGTGGTCACACCAGATATTGACTGGTTTTCTGATCCACACCCCTACCTTCTGTTTAAAGTATCTGTGACCAACAGATGCATGTCTATATTCCTAGTCATGTGAAATCCATAGATTAGGGCCTAATGAATATATTTCAATCGACTGATTTCCTTATGAACTGTAACTTTAGTAAAACCATTGAAATTGTTGCACGTTGCGTTTATTTTTGCGTTTGATATTTTTGTTCATTGTAAGTTGAGGGTCCAAGTACAGGTGGATGCATGACGTTCTGCAGGAGCAAGGACTTGATGGAGACAGATACTTATTTATCAGCTTTAACGGTCAAACCACATTGAACACCCTCAGGCAGCACACTAGTCTCTCTGTCACTTCCTGTATCAATAAAGCTTAACCCCACACACAATTATAGCATTGGCCAATAGGAAAACATATCATTAGTTACCAGGTGAAGAAATAGGTAAATGCAGTTATTTCCTAAAACACAGATTCACCACATATATGTGACTCACCACCTGGATTTGGTCTTATGTAGCAACATTTGAAATTGTGTTTTTTACATTGATAAAAGTAGAGACTCAGAGCTACAAAAATGGTATATCATACACTGCATTCTTTTTAGAAACAATGGGAAAGTAATTCTGCTTTGAGAGTTGATAAGCTTGTAAACTCACTTTTGAGAAAATGGCCTTTGAATGTTTTAGCTCTTCTTTGTCTACAGCCATTCAGCATCGTTCACACACTCTTAAGCTTTAGCCCCACCCATCTCGTTTCGCTCTCAGAGCGTTCAGAGTGCACACTTGACGCTCTGGACGATGATTTGTTCACCTCTGGATAACATGAAAATAGTCTTACCAGCTCTGCTAGCAACAATTTCATAACACTTTTTTGCCAACATTTACTGACACCGGCCATATTCAACAGGTGTTGTACACTTTAGCTTAAGACATGTAGCTAGCTAGCTACAGTGAGGGAAAAAAGTATTTGATCCCCTGCTGATTTTGTACGTTTGCCCACTGACAAAGAAATAATCAGTCTATAATTTTAATGGTAGGTTTATTTGAACAGTGAGAGACAGAATAACAACAAAAAAATCCAGAAAAACGCATGTGAAAAATGTTAGAAATTGATTTGCATTTTAATGAGGGAAATAAGTATTTGACCCCTCTGCAAAACATGACTTAGTACTTGGTGGCAAAACCCTTGTTGGCAATCACAGAGGTCAGACGTTTCTTGTAGTTGGCCACCAGGTTTGCACACATCTCAGGAGGGATTTTGTCCCACTCCTCTTTGCAGATCTTCTCCAAGTCATTAAGGTTTCGAGGCTGATGTTTGGCAACTCGAACCTTCAGCTCCCTCCACACAGCTCCATCCCCACCATTATTCTGTCTCTCACCATTCAAATAAACCTACCATTAAAATTATAGACTGATAATTTCTTTGTCAGTGGGCAAACGTACAAAATCATCAGGGGATCAAATGCTTTTTTCCCTCACTGTAGGTAGTTAAACAATAAACCTAGCTAGGTAAACAACGTGTAAGTTCACACCCATCACGTAACGTTAGCTAACGAGCCAGCCAGCTAACGTTAGCTAGTTAAACAACAATGAACATATTGCCAAATCATGTCGTTACTACCCTGCATGAATCTGCTGGAGCTAACCAACCAGGTTCAACGTTAGCTAGCTAACATTAGGCTATAACTAGCAAAGCAATCGAATCTGGGATATGAATAATAACGTCATGCACTTAACGAAGTTGTGACTTGCGACACGCCTAGTTTCCTGAAACGGGTAACATATCAACAATGTGTATAACTGCCATATAAATGAAGTAATTACTCAGGAAATAACACTACAATAACATACAATTATGTACAAAACAATATATCCTTGGTATGCACATTCACTCTCTCTTTACCTTAACATGTGGTCACAGCGGATGTACTTATCAGAAGCCTGCTATATTTCTGCTAAATGGGGAAGTGCTCGGTCATACTGTGATAAACAGTCAGTTGTTACATAATGAAAGTGTGATCAAGATAGTCTCTCCAACCAATTAGTCCTGAAAAACAAACAATCACCATTGTGGAGAATTGTTAGCACAAAACCTTATCAAAATGTATACAAGTACACTATTCCATATTGGCCCTCCAGCACAGTCCACATCCTGGGAAAAGCCAGAGATCTCATTTAAAGCTCTCCAAATAAGACCCAGTCAATGTAATACCAACCATTTAAAGAGTGTACCATATCTTCTTCCTGGGAGACTTTGCTATTCTATTCCTCATATGGGTCTACTTACTAAATTGTTATGTAACCCAATGTTTTTTACAGTGCTCTAGTGCCGGTGTCAGCCTCAGTACACTGAGGGAGTCCGGATGAGTAGCGTCTTATGAAATCAAAGATTGGCCCATCAGGTAATTCCAGACCTTACAAATAGACTAGGGTGATTGGAAAAACATTGGCCCCTAAGGAGAGGACCAGTTCCAATGTGCTCTTCATTTTAACCCCTACTTCACCTTGCTGGCTGGCCAGAGAACCTTTTAGCTTAGCCGGGGTGGTCTAGCATTATCTCTATAGCGTAGAAACCCTGGTTTCATACACTGTAGGTACACACACATACGGACATGCATGCACACACAAACGCATACACATGCATTTGATTAATTATTTTGAATGACATTTCAGCATAACAAAAAACACAAGTTCTTTGAAATAGAGAAACACAACAATACAAACAGTCTGCAAATAATTGTAATGTAATTTCAGCACAAAGAACCCCATGTGCAAATAAATATTGACAGCAAGGAATTTCTTTATCTATTGGATTTATTGAATCTGATAAACAGATACAAGGCACATGCGGTGTTTGTGTATTTTCACCACTTGTATTTCTATTTGTATTTATTATGGATCCCCATTAGTTTCTGCCAAGGCAGCAGCTACTCTTCCTGGGTTCCAACCAAATTAAGGCAGTTATACAATTTTAAAAACATTATAATACATTCACAACATATTAAGTGTGTTGCCTCAGGCACCTACTCTACTACCACATATCTGCAACACAAAATCCATATGGTATTGTGTGTGTATAGTGCATATGTTATTGTGTGTGTATGCATGTGTCTGTGCCTATGTGTGCGCTGCTTCACAGTCCCCGCTGTTCCATAAGGTGTATTTTTATCTGTTTTTTAAATCAGATTTTACTGTTTGCTTGAGTTACTTGATGTGGAATAGAGTTCCATGTAGTAATGGCTCTATGCAGTACTGTGCACCTCCCATAGTCTGTTCTGGACTTGGGGACTGTGAAGAGACCTCTGGTGGCATGTCTTGTGGGGTATGCATGGGTAGTTCAAACATACAGCTTAGTGCATTCAACATCTCAATACCTCTCACAAATACAAGTAGTGATGAAGTCAATCTCTCCTCCACTTTGAGTCAGGAGAAATTGACAAGCATATTATTCATGTTAGCTCTCTGTGTACATCTAAGAGCCAGCTGTGCTTCCCTGTTCTGAGCCAATTGCAATTTTCCTAGGTCCCTCTTTGTGGCACCTGGCCACAACTGAGCAGTAGTCCAGGTGCCACAAAACTAGGGCCTGTAGGACCTGCCTTGTTGATAGTGTTGTTAAGAAGACAGAGCAGAGCTTTATTATGGACACACTTCTCCCTATCTTAGCTACTGTTGTATCGATATGTTTTGACCATGACAGTTTACAGTCCAAGCAGTTTAGTCACCTCAACTTGCTCAATTTCCACATTATTCATTACATCATTTAGTTGAGGTTTATGGTTTAGTGAATGATTTGTACCAATTACAATGCTTTTAGTTATTGAAATATTTAGGACTAACTTAGTCCTTGCCACCCATTCTGAAACTAACTGCAGCTTCATATATGCATAGTCACTTTAACCATAACTACATGTACATATACTACCTCAATCAGCCTGACTAACCGGTGTCTGTATGTAGCCTTGCTACTTTTATAGCCTCGCTACTTTTACAGCCTCGCTACTGTATATAGCCTCGCTACTGTATATACTGTTGTTTTTATTTCTTTACTTACCTACTGTTCACCTAATACCTTTTTTGCACTATTGGTTAGAGCCGGTAAGTAAGCATTTCACTGTAAGGTCTACACCTGTTGTATTCGGCGCACGTGACAAATAAACTTTGATTTGATTTGAGCTCTTTGTGAAGTGTTGCAGTTATTTCAGTCGCTGTAGAAGCTGACGTGTATAGTGTTGTGTCATCTGCATACATAGACACACTGACTTTACTCAAAGCCAGTGGCATGTCATTAGTAAAGATTGTAAAAAGTAAGGCCTAGACAGCTGCCCTGGGGAATTCCTGATTATACCTGGATTATGTTGGAGAGGCTTCCATTATAGAACACCCTCTGTGAGGTAACTCTTTATCCACTATACCCTCTTAAGGCTCACACCCTTCTTAAAATTGTCACCTAAAATTACAAATCTAACTGCCTGTAGCTCAGTACCTGAAGCAAGGATATGCATATTCTTGATACCATTTGAAAGGAAACATTTTGAAGTTTGTGGAAAATTGAAATTAATGTAGTATAATATAACACATTAGATCTTGTAAAAGATTATACAAACAAAAAACATGCGCTTAAATTTTTTTTGGTTCCATCATCTTTGAAATGCAATTGAAAGGCCATACATTGAGGTAGGATTCTGGGTGCAGTTTGCATGTTGTCCACAATATGGCAGCAGTGTGGCAGTGTGTTTCAGACTGATCCAGTGAAGAATTACTTCACTACACAATATTTTGTATCGAGTTTGCCCAAATGTGCCGAATTGGTCAATTTATACATTTTCAAGTACATAACTATAGAGAACATACAAAAATGCTATGATAATTTTTTTTTTTTACGTTTACACACTCCCAGGAATGTCATACATGATGGATCATTAGCTTCCCTACAGAAAATACACTATGTTTGGAGACAGAGACCGCAGCGGGGTCAAACTGTAGAACCCAGTTCCTATATTTGAATATAATCGCAAAAACCATCAAGTGCTATGATAAAACTGGCTCTCACGAGGCCTGCCACAGGAAAGGAAGACCCAGAGTTACCTCTGCTACAGAGCATAAGTTCATCAGAGTTAACTGCACCTCAGATTGCAGCCCAAATAAATGCTTCAGAGTTCAAGTAACAGACACATCAACATCAACTGTTCAGAGGAGACTGCGTGAATCAGGCCTTTATGGTCGAATTGTTGCAAAGAAACTACTACTAAAGGATACCAATAAGACTTACTTGGGCCAGGAAACGAGCAATGGACGTTAGACTGGTGGAAATCTGTCCTTTGGTCTGATGAGTCCAAATGTGAAATATTTGGTTTCAACCGCTGTGTCTTTGTGAGATGCAGAGTAGGTGAATGGATGATCTCTGCATGCGTGTTTCCCACCGTGAAGCATAGAGGAGGAGGTGTGGTGGTGCTTTGCTGGTGACACTGTCTGTGGATTTTTTTAGAATTCGAGGCACACTTAACCAGCATTGCTACCACAGCATTCTGCCGCAATATGCCATCCCATCTGGTTTGCGCTTAGTTGGACTATCATTTGTTTTTAAACAGGACAATGACCCAACAAGCTATAATAGTCAAAATAAAGAAAACCCCTTGAATTAGTAGGTGTGTCCACTTTTGACTGGTACTGTACTTGGATGTATAGTGTCAGCATTTGTTACTGGCATGTCATGTCTAAGTTTGCTAACCTTTTCAATTAAATGTTTTTTGAAATATCAGTGGGTTTTGTGATGAATGAGCCATCTGATTCAATGAATGATGGAGTTGAGTTTGCATTTTTGCCCAAAAATGTATTTTGCCAACCAGGCACATCCTGCTTTGCTGTTTGTTATTAGCCCACAGAGCGCATCCAAAGGAACTGACCCTGCCAACTATAAATGCAGACAAATACAGAGATGCCTTTCTCCTGACAGCCATATGCACATACCAAGGTCCCCGTTCCGCTTCAAATGCATGCATGCACATACTCACCCACTTTGGTAGTTCAAGTTATAGCTTTTTTTGCCACAATTGTTAAGTAATTTAGTTCAATCATTTTCAACAGCATAGGAATCATCAACTATGATAACATGTTATCCTATATCAGAGGAGGCTGGTGGGAGGAGCTATAGGAGGACGTGCTCTTTGTAATTGCTGGAATGGTATCAATGGAATCGTATCAAACACATGGAAACATATATGACTCTATTCCATTGATTCGATTCCAGCCATTACAACAAGCCCTTCCTCCTATAGCTCCTAACACCAGCCTCCTCTGTCCTACATACAGTACTTCGGGCCATGAACAAAAATGTAATGTAATTTGACCATAGGCTAAGGAGGAAAAAGTCTGATAGACTTTTACCCATGTAGTTCAACACAAAGCCAACAGTCTTAAATGCTACTGTCGTTTAAACAACCCTTCGGTAATTGCAGTGGGTTAGCACCAAGCCCTTGACTGTTAACGAGACAGAGACATAGTAGCACTCTTTTTTTGGGGGGGGGGGAGTTGTTGTGACCCCAACCTTCAAGCAATTAAAAGCTGCAATTCTGTGCACCGATCCTAATTGTTAGTTACATGTACACTACCGTTAAAAGGTTTTAGAACACCTACTCATTCAAGGGTTTTCTTCATTTTTACTATTTTCTACATTGGTGAATAATATTGAAGATATCAAAACTATGAAATAACACATATGGAATATGTAGTAAACAAAAAAGTGTTAAACAAATCAAAATATATTTTAGATTTGAGATTATTCAAATAGCCACCCTTTACCTTGATGACAGCTTTGCACACTCTTGGCATTCTCTCAACCAGCTTCACCTGGAATGCTTTTCCAACAGTCTTGAAGGAGTTCCCAAATATGCTGAGCACTTATTGGCTGCTTTTCCTTCACTCTGCGAGTCATCAAGGCAAATGGTGGCTATTTGAAGAATCTCAAATATAAAATATATTTTTTGATTTGTTTAACTATTTTTTGGTTACTACATTATTCCATATGTGCTATTTCATAGTTTTGATGTCTTCACTATTATTCTACAATGTAGAAAATAGTAAAAATAAAGAAAAACCACTGAATGAGTAGGTGTTCTAAAACTTTGACCGGTAGTGTACAGTTGAAGTCAGAAGATTATATACACCTTAGCCAAATACATTTAAACTCAGTTTTTCACAATTCCTGACATTTAATCCTAGTAAAAATTCCTTGTCTTAGGTCAGTTAGGACCACCACTTTATATTAAGAATGTGAAATGTCCGAATAATAGTAGCGAGAATGATTTATTTTAGCTTTTATTTCTTTCATCACATTCCCAGTGGGTCAGAAGTTTACATGCACTCAATTAGTATTTGGTAGCACTGCCTTAAAATTGTTTAACTTGGGTCAGATGTTTCGGGTAGCCTTCCACAAGCTTCCCACAATAAGTTGGGTGAATTTTGGCCCATTCCTCCTGACAGAGCTGGTGTAACTGAGTCACGTTTGTAGGCCTCCTTGCTCGCACACGCTTTTTCAGTTCTGCCCACAAATGTTCTATGGGATTGAGGTCAGGGTTTTGTGATGGCCACTCCAATACCTTGACTTTGTTGTCCTTAAGCCATTTTGCCACAACTTTGGAAGTATGTATGCATGGGGTCATTGTCCATTTGGAAGACCCATTTGCGACCAAACTTTAACTTCCTGACTGACGTCTTGAGATGTTGCTGCAATATATCCACAAATATTTCCCTCCTCATGATGCCATCTATTTGTGAAGTGCACCAGTCCCTCCTACAGCAAAGCACCCCCACAACTTGACGCTGCCATCCCCGTGCTTCACGGTTGGGATGGTGTTCTTCGGCTTGCAAGCTCCCACTTTTTCCTCCAAACATAACGATTGTCATTATGGCCAAACAGTTATATTCTTGTTTCATCAGACCAGAGGACATTTCTCCAAAAAGTACGGTCTTCGTCCCCATGTGCAGTTGCAAACCGTAGTCTGGCTTTTTTTATGGCAGTTTTGGAGCAGTGGCTTCTTCCTTGCTGAGCGGCCTTTCAGGTTATGTCGATATAGGACTCGTTTTACTGTGGATATAGATACTTTTGTACCTGTTTCCTCCAGCATCTTCACAAGGTCCTTTGCTGTTGTTCTGGGATCTCTAGGAGACAGATTGCGTCTCCTTCCTGAGCGGTATGACGGCTGCATGGTCCCATGGTGTTTATACTTGCGTACTATTGTTTGTACAGATGAACGTGGTACCTTCAGGCATTTGGGAATTGCTCCCAAGGATGAAACAAACTTGTGGAGGGTCATTATGGCCAAACAGTTCTATTTTTGTTTCATCAGACCAGAGGACATTTCTCCATCTTTGTCCCTATGTGCAGTTGCCAACCGTAATCTGACTTTTTTAGGGCGGTTTTGCTGAGTGGCCTTTCAGGTTATGTCGATATAGGACTCGTTTTACTGTGGATATAGATACTTTTGTACCTGTTTTCTCCAGCATCTTCACAAGGTCCTTTGCTGTTGTTCTGGGATAGATTTGCACTTTTCACACCAAAGAACGTTCATCTCCAGGAGACAGAACGCGTCTCCATCCTGAGCGGTATGATGGCTGCATGGTCCCATGGTGTTTATACTTGCATACTATTGTTTGTACAGATGAACGTGGTACCTTCAGGCGTTTGGAAATTGCTCCCAAGGATGAACCAGACTTATGGAGGTCCACAATTTGATTTCTGAGGTCTTGGCTGATTTCTTTTGATTTTCCCATGATGTCAAGCAAGGAGGCACTGAGTTTGAAGGTAGGCCTTGAAATACATCCACAGGTACACCTCCAATTGACTCAAATTATGTCAATTAGCCTATCAGAGGCTTCTAAAGCCATAACATAATTTCTGGTATTTTCCAAGCTGTTTAAAGGCACAGTCAACTTAGTGTATGGAAACTTCTGACCCACTGGAATTGTGATACAGTGAGTTATAAGTGAAATAATCTATCGGTGAACAATTGTTGGAAGAATTACGTGTCATGCACAAAGTTGATGTCCTAAACGACTTGCCAAATCTATAATTTGTGGAGTGGTTGATAAACAAGTTTTAATGACTCCAACATAAGTGTATGTAAACTTCCGTCTTCAACTGTATATTTTACAAAGTTATTAAATAATATTTGCGTTTTGCATTCACTTGTCATGCCCATTTCTTGATTTTAGTTAGCTGATCTCAACAATAGTCCTCCTTCCCCATTGCTAAATCATCTTTTTGGAGTCAGATATTCAGTTTTAATCAACTTTGTTCATTGTCTTATCACAGCTCACATGTGAGGTGTATATACTGTATAATATGCATACATTATATACAATTTTACTTCACTACAATAATAATAATAACAATAATATAAGCCATTTAGCAGACGCTTTTATCCAAAGTGTCTTAGTCATGTGTGCATACATTTTACGTACAGGTGGTCCTGGAAATTGAATCTACTATCTTGGCGTTGCAACCGCCATGATCTACCAACTGAGCTAGAGGATCTCTAGGATTTAAGTTAAAAGAAGTTAAACCATGTTGTACTTTTATGCCGTTGCATATACAGTATCATATACTTAGTTTTTGATGTATGAACTATTACATCCAGGGTCTGCATTCAGGTAATGAATTTGTGCTGATCCTTACACTAACTCTCTCATAACAGACTGTGGACACAATGCAGAAGATACAGCTCCTCTACCACTGGTGGTACTGAAACCACTTCCAAATAAGGTCATTTTACCCTTCTAACTCAACAGCCAAAGAAAACACAAAAAAAACTGCACGTGAAAAAAGGGCATTTCCTGTTAGTCCCAGTCTTCCTGTTTTGGAATCCATTGTTTTGACTGCCTACCAATTCTGTTTATTGACCCTGGTGGTGAGCATGTTAAACAATACCACAGAAACCCAACCTGACATCATCCACCCCTCCACGGGCCTCAGACTGAGGAAAAGCTCCCTTCCTCCCTTTTTGATTAAACCTCAAAGTTACTGTTGCACACTGCGGTTGTGTGTTCAAGGCCAGGATGAAACAGAACCATGTCAGCAGTAGTAGAATAGCCCATTCCCTCACTGCTATTCCAATTAGACTAGAGACTTCCTATGACCTCAACTGCCCCCATTCCTTAATGTTAGTAAGAGGGGGAGAGCCATTGTCTGTAAATTTGCAGCTACATATTAACCCCCAGGGAATACGAGGAGGTTGTCTGTTTTCTTAGCGCCCAAGCCAAAACTCTGGGAGAGCTATCATTGCTATGGAGACTGGAATACGTACACACACACACAAAAAATGTAGTTCATATTTTTGAAGGCGCACAATGGATGAGTTATATGATATATGGTTTTACTGGAGTCTGCATTTGAAATGTAAGTCCACCTGCAATTTACTGATTTGGCAAAAAAATATTCCTTGCTAAAAAACATTGCTCCAATAGTCAATAGAGAAAAATGTAATGAACATTGAGAGATTTGTGGAAATGAGGAAGTCAAGGCCATGTAGAGGATGTTAACATCGAGTATGTTGGTAGATGGGTATGAAATTCATCTAAATCGGTCTACTTGATCATTAGACAAATCAATCTGTTTAATCACTCTCATTTATTTTAAACTATTGTTGTAATACAATCTAGATTTTTACATTTCTCTCTGGGCACATTCCCCAAACTATGAACAAATTCTTGCTCAGACACCTTTCAGACACAAAATAACACACAGATAGTGGTTATCAGCTGGTATTATTGTAGGGTTGTTTACACCACACAAAGCATGCTAAACCAGATGTCTGTGCACTTTGCTAGATAATCCCAAAATACCCGAAAATAGATGGACTCCATTGAAGCTCTCATCCAACACTATGGCTCTAGATTCAGTCAAGATGTTGTCAGATAGTTGAAGCAGGGCCATTCCCCTCAGCTCTTTCCTTAATGTCTGCCATCTGAAACATTTTGTAGGGCTAGTCAAGCTACCTTCCAGTCAGGCCTTGTTTACCCAAATGGTCGTCTAAAAATACCTCTCCAACCCCGAAGGTGAAAGCTAGCAAAGGAAAAAAAGACTATCCATGTGAGATGCACTGAAAAAGAAAGTCAGCTGATTCACAGTTTAGTTTGACTGCATGTTGAACGAGTGGATTACTGAAATCGATGGCACCAACTAAACAGACTTTTTGGGATATAAAGAAGGATTTTATCTAACAATACGAGCATGCATGTTGTAGCTAGGACCCTTTGGATTGCAAACAGAGGAAGATTTTCAAAAAGTAAGTGATTATTTAATCGCTATTTGTGATGTTATGAAGCATGTGCTGGTTGAAAAATAGGTTGATGTGGGCGCCGTCCTCAAACAATCGCATGGTATGCTTTCGCTGTAAAGCCTATTGTAAATCGGACAATGCAGTTAGATTAACAAGAATTTAAGCTTTTAACCTGTTACGGATCCAATCCCGCGAACCGGTTCGATTTTGACAACATCCAGTGAAATGCAGAGCGCCAAATTCAAATTACCAAAATTCTCATTTTTAACATTCATGAAAATACATGTGCTGCACACCCTTCAAAAGCTTAGACTCCTGTTAATCTAACAGCATTGTCAGATTTCAAAAAGGCTTTACGGCGAAAGCAGAACATTTGATTGTCTGAGGACAGCGCCCCGCTTAGCATAATAATATAACCTGCAGAGCTGTCACAAAACAAAAAAATAGCATAAAATAAATCGCTTACCTTTGATGATCTTCATATTATGGCATACCCAAGCGTCCAGGTTACACAATAAAATGTCCTTTTGTTCGATAAAGTTCCTCTTTATATCCATATAGCTCCGTTTGGTTGGCGCGTTTTGTTCAGTAATCCATATGCCCAAAGGCATTCATCCATGCAGACAAACAATATCCCAAAAGTACCCGTAAAGTTTGGCGAAAAAAGTCAAACAGCATTTGTAATCAATACACAGATACCCTAAAATGAATATAAACTGTAATATTTCAGATGGAATATAACCTGCTGAATAGAAGAGAAAAAGAACTGTTCCTTGTTAAGTGCAAAATCCAAAACAGTACACTTGATGTGGACTCAGAAGGAAGTGGTCTAACTCCCTTGATTTTCATGATAAAAGCTTCAAGCATTTTTCTAAAGACTGTTGACATCTAGTGGAAACCATAGGAACTGCAATCTGGGGGTTAACTTCTTAGGGAGCGGCAGCAGAGGTGACGGTTTTGGAGAGTCTGGCGTGCCCAAAGTAAAATGCCTGCCACTCAGGCCCAGAAAATAGGATATGCACATAATTAGTACCATTGGATAGATAGGAAACACTCTGAAGTTTCTAAAAGTGTTAACATAATGTCTGTGAGTATAACAGAACTGATATAGCAGGCGAAAACCCGAGGAAAATCCATCCGGAATTGCAGTTTTTTGTGACCTTTGCTCTGTTTGAGACTCTCCCCATTGACTTCAATGCAATCCAGCTCCGAGATTGCAGTACCTATGGCTTCCACTAGATGTCAACAGTCTTTATACAGAGCATGGAAGCGATAGCAGTAAGCAGAACGGATAGGAAGAGGAAATGGTCAAGGGAGCTCAGATGTCAACAACATTTCTCGGGCGCGAGACTGGGTGCGCGCCCCACTTTATTTTACTTATATAACATTTAGGTGACCATCCGAGTGAAATATTATCGCTACTATTCATAAAAGGATAGCTAAGGATGCATTATAACTGGTATTTGATTTGTTTAGGAAAAGTTTATAGGTATATTTGAATGCGTTCTCTTCACGTTTCAATGGGCGATTCGACGTTGGATTTTCTGAACATAATGCGCCAACCAAACGGAGATTTATGGATATAATAAATGACTTTTTCTAACAAAAGAACCATTGGATGTCTTCGTTGGACACTTGTGAAGCCCTCAGCAGAAGTTCTTCGAAAGGTAAGGGATTTGTTTTAGCTGTGATATAGGTTTTGTGTGACCCGCACTGGTTTATGAATTTATGCTAATGCGTAAATATTACAGGTGCTATCCTCAAACAATCAAATGTTGTGCTTTCGCCATAAAGCCTTTTTGAAATCTGACAACGCTGTGATATTGCCAAGAATCAGAGCTTTTGATGGCTATGCAACACTTGTATATTGATGAATGTTTAATAATTCAACTTTTGGATTTAGAATTTGGCGCCTTACATTTCACCGGGTTGTGTCGGCCCGCTAGCGTGCCGGTGCTACCTAAGTAGTTAAACTATGAGGCTTTGAATAGCTGGCCTATTGAAAACAGTGTGACATGACTGATTCAGACATCCCGGGTGGATTTTGCTCTGGCTTTTGCCTGCCATATCAGTTCTGTTATACTCACAGACATTAATTTAACAGTTTTAGAAACTTCAGAGTGTTTTCTATCCAAAGCTACTAATTATATGCATATCCTAGCTTCTGGGCCTGAGTAACAGGCAGTTTACTTTGGGCACGTTTTTGATCCGAAATTCAAAATACTGCCCCCTGGCCATAAGAAGTTAACCGATATAAGATACTTGTATGTTCTTAAATGTTTAATATAACGATTATTTATTTGAATTGCGCGCCCTCCAATTTCATCTGATTTTGTCGACAGGTGTCCCGCTAGCGGGACGCCTAGCCTTAAGAAGCTTTTAACCGATATAAGACACTTGTATGTACCTAAATGTTTAATATCCATAATATTTATGATTATATATTTGAATTGCGCGCCCTCCAATTTCACCGGAAGTTGTCGACAGGGATCCCGCTGGCGGTACGCCTAGCCGTAAGAAGTTTTTAAGACATGAAGGTCGGTCAATCCGGAAAATGTCAAGAACTTTGAAAGTTTCTTCAAGTGCAGTTGCAAAAACCATCAAGCGCTATGATGAAACTGGCTCTCACAAGGACCGCCACACGAAAGGAAGATCCAGAGTTATCTCTGCTGCAGAGGATAACTTCATTAGAATAACATCACCTGAGATTGCAGCCCAAATAAATGCTTCAGAGTTAAAGTAATAGACATATCTCAACGTCAACTGTTCCGAGGAGACTACGTGAATCAGGCCTACATGGTTGAATTGCAGCAAAGAAACCACTACTAAGGAACACCAATAAGAATAAGAGACTTGCTTGGGCCAAGAAACACGAGCAAGGACATTATCCGCAGATCCACAGATGATGCAATCTTTATTGCACTCAACACTGCCCTTTCCCATCTGGATAAAAGGAACACCTATGTGAAAATGCTTTTCATTGACTACAGCTCAGCGTTCAACACCATAGTGCCCTAAAAGCTCATCACTAAGCTAAGGATCCTGGGACCAAACACCTCCCTCTGCAACTGGATCCTGGACTTTCTGACGGGCCGCCCCAAGGTGGTAAGGGTAGGGAACAACACATCCCCCACGCTGATCCTCAACATGGGTTCCCTTCGGGTGCATGCTCAGTCCCCTCCTGTACACCCTGTTCACTCATGACTGCATGGCCAGGCACGACTCCAACACCATCAAGTTTGCCAATGACACAACAGTGGTAGGCCTGATCACCGACAACAATGAGACAGCCTATAGGTAGGAGGTCAGAGACCTGGCCATGTGTTTCCAGGACAACAACCTCTCCCTCAACGTGATCAAGACAAAGGAGATGATTGTGGACTACAGGAAAAGGAGGACAGAGCACGCCCCCATTCTCATCGACGGGGCTGTAGTGGAACAGGTTGAGAGCTTCAAGTTCCTTGGTGTCCACATCACCAACAAACGATCATGGTCCAAACACACTAAGACAGTTGTGAAGAGAGCACGACAAAGCCTATTCCCCCTAAGGAGATTAAAAAGATTTGGCATGGATCCTCAGATCCTCAAAAGGTTCTACAGCTGCACCATCAAGAGCATCCTGGTTGCGTCACTGCATTGGATGGCAACTGCTCGGCCTCCGACCACAAGGCACTGCATAAGGTAGTGCGTACGGCCCAGTACATCACTGGGGCCAAGCTTCCTGCCATCCAGGACATCTATACCAGGCGGTGTCAGAGAAAGGCCATAAAAATTGTCAAAGACTCCAGCCACCCTAGTCATAGACTGTGCTCTCTGCTCCAGGAGAGCCAAGTCTAGGTCCAAAAGGCTTCTTAACAGTTTCTACCCCCAAGCCACAAGACTCCTGAACAGCTATTCAAAGGGCTACCCAGACCCCTCTTTTACGCCGCTGCTACTCTCTGTTTATAATCTATGCATAGTCACTTTACTCTACCTACCTGTACGTATTACCTCGACTAACCGGTGCGCCCGCACATTAACTCTGTACCGGTAGCCCCTGTATATAGCCTAACTTGTTATTGTACTGCTGCTGTTTAATTATTTGTTACTTATATTTTCTATATAACATTTTTTACCTATCTATTTTTTATTATTATATATTTTTCTTAACTTCTTAAAGCATTGTTGGTTAATAGAGATCGGTGGGGCGCTAGCTACGAACACATCCGGTGAAATGCTGAGCGCCAAATTCAAATGACAAAAATAGAAATATTAAATATTCATAAAAGTGTTGTACACCATTCTTTAGCTTAGAATCTTGGTAATCTAACAGATTTCAAAAAGGCTTTACAGCAAAAACATAGCATTTGATTGTCTGAGGACAGCGCCCCGCATACTTCCTCAATTAACATAATTTCATAACCAGCACAGGTGTCACAAAACTCAAAAATAGCGATAAAATAAATCACTTACCTTTGAAGATCTTCCTATGATGGCAATCCCAAGGGTCCCAGCTACACAATAAATGGTTGTTTTGTTTGATAAAGTCCCTCTTTATATCCCAAAAACTCTGGCACGTTTTGTTCAGAAATCCACCTGTTCAAAGGCTTTCAAACATGCAGACAAATAAATCCCAATAGTACCGGTAAAGTTCGTCGAAACAAGTCAAACAACATTTCTAATCAATCCTCAGGTACCCTGAAATGTAAATAAACGATTACATTTCATACGGAAAATAGCCTGTTTAATAGAAAAGAAAAATAACGAAGAACGTGCACACTGTCACGTGTTCAAAACAGTACAGGCCACTTCATGAACCAGCAGGAAGAACTGCTATTTGTTGTTTGTTTTTCCAAAAACAAGCCTGAAACCATGTATAAAGACTGTTGACATCTAGTGGAAGCCATAGGAACTGCAATCTGGGAGCTGGAATTGCATAGGACCCATAGCTTTCCATAAGACCTAAAAAAGAAACAATTCCGGTTGGTTTTACCATATCGACTGTGTTATAGTCTCCTACATTATTTTAACATTTCTACAAACTTCAGAGTGTCTTCTTTCCAATGGTACCAATTATATGCATATCCTGGCTTCTGGGCCTGAGTAACAGGCAGTTTACATTGGGCACGTCAGACAGGCGGAAATTCAGAAAAAAGGACCCTAGCCCTAACAAGTTTTAAACAACTTGGTGCATTTCACATAGTCTTTTTTTTCCTTTGCTAGCTTTCACCTTGGGGGTTGGAGAGGTATTTTTAGATGACCATTTTGGTAAAAGGCCTGACTGGAAGGTAGCTTGACTAGCCCTACAAAAAGATCAAATGGCAGACATTAAGGAAAGAGCTGAGGGGAATGGCCCTGATTCAACTATCTGACATCTTGACTGAATCTAGAGCCATAGTGTTGGACGAGAGCTTCAATGGAGTCCATTTATTTTGGGGTATTTTGGGATTATCTAGCAACGTGCACAGACATCTGGTTTAGCATGCATTGTGTGGTGTAAACAACCCTACAGTATTACCAGCTGAATAGCAAGTCAATGGAAAAACTGTGACTTCAAAAAATCCCATTTTCCATATAGATTTTCTTTGGGTTTTCGCTTGCCATATCAATTTTGTTATACTCACAGACATTATTTTAACAATTTTATAAACTGCAGAGTGTTTTCTATCCAATACTACTAATTATGTGCATATCCTAGTTTCTGGGCCTGAGTAACAGGCATTTTACTTTGGGCATGCCAGACTGTCCGAACTTCCGAACACTGCCCCCTAGCCCGAACAGGTTAAGCGCTTGTAAGTAAGCATTTCATTGTAAGGTCTACACCTGTTGTTTTTGGAGCATGTGACAAATACAATTTGATTTGATGTTGTGGGGTTGCTTTGCTGGTGACACTTTCTGTGATTTATTTAGAATTCAAGGCACACTTAACCAGCATGGCTACCATAGCATTCTGCAGCGATACCCCATCCTATCTGGTTTGCGCTTAGTGGGACTATCGTTTGTTTTTCAACAGGACAATGAACCAACACACCTCCAGGCTGTGTAAGGGCTATTTGACCAAGAAGGAGAGTGATGGAGTGCTGCATCAGATGACCTGGCCTCCACAAACACCCGACCTCAACCCAAATGAGATGGTTTGGGATGAGTTGGACCGCAGAGTGAAGGAAAAGCAGCCAACAAGTGATCAGCATATGTGGGAACTCCTTCAAGACTGTTGGAAAAGCATTCCAGGTGAAGCTGGTTGAGAGAATGCCAAGAGCTGTCATTCAGGCAAAGGGTGGCTACTTAGAATAATCTAAAATCTAAAATCTATTTTTTGTTTAACACTTTTTTGGTTACTACATGATTCTGTATGTGTTATGTCATAGGTTTGATGTCTTCACTATTATTCTACAATGTAGAAAATAGTCAAAATACAGAAAAACACTTGAATGAGAAGGTGTGTACAAACTTTTGACTGGGACTGTATGTAAAATTAGTTTTGATTTAAAATGGCCCATTATCAAATGGGCAGGGGCAGGGGAAAAAAAGACATGTCATCTGTATGTACTCAAATATCTGTATGCACTGAAATAGGGAATGGAGGAGGCACGCTTTCCCGCCAGTGTGTTTTTCAATGATGCTGGGTAGGCTACTTCGGTTTTATAGGGAGGGAAGGGGCTTAGCTGCTGAGCTGCTGAGAAAGCTGCTGAGAAAGAAATATAAAAACACTTATTTCACTCCAAGCATCAACCACTGTTGGAGGAAAATGCTCTTGCTCCGCGACAAGTGATATTCCGCCTAAACTCTGTATGCCATGGGCCCTCCAACCCTGTTCCTGCAGATACCCAGTGCTTAATTTGGGAAACCAAGTAAAATTTGTTGGGAACATTGATAGTAACATGTTTTCGCTAGAAACATACTTCACTAAACTGTTGCCAGCCCCTCTCCACGCTCGAGAAAGGAATAAAGGAGAGAGACCTCTCCAGAGACATTCGATTGCGTTCAAGTTCTTGCTCTGGATGGGCCACTCAAGGACATCCAGAGACTTGTCCCTAAGCTGTGTGCTTAGGGCTGTTGTCCTGTGGGATGGTGAACCTTTGCCCCAGTCTGAGGTCCTGAGCTCTCTGTAGTAGGTTTTCATCAAGGCTCTCTCTGTACTTTGCTCTGTTCACCGTTCATCTCTCCCAGTCCCTGCCGCTGAAAAACATCCCCACAGCATGATGCTGCCCCCACCATGCTTCACCGTAGAGATGGTGCCAGGTTTCCTTCAGACGTGATGCTTGGCATTCAGACCAAAGAGTTCAATCTTGGTTTCATCAGACCAGACAATCTTGTTTCTCATGGTCTGAGAGTCTTTAGGTGCCTATTGGCAAACTCCAAGCTGGCTTTCATGTGCCTTTTACTGAGGAGTGGCTTCAGTCTGGCCACTCATCCATAAAGGCCTGATTGGTGTAGTGCTGCAGAGATGGTTGTCCTTCTGGAAGGTTCTCTCATCTCCACAGAAGAACTCTGGAGCCCTGTCAGAGTGACCATCATGCTCTTGGTCACCTCGCTGACAAAGGCCCTTCTCCCCCCCGATTGCTCAGTTTGGCCGGGCCGCCAGCTCTAGGAAGAGTCTTGATGGTTCCAAACTTCAATTTAAGAATGATGGAGGCCATTGTGTTCTTGGGGACCTTCAATGCTGCAGAAATGTTTTTGTACACTTCCCCAGATCTGTGCCTCGACACAATCCTGTCTCTGAGCTCTATGGACAATTCCTTCCTTGGTTTTTGCTCTGACATGCACTGTCAACTGTGGGACCTTATATAGACAGTTGTGTGCCTTCCCAAATCATGTACAATCAATTGAATTTACCACAGGTGGACTCCAATCAAGGTGTAGAAACATGTCAAGGATGATCAATGGAAACAGGATACCAGGGGTCTGAATACTTAAGTAAATAAGCTATTTTTTTTATGTGCAAAAATGTCTAAAAACAGTTTTTTTGCTTTGTCGTTATGGGGTATTGTTTGTAGATTGATGAGGAATTGTTTGTATTTAATCCATTTTAGAATAAGGCTGTAATGTAACAAAATGTGTAAAAAGTCAAGGGGTCTGAATACTTTCCGAATGCCCTGTATAGCTAAAGGTAATGTGTCACCCAATTAATTATGAAAATATAAAAAATTATAAAAAATTACTAGGCTATTCAAAATCAAATACAAATTAACTAATTGTAAGTTGACTGTAAGCCGCCCTGCACAATCAATGAACCAACAGCATTGCTTAGGGCTCCTGGACTCCTGGATCGAAAATTTGGAGCGTAGCATAAGATAAACAGTCCATCCAGTATGCAAAATAATACAGTCCACACTCAAAGGCGATTACTTTTCTTTTTTTTGCAGTATATGCCGCCAGAGTGTACCAAAGACATCTTAAATTAGTTTTATGAATTTCTGCCATTCATCATATATATAATGGCACAATCATAATTTCAATTCAGGGTATTTTCGGTTTTGGGCTCATAAATAAGCCTATTCTATCTAAGCATAACCTCTAATATGCCTATGGGTGTTTTGAAATAATTATCACCTTAGAAAGCGCTGTCCATTTTTTGTTGTGTTAGGCTTTGAAACAACATCCACAACGTCATGTTTTACATTCAGTTTCAACCTGCTGTTGAACTTCTTTCTTCAAATTGATGATCACAGTGAGGCAAGTTTTATATGCCTGATACTGTTTTGATGATAAGTGTTTGATGTGATTTTCAATTGTATTTGCATTGATGTTAGTGTAGTTAGAGGGTCAATAGAGCCCTGAGTACCAGGCCATTAGGACCTGGTCGTTAGCAAGTTGGGTACTACCAAAGCATGTCTGGAGTGCGTAATAGGAGATTCACGTGACTCAATGGTCACTTGGAATTTTACTGCGGTCATGACTGCTGGTGTGGCGGTAATACAACGCTAGTTGCACCCCCTTTTGCCCTCAGAACAGCCTCAAATCGTCAGGCATGGGCTCTACAAGGTGTTGAAAGCCTTCCGCAGGGCTGCTGGCCCATGTTGACTCCAATGCTTCCCACAGTTGTGTCAAGTTGACTGGATGTACTTTGGGTGGTGGACCATTCTCAATACGAACAGAAACTGTTGAGCGTGAAAAACCCTGCAGCGTTGCAGTTCTTGACACAAATAGGTGCACCTACCATACCTTGTTCAAAGGCACTTCAATATTTTGTCTTGCCCATTCACCCTCTGAATGGCACACATACACAATGCATGTCTCAATTGTCTCAAGGCTTAAAAATCTTTACCCTGTCTCCTCCCCTTCATCTACACTGATTGAAGTGGATTTAACAGGTGTCATCAATAAGGAATCATAGCTTCACCTGGATTCATTTGGTCAGGCTAACTCCGCCATCTCACGGCACAGGCCGAGGACGACATGAAACGAACTACCACAGCTCGCAGTCTGCTTGATAGTCTAGAGATGCTGCTGACAGATGATGCGAGATGCCGGACTATGGCAAATCCTTAGTGATGTGGACACAGAGGAATCTCTCGACCATCGATGTGAATGGAGGCGTGCTTGCACTCCGGTTCCTTTGTCCATGATCAGCTCCTTTTTCTTGCTGACGTTGAGGGAGAGGTTGTTGTCATGGCACCACTCTGCAAACTTAATGATGGTGTTGGAGTCATGCACGTCCACACAATTGTGGGTGAACAGGGAGTACACGTGGGGACTACGCATGCACCCCTGAGGGGCCCCTGTGTTAAGGGCTTGGAAGCCACTATGGTGTTTGACGCAGAGCTGTATTCAATGAACGGAATTCTCACGTAATGTTCATTTTATCCTGAACCATCACACCGTGACACGTGACTGCGTTCTCTGGTATATAATATTCCTCTGTGTCTGTGTGTGTGTGTTCTAGGAATAGAGGGATGACTCAAAGATACAGTCAGCAACATTCTTGTTCATCCAGCAACAAATTGTAGCATGTAGTTTCATACTGTGTCTGTTGCAGAAAATTATTATCACATGTATCTGTTTAACTGTGCGCACACACGCACAAATCCGTCCTTTTCCCTCACTTTTTTTAGCTTCATTCTTTGTCATTTAAATCATCTTCCGTGCAGATTGAATGCAGACAGTTTTCCTCCACAAGTCCTGTTGCCCTGTCTCCCCTCTCTTGGGCTGTGGGGAGTTTAATAAAGCTGTATGTGAGATGAGTCATCCAGCATCTCTGGGCCAACACTCACAATGGGGTTCAATCCAACGACAGGCAACACAAGGACACATTGTAATTGGAAATACATTTGGCCACTGAGGGCTCCTTGTGAGATCATAAAGAAAAAAGATTGGCCTGTAAGGTAAATCTTCTTATGCCTTTAGCTGTTTTTGTTCTGCGTCCTTTGCCAAGACACAGTAAATACCTTTTCTGACTTCCTCTAGCAACACTGAACTCCTTGGATATCAGTAAGGGACTTAGTAATGGGGGTAAAAATCGGTAAAGTTACATATTGAGATATTATTTTTGACTATATATCATAACGCATCGTTTTGACAATATCGCAATATTATTTTTGGGCTAGTTAGCTGTACCTGCACCAAAACTCCAGTATTTTTCCTTCATAATCTTTTCTCCATCTTCTTTTTAAATAGGGAGCCAATTTTGTTTTCAGCTCTAGACACCTGCTCGTTGAACATCTCATTCCAAAATCATGAGCATTAATATGGAGTTGATTCCCCTTTGCAGCCTCCATTCTTCTGGGAAGGCTTTCCACTAGATGTTGGAACATTGCTGCGGGGACTTGCTTCCATTCAGCCACAAGAGGTTTGTTCCGACGAACAGTTCTTCTGGTGACGTTGCTTCCAGAGGCAGTTTGGAACTCGGAAGTGAGTGTTGCAACCGAGGACAAACAATTTTTACGCGCTATGTGCTTCAGCACTCCGCAGTTCTGTTCTGTGAGTGGCTGAGCCGCTGTTGCTCCTAGACGTTTTCCACTTCACAATAGCACTTACAGCTGACCGGGGCAGCTCTAGCAGGGCAAAAATTTGACGAACTGACTTATGGGAAAGGTTGCATCCTATGACAGTGGCACAAAAGTCACTGAGCTATTCAGTAGGTCCATTCTACTGCCAATGTATGTCTATGCTCGATTTTATACACCTGTCAGCAACAATTGGGGCTGAAATAGGCAAATCTACTAATTTTAAGGGGTGTCCACATACTTTTGTATACATAGTGTAAATGTGGAGAAAGATATATTTGCATCTGTGGGCCATCAACTAGCCTATTAATTTATATCCCTTTGTAGGCTACTGTAGCCTACCATTTGATACAATAAATATGTTGAAATGACGATATCGCTGGAGTCATTGCAGATTAATTTGTGCCACTTGTGTAGCCTACCTGGAGCTGCCAAACAGATTATAACTTTTGTTTGTTGTTGTAGTCTTGTGTTATTATGCAATTATTAATGGCCATGTTCATAGCCACAGGAAGTAGTGGTGCTGAGGGGTGCTGTGAAATCAGAATAATATATTATTATTTTTTCTCAGAAAAGTAGTGCACAGGGCTTTTAATAGTCCTGTATTAGCAGACCGATATATCCTTCTGCAGCCCCCCCCCACCCCCATTGCCATGTTTAGTTAATTCATTTGAAGTTATAAATTGTGATCATGGCCACAGCTTTGTCGCAAATGTATCATTCTCCACATTTAATGTCAGTTTCATTGTGGACTTTTCCCTGAAATGAGATGTAGGCCTATCAGGGGCTATAGGCTACATGCATCTAGCTCAGCAAACCATGACAAAGTTAAATTCCAATCATAAACCCATATTTTAGTCAGTAGCCTATGCCTATAGAAATGAAGTCAATTTTCTCAAACAGGACATTTATAATGGTTTGTAGTCTTAACATTTGGCACATAATAACAACACAATTGCCAAGAGAATAGCCTAACATTCATTTTTTAAAGTTAGTCCAAGTGTTTCTTTGTCACGACTTCCACCGAAGTCGCCTCCTCTCCTTGTTCGAGCGGCGTTCGGCGGTCGACGTCACCAGCTATCTAGCCATCGCTGCTCAGTTATTCATTGTTCCATTTGTTTTGTCTTGTTCCCTTCACACCTGGTTATCATTCCAGTAATTACAGCATGTATATATTCCTCTGTACCTCATCATGTCGTTGTGTGGAATTGTTCTATGTTTCATGTCGTGTGAAGAACCAGGCGAGGTTCTACCGGGTAACGTGGTTTCACCCGTAATTATATTTGTATGGTTGTTTTTGGACTGTGTTATTTCGTCGCGCTTTGCACTTTGGTTTTTGGCTAGAGGAGTGTTTGACGCATTTTGCGTTAATTCGTTTGGTTTTGCTTCTGCCAATAAAGTGTGCGCCTATACGATACTCTCCGCTCTCCTGCACCTGATTTCAACCCCAGTAGCGCACACCGTGACATTCTTGCACAGAGATTTCAAGATCATCTCTCCAACTTTCATCACTTAAACTCTCCGTTTGCGTTTACGGTATCTATAGTTATGCACATGTGCAGACAGGATTTATTTACAATCCTAGCAGTCAAACAAGTTAAATCGACATCCATTGATGCAAAATGATCTGGCGAGTTTAATAAGGGCAAATCATATTTTTTCTTGTGACATATACAAATTCCTTGAACATCACGTTAATCTCGCAATAATTATTACTTTGATGGAAAACTGAATTTAGCTTCTGATGTCGTTAAATTACGTCGATATTCCTTAATTTGCTCGATGTCATTGTGGAATTGGGATGAATGTGGCAACTCCTCTCTTGCTTTGAAAAAAAACATTCGGGCTAGTTTTCAGGCCTTGTTTGCTGGATTTGAGTGGTCATTGGGTTAGACATTTTTACTAGACCTGGCAACCCTGAATCACAGTATCAAATTGAAATACATATAGAATTGTTTTTTTTTTTTTTTACACATAACTGCTTTTCAGATCTCTTTTCTCTAAAGACATGCCAAATGAAATCAAATGTTATTGGTCACATACATGGTTAGCAGATGTTATTGCGAGTGTAGCGAAATGCTTGTGCTTCTAGTTCCGACGGTGCTAATATCTAACAAGTAATCTAACAATTCCACAACTACCTAATACACACAAATCTAAGTAAAGGGATGGAATAAAAATATATACATATATATATGGATGAGTGATGACGAGCGGCACAGGCAAGATGCAACCGATGGTATGAAATACAGTATATACATATGAGATGAGTAATGCAAGATATGTAAACATTATTAAAGTGGCATTATTAAAACGACTAGTGATCCATTTACTAAAGTGGCCAATGATTTCAAGTCTGTATGTAGGCAGCAGCCTCTCTGTGTTAGTGATGTCTGTTTAACAGTCTGATGGCCTTGAGATATGTTTTTTTTCAATTTCTCCGTCCCAGCTTTGATGCACACCTGCCACTGCTCTTTCTCAGGCTTTAATGGTCCTTTTTTAAAACAGCCTAAATGATGCCCCTGTCAACAACTTGCTGAGCATTATAACATGTTATTCAAATTGCTGCATGTTACTGTTTCTGTCCCCGGCAGGGTCTTGAAATTATCTGCTCATTTCCTTTCCCCCATTTCACTCTACAAACATTGAAAATTGTAAATTATTTTGTGTACCTTTTTCAAGGATGTCGCAGTTTTGAAAGCTATTACTTTTTTAAGCTAAGTGAATAAGTCGAAGAGCATAAAATACAGACTGCAAAGTGGAGATTGGAGGAAAACGTTGCTTTTAATTTAGTGAAAGACAGATTTCTTTTATATTTGATGACATAGTACATCATGTTGAGTTCATACATGTCTAATCTGACTTGATATAGTTTTGTATGGGGCAGCAAAACATTTGTTTTAGTGATCAGAGTGATGAGAAAAATACTATTTTGCCACAGCAAGCCAATAGAAGTAGCCTACAAGACAAAAATCAATAGGATTGCAGTCAAAACTGAGAATTATGTCTCTCTGGATCTTATTTAATATCCTGCTGTCATTACAGTGAAGCAACACACAGATAGTGATCTCAGGCCATGATAAGGCCTTTATACTATAGTTGTTGTAAAATCAATACTTTCACCATACTTCCAGCTTCTTTCCTTCCCCCTCTCCCCCTTCCATCCCCTTCATCCTATTCTCACATTCCCCGGAGCCTGACGATGATGTCACCAGAGAATTCCACAGGTTCAGGGGGAAGGGAGTGGGAGCTGGAGGTAGTGGGGGGATGGCGGTGGGCGTGTATGGTTTATGAGTGGGTGGAGGAAGGGCAGTGGATCATATCCCCTCAGAGGAAATGAGAGAGGGGCCGCTTGATTGTTTTATACTATGTTTTTTTTACTGTTGCAATAATTTACCCAGCTGCAACGGACAGCTGCAATTACACATCTAGACACGTGACCTACTGGGCCAACCCAGTCTTTTAAATGCTATCAACGGGAAAGGGGATAACAACACATGGACTAATAGGAAGGGAGTCCAATCCTCCAATTTATAGCCATACTGAGGAGCTGGGGGGACTCATCGAATGTGTGTTGTCTTTCAACAAGCTCTCACATCAGCATTAGATGTTCATCCATGTCTCCAAACGTCAAATTTCGAAGTTTTCCAAACGTCAAATTTCTAAGTACTAAAAGGTTATGTTTAGGCATTAAAATCAAATAAAATGTTCAAATCAAATTTGATTTGTCACATGCGCCAAATACAACAGGTGTAGACCTTACTGTGAAAAGCCCTTAACTATATTTCTTGAACTGCATTGTTGGTTAAGAAAATATTTACTGAATAAACTAACGTAAAAAAAATAATAAAAAAAGAAAAAGAACAATTATGAGGCTATATACAGGGGGTACCGGTACAGAGTCAACATTAACAATGTCTACACTGTAATTCGGATCAATTTGATGTTATTTTAATGGACAAAAAAAATAGCTTTTCTTTAAAAAACAAGGACATTTCAAAGTGACCCCAAACTTTTGAATGGTAGTGTAGGTAGGGATAAAGTGACTATGCATAGATAATAAACAGCAAGTACAGAAGCAGCAGTGTAAAAACAAAATGTAAAAAGTCTGGGTGGCCATTTGTTTGATTGTTCAATAGTCTTATGGCTTGGGGGTAGAAGCTGTTAAGAAGCCTATTGGACCTAGACTTGGCACTCTGTTACCGCTTGCCGAGCTGTAGCAAAGAGAACAGTCTATGACTTGGGTGACTGGAATCTTTGACAATTTATTTGGCCTTCCTCTGACACCGCCTAGAATATAGAGCAGTTGCCATACCAAGCGGTGATGCAACCCGTCAGCATGCACTCGATGGTGCAGCTGTAGAACATTTTGAATAGCTGCCTAATCGTTGTCAGTGATCAGGTTCTTCCACTGTTGTGTCATCAGTGAACTTAATGATGGTGTTGGAGTCGTGCTTGCCCAAGCAGTCATGGGTGAACAGGGAGTACAGGAGGGGACTAAGCACACACCCCTGAGGGGCCCCTGTATTGAGGATCAGCGTGGCAGACGTCTTGTTGCCTACCCTTACCACCTAGGGGTGGCCCGTCAGGAAGTCCAGGAGCCAGTTGCAGAGGGAGGTGTTTAGTCCCAGGGTCCTTTGCTTAGTGATGAGCTTTGTGGACATTACAGTGTTGAACAGCATTCTTACAATTATTTTATTTTTTTAACCTTTGTTTAACTAGGCAAGTCAGTTAAGAACAAATTCTTATTTACAATGACAGCCTAGGAAGAGTGGGTTAACTGCATTGTTCAGGGGCAGAACGACAGATTTTTACCTTGTCAGCTTGGGGATTTGATCTAGCAACCTTTCGGTTAATGGCCCAACACTCTAACCACTAGGCTACCTGCCACCCCAGGCTACATGTAGGTGTTCCTATGTCCAGGTGGGAAAGGGCAGTTTGGAGTGCGATTGAGATTGCGTCTTCTGTGGATCTGTTGGGGCGTTATGCAAATTGGAATGTGTCTAGGGTTTCCGGGATGGTGTTGATGTGAGTCATGACCAGCCTTTCAAAGCGCTTCATGGCTACCGACGTGAGTGCTACAGAGTGGTAGTCATTTAGGCAGGTTAGGGAGAGGGGAGAGGTTGAAAATGTCAGTGAAGACACTTGCCAGTTGGTCTGCGTATTCTCTGAGAACACATTCTGGTAATCCCTGCGGCCTTGTGAATGTTGACCTGTTTAAAGGTCTTGCTCACATCGGCTACGGAGAGTGTGATCACACAGTCGTCCAGAACAGCTGATGCTCTCATGCATGCTTCAGTGTTGCTTGCCTCGTAGCGAGCATAAAAGGCATTTATCTCGTCTGGTAGGCTCGTGACCCTGGGCAGCTTATGGTTGGGTTTTCCTTTGTAGTCCATAATAGTTTGCAAGGCCTGCCTGAGGGCAGAGTGGGATTTCCACTCCTTGAAAGTGGCAGCTCTAGCGTTTAGCTCGGTGCGGATGTTGCCTGTAATCCAGAAGCATCTGTTTGGGATATGTACGCACAGTCACTGTGGGGACAACGTCGTCGATGCACTTATTGATGAAGCCGGTGACTGAGGTGGTATACCCCTTGGGTTGTGCTGTGGGGGAGCTCTTCGTGGGCTATACTCGGCCTTGTCTCAGCATGGTAAGTTGGTGGTTGAAGATATCCCTCTAGTGGTGTGGGGGCTGTGCTTTGGCAAAGTGGGTGGGGTTATATCCTGCCTGTTTGGCCCTGTCCGGGGGTATCGTCGGACGGGGCCACAGTGTCTCCCGACCCTAGCTGTCTCAACCTCCAGTATTTATGCTGCAATAGTTTATGTGTCTGGGGGCTACGGTCAGTCTGTTATATCTGGAGTATTTCTCCTATCTTATCTGGTGTCCTGTGTGAATTTAGGTCTGCTCTCTCTAATTCTCTCTCTCTTTTTATCTATTTTTCTCTATTTCTTTCTTCCTTTCTCTCTCTCGGAAGACTTGAGCCCTAGGACCATGCCTCAGGACTACCTGGCCTGATGACTCCTTGCTGTCCCCAGTCCACCTGGTCGTTCTGCTGCTCCAGTTTCAACTGTTCTGCCTGCGGCTATGGAACCCTGACCTGTTCACCGGACGTGCTACTTGTCCCAGACCTGCTGTTTTCAACTCTCTAGAGACAGCAGGAGTGGTAGAGATACTCTGAATGATCGGCTATGAAACGCCAACTGACATTTACTCCTGAGGTTCTGACCTGTTGCACCCTCTACAACCACTGTGATTATTATTATTTGACCCTGCTGGTCATCTATGAACATTTGAACATCTTGGCCATGTTCTGTTATAATCTCCACCAGGCACAGCAAGAAGACTGACCACCCCTCATAGCCTGGTTCCTCTCTAGGTTTCTTCCTAGGTTCCGGCCTTTCTAGGGAGTTTTTCCTAGCCAACATACTTCTACACCTGCATTGCTTGCTGTTTGGGGTTTTAGGCTGGGTTTCTTTACAGCACTTTGTGACATCAGCTGATGTAAAAAGGGCTTCATAAATACATCTGATTGATTGATTGATTGGGTATACTCCTTAATGTCATTGGATGAATCCCAGAACATAATCCAGTCTGTGCAGGCAAACAGTCCTGTAGCGTAGCATCTGCATCATCTGACCACTCTGTATTAAGCGAGTCACTGGTACTTCCTGCTTTAGTTTTGGCTTGTAAGCAGGAATTAGGAGGGTATGATTTGCCAAATGGAGGATCAAGGGAGAGCTTTGTATGTGTCTCTGTGTGTGGAGTAAAGGTGGTCTAGAGTTTTTTTCCCTCTGGTTGCACATGTGACATGCTGGTAGAAATTAGGTAAAATGGATTTAAATTTACCTGCATTAAAGTCACCGGCCACTAGGAGCACCACTTCTGGATGAGCATTTTCTTGTTTGCTTATGGCCTTATACAGCTCGTTGAGTGCGGTCTTAGTGCCAGCATCGGTTTGTGGTGGTAAATAGACGGCTATGAATAATATAGATGAAAACTCTCTTGGTAGATAGTGTGGTCTACAGCTTATCATGAGGTTCTCTACCTCAGGTGAGCAATACTGAAATACATATTTAATATTAGACATCATACACCAGCTGTTATTCATAAATAGACACACACCCCCACCCCTGGTCTTAGCAGACGTTGCTGTTTTGCCCTGTCATGCAAGGAAAACCCAGCCAGCTCTATGTTATCCATGTCATCATTCAGCCACAACTCGGTCAAACATAAGATATTACCATTTTTAATGTCCCGTTGGTAGGATAATCTCGAACGGAGATCATCCAATTTGTTTTCCAGTGATTGCACATTGGCCAATAGAACGGATGGTTGAGGCGGTTTACCCACTCGCCGACGAATTCTCACAAGTCACCCCGATCTCCGCCCCCTGTATTTCCGTATTTTCTTCACGCGAATGACTGGGATTTAGGCCTGGTCTCGGGGAAGCAGTATCCTTTGCGTCGGACTCATTAAAGAAAACATCTTTGTCCAGTTCGAGGTGAGTAAACGCTGTTCTGATATCCAGAAGCTCTTTTCGTCATAAGAGATGGTAGCAGCAACATTATGTACAAAATAAGTTACAAACATTGTGAAAAAATTTAATAGCAAAGTTGGTTTGGAGCCAGTAAAACGGCAACCATCCCCTCTGGCACCATTATTCTACAATTCTTAAGGTTGGTAAGGGTTAAGGTTGGGATAGGCTTAAAACAAAAATATAAAAAACGACTTTATTGCTGGATTTGAACATCCAACCTTCAGAGGCAGATGCTTACGCCCTAGTAAAACCGAAACCTAATTGAATGTAACAGTGCTTCCTGTTGCCCCTAGTGGTCAGTTTCCACATCATCATCCGACATCCCCAGACATGCATTGACATCGAATATTGACTTATATCGCAGGTGACCTGCCTTTTGGACAATAGGTTACTGTACACGGACAGAGGAGAGAGGGGTATTATAGAAAAATACAGGCTTTACAGTGTCTCTACTATATTGGCATTATTTATTAATACCTCTGTAAAGATCCTGTAAAATCCTGATGCTGAATTTGATTGTTGTTTTTGCATGTATCATCATGTGTCACAGGGTGTTCAAAACAATTTCACGTGCAAGAATAATCACAACATATTTTATTATAGTGGACTATGCTTCTATGGCAAAGTGCACAATTGATCTACTGGACTTAGCTACAAAACTTGGACTGATTTACTGAACTTAAGACCGTGGCCACATTTATAGGTCAATTAATACAATAAAATGTATATTCTAAGTAGAAACACACTCGGGAAACTGAAGATAGATAGGTTAGTGTTATTTGTGGAAAGAAAAAATATACTTTTTTGGAAAATATCAAAACTAATTACAAATTAACAGTGTGAATTAAAACTGGGTTAGGATTGGACATCAGGACATAGGATAGCATCAATGATCTACTGGGACATCACATGAAGCAATCTATTTATGGTAAAGTGATTGTGTAAGCCTGTAAGATAAAAGGTCCTCATAGGTAATTAATAGAACTATCAAACAAAAAAAAGGTTTATCGAGCTAATAGCAGTATTGAGCTGTTATTTCAGATTCTTTACAACTAAAAGTATTACAAGAATATTAACGTCTTGATTTTGTAACGGTAACATATTTCTGGTAAATTGATAAAGCACACTTTCTTTAACCTTAACGTAAACTTCTTTTGACATTGCATTGTTGTTTTTAGCTGTATAGATTATGTATTTTGGATGTTGTCAGTGTATTTTGAACGCTTTCAGTGCCCATAAAAAAATGGTGCACAATTTTTTTTAAAGTCAACTTGACTTAACTGATTAACTCTGTATTGTAATTAATTAATTGAATGAATGATGACATTTTGTTGTGTGATCGTTAATCTGACTGCTATTAACGTCCGTATACTGGCCAATCCTTTTCCTTCTGATATTTGGTTGATAAGTACATGGATTCACAATGCTAATACAACATAATGTCAACTAAATCTGATTGGTTGCAGAGTCAAGCACACACATTCTGGGACAAAATGATAAAATGACTGATAAAAATCACTTCTACTAATGTGTATCAGATGTTAAATCCTTGCTATGTGTTTTCCTATCTATATAGTGTGCTATGAAGCTATTGTGCATGTGTCTCTCTTCTTCCAATACATCCCACAAGGAGAATGGACCAGAAGCTTAGTGAAGATCTGTATTGCCTTGCCACCTGGTCCCATTGACAAACTGAAGCCTGCATGTATCAACTCATCCTTCCCAAAGCTCATTCCCTTCACAATCAACTATTCGCAAAGAATTTTCCAGTCTAAGAACCAGACGGGCATTGTGATCAACAGACTCAAGTCACATGTCGTTGATATGTGACTAAATTAATGTGTGTGAAGCTGGTTTTGTAGTTATGCCAGTGTTGAAGAATTGACTGTGTTAGAAATAGTTATACACGAGTCAGCATATCATGTAAATTGACAGTTTTATTTGAATGCCTCTGTATTTACTTTCTTTGCTTTAACTTAATACATTTTTCTACTACTATTATTATCCTTTAAAGGTCCAATGCAGCTGTTTTTATCATAATATCTAATAATTTCTGTTTAACAATTAAGTACCAGACTGTGATTGATTTCAATTAAAATGGTCAAAAGGAAAGAAAGCTTCTTAGCTAAAAGCAATTTCTCAAACAAAAATTTTGTTAGGACTTTCTAGGAATGTTCTGAATGGGGAGGGGAAAACTGAAAACTAGCTGTTATTGGAAGGGATCTTTCGTATTTGTCTATTAACTAATTTACCGCCTACTGATGTCACCAGACAAGCCCAAACACCTAAACAGGCTGAAATGTCTGGCGTATTTTTATGTATCTAACATCAACCTGTCTATTATCAAATGGTATTGCAATAAGGGTTATTAATGTCCAATAACGCACGCCTGCCTTTTTCAAAGCCATATATTTTCCTCTTCATATAATAACTGTAATATCAAAAGGCCTTGTCCTACTACATCTCAAAAAGAACATATTGTTTTGTCCATTATATTCCATGTACATTAGAACATACAGCCAATTTTTTTTATTTTATTTTACTAGGCAAGTCAGTTAAGAACAAATTCTTATTTTCAATGATGGCCTAGGAACAGTGGGTTAACTGCCTGTTCAGGGGCAGAATGACAGATGTGTACCTTGTCAGCTTGGGGACTTGAACTTGCAACTTTTTGGTTACTGGTCAAATGCTCTAACCCCTAGGCTACCCTGCTGCCCCAATTACAGTAACTATTTCCATCAGTGGTAGTACCCACTGTTCCAGACAAATGAAAGCAAGTTGGTGCTTTTAGCCCTCAAGGAAGATTGTGGACATGCCACCTTGTGAGTTTGATAGAAAAGATCCCACAGCCTTGTCAAATGTTATTTTTTGCTGACGAGACTGCTTGTAGCTGCAACATTAAGAGATTAGAGATAATTTGTGTTGCATTTAGCATCTACTTATCCTCTTACACGTATGCTCGTTGGGCGCATAGACACAAGCTGATGCACACACTCCGAATCTGGACTGTGTTGGTGTGTGTGGACCATGATAGATCCTTTTGAATGTGGACACAGAGGAACTTGAAGCTCTCGACCCGTCCACTACAGCCGCCACAATGTGAATGGATGCGTGCTCGGCCCTCCATTTCCTGTAGACTGCGATAATATCCTTTGTCTTGCTGACGTTGAGGGAGAGGTTGTTGTCCTGGCACCACACTGCCAGGTCTCTGACGACCTACCTACAGGCTGTCTTATCGTCGTCGGTGATCAGGACTACCACCGGCGTGTCGTCGGCAAACTTAATCATGGTGTTAGAGTCATGCACGGCCACTCAGTCGTGGGTGAAGAGGGAGTACAGGAGGGGACTAAGCACGCACCCATGAGGGGCCCCCGTGTTAAGGGTCAATGTGGCAGATGTGTTGTTGCCTACCCTCACCACCTGGGGGCGTCCCCTCAGGACATCCAGGATCCAGTTTCAGTGGGAGATGTTCAGTTCCAAGGTCCTTAGCTTAGTTATGAGCTTGGAGGGCACTATGGTGTTGAACGCTGAGCTGTAGTCAATGAACGGCATTCTAAAGTAATGTTCCTTTTGTCCTGAACCAACATATCCTGACACGTGACTGCGTTCTCTGTTATATAATCTTCCTCTGTGTGTATGTTTGCGTGTGTGTGTGTTTTAGGAACAGAGTTGCTCTGTATGTCACCTATTGACTGATCATCAGGTGCTGTCAGGTTCATGTGGTGTAGCGAAGGTGTCTTGATCAGGTGTTGAAGGCTGTGATAGACTCCTCAGAGGACTGTCGCTGAGCCCTGGAGGCCAGAGTAAATGTGAGGTAACATGATACTGTGGATCAACAGTCTCTGAAACTCACAGTGAGGTGACAATGAGATCAAAGGAGATAGCAGGTTACATCTGCTATGATCAATGAGAGTGAACTTCTGAACTTCCGGCTCCGACAGAGATGGCAGCCTCGCTTCACGTTCTCAGGAAACCATGCAGTATTTTGTTTTTTTATGTATTACTTCTTACATTCTTACCCCGGGAAATATTAAGTTTTATTACATACAACCGGGAGGAACTATTGGATATAAGAGCAACGTCAACTTACCAACATTACGACCAGGAATACGACTTTCCCGAAGAGGATTCTCTGTTTGTTACCCCGACCAGGACAATTTACTGGATACCACCCGGCGACTCAAAACAACGGCAACAAAGTAGACGAAATCAGATCGAGGGTTGCCTTTCAGAGAGACATCCGAGACCGCAACGTTCTTTGCTTCACGGAAACATGGCTCACTCAGGACACGTTATCTGAGTCGGTACAGCCACCTGGTTTCTCCATGCATCGCGCTGACAGAAACAAACATCTATCTGGTAAGAAGAAGGGTGGGGGTGTGTGTCTTATGATTAACGAGACGTGGTGTGATCATAACAACATACAGGAACTCAAGTCCTTTTGTTCACCTGACAGAATTCCTTACAATCAAATGCAGACCGCATTATCTACCAAGAGAATTCTCCTCGATTATAATCACAGCCGTGTACATCCCCCCTCAAGCTGACACATCGACGGCACTGAAAGAAATTCATTTCACTCTAGGTAAATTGGAAACCACATATCCTGAGGCTGCATTTATTGTGGCTGGGGATTTTAATAAGGCTAATTTGAAAACAAGGCTCCCGAAATTTTACCAGCATATC
>QNTS01001512.1:215230-294032 GCA_003317085.1 Hucho hucho
CCAACTCAATCATCAAGTTTGCTGACGACACTACAGTGGTAGGCTTGATTACCAACAACGACGAGACGGCCTACAGGGAGGAGGTGAGGGCCCTCGGAGTGTGGTGTCAGGAAAATAACCTCTCACTCAATGTCAACAAAACAAAGGAGATGATCGTGGACTTCAGGAGAGGGAGCACCCCCTATCCACATCGAGGGGACAGTAGTGGAGAAGGTGGAAAGTTTTAAGTTCCTCGGCGTACACATCACGGACAAACTGAATTGGTCCACCCACACAGACAGCGTGGTGAAGAAGGCGCAACAGCGCCTCTTCAACCTCAGGAGGCTGAAGAAATTCGGCTTGTCACCAAAATCACTCACAAACTTCTACAGATGCACAATCGAGAGCATCCTGTCAGGCTGTATCACCACCTGGTACGGCAACTGCTCCGCCCACAACCGTAAGGCTCTCCAGAGGGTAGTGAGGACTGCAAAACGCATCACCGGGGGTAAACTACCTGCCCTTCAGGACACCTACACCACCCGATGTCACAGGAAGGCCAAAAAGATAATCAAGGACAACAACCACCCGAGCCACTGCCTGTTCACCCCGCTATCATCCAGAAGGCGAGGTCAGTACAGGTGCATCAAAGCTGGGACCGAGAGACTGAAAAACAGCTTCTACCTCAAGGCCATCAGACTGTTAAACAGCCATCACTAACATTGAGTGACTGCTGCCAACATACTAACTTAAATCTCTAGCCACTTTAAACATAGGAATTGGATGTAACAATGTATCACTAGCCACTTTAAACAATTTTGTATATAATGTTTACGTATCCGACATACTCATATCAAATGTATACACTGTACTCTAAACCATCTACTGAATCTTGCCTATGCTGTTCGGCCATCGACCCAAATCTCTAGCCACTTTAATAATTATAATTGGATGAAATAATGTATCACTAGCCACTTTAAACGATGCCATTTATATAATGTTTACATATCCTACATTACTCATCTCATATATATATATGTGTATATACTGTACTCCATACCATCTACTGCATCTTGCCTATGCCGGTCAGCCATCGCTCATCCATATATTTATATGTACATACTCATATTCATTCCTTTACTCTTGTGTGTATAATGTAGTTGTTGTGAATTTGTTAGATTACTTGTTAGATACTACTGCATGGTCGGAACTAGAAGCACAAGCATTTCGCTACACTCGCATTAACATCTGCTAACCATGTGTATGTGACAAATAAATTGTATTTTTTTGATATGAGTGGAGGCTGAGGAGCAAAATGTTTAACTTCATGTCAAACTTTTCTTTGTTTTTCTAGCAACAGAGGAAAGACTCAGAGAGAAAGATGCATTCAGCAACATTCTTGTTCATCCAGCATCACATTTTTGTTGTAGTTTCATACTGTATCTTTTGCATAAAATTGTTATCACGTGTATCTGTGCATATTTATAGACCTACGTATCGTGAAAATATCGCTGGCAATTCCCAGCCCTAGTGGGAATCATGAGAAATTATGCCAGCTCTGTTGCTTTTCAGAGCTCTATTTTCTCTGAAGACATGCCACTTCTCTTCTCAGGCTTTAATGGCCCTTTTTATAACGGTCTAAATTATGCCCCTGTCAACAACTTGCCGTCCAATTGAGTGTCTTTCAAATTACTGCATGTTACTGTTTTTGTCGTTGGCAAAGTCTTAAAATTATCTGCCTTTGCTCATTTATTTTCCACCATTCCACTTTACAACAAGGTAATTTTGTGTTGCGTCTAAGAATTCCTTTTCAAGGATGTCATAGTTTTGAAAGCTATTACGTTTTTTAATCTAGGTGAATAAACCGAAGAGCAAAATAATAAAAAATACAGCAAAGTGGAGATCAGAGGGAAACGTTGCTTTTTGTTTAGTGAAAGACTGATATTTGAAATATTTGATGACATATTAAATCATGTTGAGTTCATGCATGCCTAATCTGACTTTTGATATAGATTTGCATGGGGCAGCAAAACATGATTGTTTGTTTTAGTGATTAGAGTGAGAAAAAAACTTTTTGCAACACTAAGCCACTAGAAGTAGCATTCAAGATCGCAAACAATACAGTCAAAAGTCTCTGAGAATGATGTCTCTCTGGATCTTATTTAATCTCCTGCTGTCATTACAGTGAGGAAACATACATATAGTGACCTCAGGCCATGATAAGGCCTTTATACTATAATTGTTGTAAAATCGATAATTGTACCACACTGTCAGCTTCTTTCCTTCCCACTCTCCCCCCTCCTTTCCATCCCTTCATCCTATTCTCACATTCCCCAGAGCCTGACGATGATGTCACCAGAGAATTCCACAGTTTCAGGAGGAAGAGAGTGGGAGCTGAAGGTAGTGGGGGGATGGTGGTGGGAGTGGATGGTTTATGAGTGGGCGGAGGAAGAGCAGTGGATCATATCCCCCCAGAGGAAATGAGATAATGGTCCTTCATTTTTTTTAACTTTTACAATAATTTACCCAGCTGCAATTACACATCTAGACACATGTGACCTGCCCTGTCCCAGTCTTTTAAATCCTATCAACAGGAATGGGGATAACATCACATGGATTAATAGGAAGGGATTCCAATCCTCACAACTATAGCCATACAGACTCATAGAATGTGTGTGGGCTTTGGACAATAGAGTACTGTACATGGACAAAGGATTGAGGGGTCGTTATAGAAAAAGACGGGCTTTGCAGTGTTACTATTATATTGGCATTATTTATTACTACCTCTGTAAAGATCCTGTAACATGCTGAAGCTGAGTTTCATTGTTGTTTCTGTTTGTACCATCATTGTCATCATGTGTCACAGGGTGTTCAAAACCAATTTCACGTGCAAGGAGAATCACAACATACTTTATTATAGTGGACTGTGCTTCTATGGCTTCTACTGAACTTAACACCGTGGCCACATTTATTGGCCAATTAATACAATAAAAGAAACACACACATGCACACACGTGTACACACACACATGTGCACACACGTAGACGGCAGGAGTGCTGATGTAGAACGGTGACATCTTACGAGTTCCAACCCAGCTATATAGTGACTTTTATATAAACTTTTTTTGTACAGAAAGTTCATACTATTATTACATATGACTGCAAGCACTTCTGGACATCAGATCGACAGTTACTAACCTCGATTTTGACTTCAAATATGACATCAACTCTGACTCAGCTGTTCCACTGTTCATACCGGACCCTATTCCTTTGTTCCATGGGCTACCAAAACACTGCAGACATAGACGCGGGAGACCAGGTGTAGTCCTGGTGAAATTGAGGCGAAAATATAACCGTATGGCGCTCCCCTCCGTTCTATTGGCAAATATCCAACCACTTGAGAATAAGATTGATGAGCTTAATTTGAGCGTTTCTGATAGTTCCTCCTATAAGAGAGACTTGAAAAGCTGCAATATTATATCTCTTACTGAAACGTGGCTGGATTATGCTATGCACGTAGTACTCGGTGGATTCTTTATGCAGCGGCAGTATCGTTCAGCTGCTTCTGGGAAGGTCAAAGGTGTGTGTGTTTTCATAAATAACAACTGATGTGCTGCTTCAAGTGTGAAGAAAATCTAGAGCTTTTGCTCACCTGATACAGAATACCTTGTGGTAAGCTGCAGACCCAAGAGAGGTATCATCCATAATGATCACAGTTGTCTGCATACCTCCACAAGCCAACACCATTATTGTGCTCTACAAACTGTATGGGGCCATAAACAACAAGAAACCGCTCAACCATAGGCAGCGGTTCTGGTGGGCGGAGATTTTAAAGCAGGTAGACTTAAAACCGTCCTACCGCACTTCTACCAACACGTCTCATGCGCCACTAGGGTGCTAAAACTCTTGACCGCTTGTATTCTACCCACAGAAACGCATACAAGGCTATCCCTTGTCCTCCCTTCGTCAAGTCTGACCATGACTCCATTCAACTATTTCCTGTTTACAAACAAAAGTTCAAACAGGAAGTACTAGTGATGCACTCAATACTGAAGTGGTCTGATGAGCAGACGTGAGGCTACAAGACGGTTTTGCTAGTACAGACTGGGATATGTTCCAAGATTCATCCTATAGCATTGAGAAGTTTACCACAACAGTCAAGGGCTTCATCAATAAGTGCGTAGACAATGTCGTCCCCACAGTGACTATAAGAACATCCAAACCAAAAGCCATGGATTACAGGCAATATCCGCACTGGGCTAAATGCTAGAGTTTCATTCTCAAAGCATGCGCAGAACAGCAGGCAAGTGTCTTTACAGACATTTTCAATCTCTCCTTGTCCCAGTCTGTAATCCCAACATGTTTCAAACTGACCACCATCGTCCCGGTTCCCAAGAGCTTCAAGGTAACTTGCCTAAATGACTACCGCCCTGTAGCACTCACATCTGTAATTATTATTATTATTTTTAAATTTCACCTTTATTTAACCAGGTAGGCCAGTTGAGAACAAGTTCTCATTTACAACCTCGACCTGGCCAAGATGAAGCAAAGCAGTGCGACGAAAACAACACAGAGTTACACATAAACAAACGTAGTCAATAATACAATAGAAAAATCTATGTACAGTGTGTGCAAATGTAGAAGATTAGGGAGGTAAGGCAATAAATTGGCCATAGAGGCGAAATAATTAAAATTTAACATTAACACTGGAGTGATAGATGTGCCGATGATGATGTGCAAGAAGAGATACTGGGGTGCAAAAGAGCAAAAAGATAAATAACAATATGGGGATGAGGTAGTTGGGTGTGCTATTTACAGATTGGCTGTGTACATGTACAGTGATCAGTAAGCTGCTCTGACAGCTGATGCTTAAAGTTAGAGAGGGAGAAGTTAGAGAAATCTCTGCGTCAGGGATTTTTTCAATTTGTTCCAGTCATTGGCAGCAGAGAACTGGAAAGAAAGGCGGCCAAAGGAGATGTTGGCTTTGGGGATGACCAGTGAAATATACCTGCTGGAGCGCGTACTACGGGTGGGTGTTGCTATGGTGACCAGTGAGCTGAGATAAGGCAGGGCTTTACCTAGCAAAGACTTGTAGATGACCTGGAACCAGTGGGTTTGGCAACGAATATGTAGCGAGGGCCAGCCAACGAGAGCATACAGGTCGCAGTGGTGGGTAGTATATGTGGCTTTGGAGACAAAACGGATGGCACTGTGATAGACTACATCCAGTTTGCTGAGTAGAGTGTTGGAGACTATTTTGTTTGTAAATGACATCGCCGAAGTCAAGGATCAGTAGAATAGTCAGTTTTACGGGGGTATGTTTGGCAGAATGAGTGAAGGAGGCATTGTTGCGAAATAGGAAGCCGATTCTAGATTTAATTTTGGATTGGAGATGCTTAATGTGAGTCTGGAAGGAGAGTTTACAGTCTAACCAGACAGCAATTACAGTCTAATTATGACGTGCTTTGGCTGGTCATGATGCAAATCAACAATCCTTTTAATTCACAATGCTAATATGACATCATGTCAACAAAATGTGACTGGTTGGAACAAGCACACATATTCTGGGACAAATACTGAAACACTATGTCATGATTGATAAACATCACTTCTACTGATGTGTATCAGATGTTAAATCCTTGCTATGTGTTTTCCTATCTAGATAGTGTGCTATGAAAGCTATTGTGCATGTGTCTCTCTTCTTCCAGTACATCCCACAAGGAGAATGGACCAGAGGCTTAGTGAAGGTCTGTATTGCCTTGCCACCTGGTACCATTGACAAACTAAAGCCTGCATGTATCAACTCATCCTTCCCACAGCTCATTCCCTTCACAAACAACTATTCGCAAAGAATTTTCCAGTCTAAGAACCAGGCGGACATTGTGATCAACAGACTCTGTCGTTGATATGTGACTAAATTAATGTGTGTGAAGCTGGTTTTGTAGTTATGCCTGGGTTGAAGAATTGACTGTGTTAGAAATAGTTATACATGAGTCAGCATATCATGTAAATTGACAGTTTTATCTGAATGCCTCTGCATTTACTTTGTCTTTGATTTAACTTAATAAAGTTTTCTACTACTATTATTAACCTTTAAAGTCCAAAGCAGCCGTTTTTATCTCAGTATCTAATAATTCCTGGTTAACAATTAAGTACGTTACTGTGATTGTTTTCAATTAAAATGGTCAAAAAGAAACAAAAATAGCATCTTATGTCACACCCTGATCTGTTTCACCTGTCTTTGTGATTGTCTCCACCCCCCTCCAGGGGTTGCCCATCTTCCCCATTATCCCCTGTGTACTTATACCTGTGTTCTCTGTTTGTCTGTTGCCGGTTCGTTTTGTTTCGTCAAGCCGACCAGCGCTTGTCCCTCTGTTCCTGTTTCTCGATTGTTCCTGCCTTCTCTGAGGCTGCCTGCCGTCCTGTACCTTTGCCCAACCTATCTGGATTACTGACCTCTGCCTACCCTGATCCTGCCTGCCGTCCTGTACATTTGCTCCACCTATCTGGATTACTGACCCCTGCCTGCCCTTGGCTTGTCTTTTGCCTGCCCCTGTTGGATTAATAAACTGTTGGGTCTTCATCATAGTATGAACTGGCCATGACTGACCCAGCTGCGCAATGCCATCTCCTCCCAAGGAGCCACCATCGGTAGGCACGAGGAATTGCTTCGTGGCCTTATGGAGGGGGTCCAAATGTTGGCTGAACGCCTGGACCGGGCGTTGGACAGTTTGCTGGAGCAATTCTGTGGATTGCTCCAGCTGCCTCCTTCCGTGGAGGCAGCCTACCACGGTGGTAACCCCACAGCCCCTCAGCTGTTAGCAGCGCTGTCTCATCGGTCATTCCACCTTCAGCCCCGCTTACCTCCCCCGGAACGCTTCAGTGGAGAGCCCTAACCCTAACCCTAACCTGTTGGTCATTTCTATCTCAGTGTGCCCTGGTCTTCGAGCTTCAGCCCTCCTCCTTCCCCTTGGATTGCTCCAAGATGACCTACCTCATCATGCTGATGTCCGGGAGGGCTCTCACCTGGGCTACTGCTGTATGGGAACAACAGCCATGTGCGTTAGTCTGGATAGGTTTGTGGGAGAGGTTAAGAAGGTTTTTGATGCCCCGTTCTCCGGGAGAGAAGCTGCCCGGAAGCTAATCCAGCTTCGGCATAACTCCTGCAGTGTGGCAGACTATGCGGTGGATTTCCGCACGTTGGCAGCGGAGAGTGCTTGGAACCAGGAAGTGCTGCTCGATATGTTCCTGCACGGTATCTAGGAGGAGGTCAAGGACGAGCTTCCTGCTCGGGAGTTACCTACGGATCTCGATTCCCTCATCGCGTTGACCATGCGTATCGATGGGTGGTTATGCCTCCAGGTCATCCCGGAAGTCCCTGATGGTCCCGTTGCCGCAAGCACCCGAGGCTTCCTGACCTCCCCCGAGAGTCGCTGAAGATGGCCAAGTCACTGCTTCCCGAGCCTATGCAACTAGTCAGAGCTGGGCTGTCGCCAGCAGAACGGCAATACAGGATCAACACAAAGAGTTGTCAGTATTGCTGGACTCTTGGTAATTTTGTGTCCTCTTGTCCTTTAACTACTTAGGGAGTGGTGGGGCGCTAAATGCAAGGCGCCAAATTCAAAATCCAAAAGTTGAATTATTAAACAGTCATCAATATACAAGTGTGCATAGTCATCAAAAGCTCTTCTTCTTGGCTTATCACAGCGTTGTCAGATTTCAAAAAGGCTTCACGGCGAAAGCACAACATTTGATTGTTTGAGGGTAGCACCTCCAATATTTTACCATTACCATAAATTCATAAACCATCACGGTTCACACAAAACACATTTCACAGCGAAAACAAATCCCTTACCTTTTCTTCTTGAAGACGACTCCCGAAGGGTTCACAGGTTGCTTCTGTTAGGTACCAAGAAAACAATCTTTTTCAGTAAATAATATAGGTATTTAGAGGCAAACCAACCGCGCAATACAAGTCTTTTAGGTTGCAGCTTAGCGGGTAACTTTGCACTTCTCTTCGCGTTCAAATATACCTATAAACTTTTCCTAAACAAATCAAATACCAGTAAAAATGCATCCTTAGCTATCCTTTTATGAATATTAGCAATAATATTTCACTCGGATGGTCACCTATACCTTATATAAGTAAAATAAAGTGGGGCGCGCCAGCCAGACTCGCGCCCGAGAAAACTTGTTGACATTTGAGGTCCCAATGCAATTTCCTGTACCTATTCGCCCTGCTTACTCCAATCTCTCTGAGGCTTTATATATAGACATCTGGTGGAAGCCATAGGTACTGCAGTCTCAGTCCTGGTAACAAATGGATTCAATAGGGAGTGTGTCTAAGAGAGCCAAAGGTCACTAGAAACTGATTTCCGGATGTTTTTTTCTCGGGTTTTTGCCTGCTAAATGAGTTCTGTTATACTCACAGACATTATGTTAACACTTTTAGAAACTTCAGAGTGTTTCCTATCCAATAGTACTAATTATGTGCATATCCTATTTTCTGAGCCTGAGTGGCAGACATTTTGCTTTGGGCACGCTAGACTCTCCAAAACCGTCACCTCACCTTTTTTGAAGCCTTTTTGAAATCTGACAACGCTGTGAGATTACCAAGATTCTAAGCTTTCGAAGAGTGTGCAACACTTGAGGGAACAGTACAGTGAGGGAAAAAAGTATTTGATTCCCTGATGATTTTGCCCACTGACAAAGAAATGATCAGTCTATAATTTTAATGGTAGGTTTATTTGAACAGTGAGAGACAGAATAACAACAAAAAAATCCAGAAAAACGCATGTGAAAAATGTTATACATTTATTTGCATTTTAACCTCTTACAGCTAGGGGGCAGAATTCCTAGTTTCCGCCTGTCTGACGTGCCCAAAGTAAACGGGCTGTCACTCAGGCCCAGAAGCTAGGATATGCATATAATTAGTAGCTTTGGATAGAGAAGACTCTGAAGTATGTCTGTGGCTATAACAGAACTGATTTGGCAGGCGAAAACCCGAAGGAAATCCGACCAGAAAAAATAAAAAATTCTGCTCCCATGCTCTTATTTTGAAAAGCTATTGAAAAGCATTTAATCCGTCCACCATTTTCCTATTCCTATGGCTTCCCCTATATGGTAACAGCCTACTATTGATGGCTTTGGGCTTGTATTTTGAAAAATGAATACGTTTTTTCACATGGAGGAAAGAGTGTGCCGGAAGAATGAACATCTGAATGATTCAGAGGACAACTGGGTGAAAGTGTTGTGGTCAGATGAGACCAAAATGGAGCTCTTTGGCATCAACTCGCCGTATTTGGAGGAAGAGGAATGCTGCCTATGACCCCAAGAACATCATCCCCACCGTCAAACATGGAGGTGGAAACATTATGCTTTGGGGGTGTTTTTCTGCTAAAGGGACAGGACAACTTCACCGCATCAAAGGGACGATGGACGGGGCCATGTACCGTCAAATCTTGGGTGAGAACCTCCTTCCCTCAGCCAGGGCATTGAAAATGGGTCTTGGATGGATATTCCAGCATGACAATGACCCAAAACACACGGCCAAGGCAACAAAGGAGTGCGAGTTCTTCTTCGTGTAATTCCAGGACCTCACCGGATCGGTCAGAGGTCTGGAATTAGGGTATCTCTTAGACACCTCCCTCGACTTCCAAGCTCAACGGTTTGCAGTCGGAGCTTTGGAATTACTGAACCTCTTCTAGACGTTTCTCCTCACCCACAAAATCCCTCCTGAGATGTGTGCAAACCTGGTGGCCAACTACAAGAAACGCTCTGCATTTTTCTGGATGTTGTCGTAGGTAGGGCGACAGCGCCCCACTGCTCCCAATGTCTACTCTGTATTTCTGATCAATTTGATGTGATTTTAATGGACAAAAAATGTGCCGCATATCCAGGTACTTCGCGGCACACTGCTGCATATCGCGGCACACTGCTGCTCATGCTCCAAGGTGATTTTATTTATAACAATGTTTCAACCTATAGGTTTTCATCAGGCATGCATATCCTGGCTGGGGGTGGAAGGTCCTATATATAGGAGCAGTACCCAGTGACATCACTTCCTGAAACAGGAGGTAAAAATATACAGTATATTAACACAATATTAACATTCAATGTATCAAAATATATGATCATACCCAAGGAATGTGATCAATATTTACAGTAATATATATACACACACTATTCAATTAGGATGAAAGTATTGGGTGAGGCATGATGGGACATGTTCTGCTTTTTCTTTAACTTTTGGTTGAAGGCTTTCCGACCATTGTAAGCCCTTCAAAACGATCCTTGGCATGTTTTACCAAATTGTTAAACCTTTATGTGAGGTCTGTGGTCTGTTTCTGGTTAGAAGCATCAGAGCTGCATTGTGGTCAAAAGACAAAAGGGAAAACATGCCAATGACCATTTTGAAGGGCTAACACTGTTGGAAAGCCTTCAACCAAAAGTTAAAGAAAAAGCAGAACATGTCCCATCATGCTTCACCCAATACTTACCATTGGGAAAGGCATTTAAGGACATTATCAGGAGGCACAGGTACATTATTGATACTGACCGACAATTGAAACCCATCTTTAAATATCCCCCACGTATGGTCTTTAAAAGACCCCCAAACGTGAGAGACGTTGTGGTCAAATCTGATTATCCACCAGAGAAAACGGAAACTTACTTGGACAAGGTTCATTACAAATGTGGCCAAAGTGCTCAATGCAGTTTCATGTACAAATGTGACTCATTCACCCACCCCCGCACAGGACAAAGATTTAAGATCAAAGGCCTGATTAAGTGCATGTCCACCAATGTTGTTTACATGTTGAAATGTCCTTGTAGTCTGTCTTACATAGGGAAAACCTGTAGAAGCCTTAAGACCCGGATCAGTGAGCACCGCAGCAATATATGGACAGGAGAGACAAAAAAATCCGGTTGCTGTTAATTTTGTACAAGCTGGACATCCTATTACCTATCTGAGATACATTGGAATAGAAATGGTCAAGATGTCACGCAGGGGAGGGGACGTTGAGAGGAAACTTCTTCAAAGGGAATCTTTCTGGATCCACAGGCTCAACACACTGACTTCTCTTGGCCTTAATGAGGAGTCCGACTTAAAACAATTTTTATAGTTTATGTCCAATTTCTTTTTTTTTTAATCCTAATTGAATATTCTGTGTATATATATTACTGTGAATATTGATCACATGTATGATCATATATTTGAATACATTGAATGTTAATATTGTGAACATGTGTTATATATTTTTACCTCCTATTTCAGGAAGTGATGTCAGGAAGTGATGTATATATAGGACCTCCCACCCCCACCTTGGATATGAAAGCCCAATGAAGGCTCGCAACATTGTTCTAAATAAAATCACATGGGAGCATGAGCAGCAGTGTGCAGTGTTTTTCTTTCTGTTTTCCAGAAATATATATATAAAACCGAGGAAATCACATTTTTGACTGCACTGGGTCTTTAAGGAGTAACTGCTTGTGTATGACGCTGGTCACATGGAGATGTGAAGGGGTCATGGGTTATAAACGCCTCCTTCTCTCCATGTACTTATTTTTGTCAGTCTTCATCAATTAGCTAGGTATCACATTACCTTTTGAAGAATGATGGTATCTGTGAGTCATCTCAATTAAATTCAAACACTCTATGAACATCTAACATCAACCTGTCTATTATGAAATGGTATTACAATAAGGGTTATTAATGTCCAATAACGCACGCCTGCCTTTTTCAAAGCCATACATTTTTTAACTGTAAAATTAAAAGACCTTGTCCTACTACATCTCAAACAGAACATCTTGTTTTGTCCATTATATTCCAGTGCTTTCCATGTACATTGACATTAGAACATACAGCCAATTACAGTAACTATTTCCATCAGTGGTAGTACCCACTGTTCCTGACAAATGAGAGCAAGTTGGTGCTTTTATCTCTTTGGTTTTTATCTTTGGAAACAAGAGCCCTCAGGGAAGATTGTGGACACCGTGTGAGTTTGGTAGAAAAGATCACACAGCCTTGTCAAATGTTATTTTCTGCTGACGAGACTGCTTGTAGCTGCAACATTAAGAGATTAGAGATCATTTGTGTTGCATCTAGCATCTACTTATCTTCTCACACGTATGTGCACTGGGTGCAAAGACACAAGCAGATGCACATACTCAAAATCACTCAGACAGACATTCACTCTCCCCCCACACACACATCACTCTTCAAACACTAAGCTTCGGCCTTGAAGAGAGAGAGAGAGATGAACGGAAGTCTTCCACCGTTCCATTGCCCATTTGCAGAGTCAATATTAGCCCTCCACACACATCTGTCTGTACATCACACACTGTAACCCAGAGAGTGACAGTGCTTCACCTCTCTGTCTGTTGCAAAATTTGCTCCTCAGGGATCTCTTCCACTGGATCAGGTTGACAGGGACATTTAAGACTCATTACGTGTTCTTGTCACAAAGGTCAGGCAAACAGTGCAGGTTTTACACCGACGCCACACCTGTACTCCCCTGCTTCCTCTCCCCTCCACCTCTCTCCTACCGAGATATTCGTCATTCCATTCATCCTGTTTATACACTAATCTTGTGTCTTGCTGTGTAATTTTGTCAGAGCACCATTCTGTGATGTCACCAGTACAAGCTTATCCTCCCACTATGAAATGAGATTTCCTAAGCATGTTTCACGGTTGGGGGAGAGGGAGGGGAGAGATAGACACAATCCCATTTGTAGACTCATCCTGAAACTTCTGGTTGTCCACCGAATTTGCTGGTTATATGGTAATATGGCAGAATATAAACAGTGTAGTTATTCACTCCGCAAGGAAATCAAACAAGTTAAACATCAGTATGGAGATAAAGTGGAGTCGCAATTCAAAGGCTCAGACACAAGACGTATGTGGCAGGGACTACAGACAGTCACAGACTACAAAAGGAAAGCCAGCCACGTCGCCAAGACCGACGTTTTGCTTCCGGACAGGCTAAGCACATTCTAAACACTTTGACGATTACACAGTGCCACCGACACGACCAGCTACCCAGGACTGCGGGCTCTCCTTCTCCGTGGCCGACGTGAGTAAAACATTTAAACGTTTTAACCCTCGCAAGGCTGCAGGCCCAGACGGCATACCTAGCCGCGTCCTCAGAGCATGCACAGACCAGCTGACTGGTGTGTTTACGGGCATATTCAATCTCTCTCTATCCCAGTCTGCTGTCCCCACATGCTTCAAGATGGCCACCATTGTTCCTGTACCCAAGAAGGCAAAGTTAACTAAATCCACCGCCCCAGGATGCTGTCTGCGTCTGGTCTAATTTTAGCCCAGAAACTCCAGAAATAGGGAAACTGTAATGCCAGGCTTTAAAATAGCAGTAATTGCAGCACACGATTGCTGTAGTGTGGTGGCGGTATAAGGAAAATAGCAATTCTACTAAGACCATATAGTTAAGCAAAGACAAAGCTGCTTGGAATTCCTCACGGACATGTCTCTGCAAAAATGTGGTTCTCATGGGTTTTGAGACTGCATTTCGTCATTCATCCCTTCCTACAGTCATTCTCATCTCATACGAGAGCCAGTTCTAGAGCCATTGGGCATATTCAATCTCTCTCTATCCCAGTCTGCTGTCCCCACATGCTTCAAGATGGCCACCATTGTTCCTGTACCCAAGAAGGCAAAGGTAACTGAACTTAATGACTATCACCCCGTAGCACTCACTTCTGTCATCATGAAGTGCTTTGAGAGACTAGTCAAGGATCATATCACCTCTACCTTACCTGCCACCCTAGACCCACTTCAATTTGCTTACCGCCTCAATAGATCCACAGACGATGCAATCACCATCACTCTGCACACTGCCTTATCCCATCTTGACAAGAGTAATAAGAATGGTGTTTATTTACTATAGCTCAGCATTCAACACCATAGTACCCTCCAAGCTCATCATTAAGTTTGAAGCCCTGGGTCTGAACCCCGCCCTGTGCTACTGGGTCCTGGACTTCCTGATGGGCCGCCCAAAGGTGGTGAAGGTAGGAAACATCACCTCCACTCCGCTGATCCTCAACACTGGGGCCCCACAAGAGTGCGTGCTCAGCCCCCTTCTGTACTTCCTGTTCACCCATGACTGCGTGGCCAAGCACGCCTCCAACTCAATCATCAAATTTGCAGACGACATGAAACAGCAGAGGGTGCACCCCCCTATCTACATCGACAGGACCTCAGTGGAGAAGGTGGAAAGCTTCAAGTTCCTTGGGGTACACATCACTGACAAACTAAAATGGACCACCTACACAGACAGCATGGTGAAGAAGGCTCAACAGAGCCTCTTCAACCTCAGGAGGCTGAAGAAATTTGCCTTGTCACCTTAAACCCTCAAACTTTTACAGATACACAATTGAAAGCATCCTGTCGGGCTGTATCACCGCCTGGTACGGCAACTGCACCGCCCACAACCGCAAGGCTCTCCAGAAGGTGGTGTGGTCTGCCCAACGCATTACCAGGGGCAAACTACCTGGCAGGCCACCTACAGCACCCAATGTCACAAGAAGGACAAAAAGATGATCAAGGACATCAACCACCCGAGCCACTGCCTGTTCACCCCGCTATCATCCTGACGGCAAGGTCTGTACAGGTGCATCAAAGCTGGGACCGAGAGACTGAAAAACAGCTTCTATCCAAGGCCATCAGACTGTTAAACAGTCATCACTAGCACATTAGAGGCTGCTGCCTATAGGCCTAGACTAGAAATCACTGGCCACTTTAAGGAATGGAACACTAGTCACTTTAATAATGTTTCCATATCTTGCATTACTCGTCTCATATGTATATACTGTATTCTATACTATTCTACTGTATCTTAGTCCGTTCCGCTCTGAGATTACTTGTCCATATGTATATGGTCTTAATTCATTCCTACTTAGATTTGTGTGTATTGGGTATATGTTGTGTAATTTGTTAGATATGACTTGTTAGATATTACTGCACTGTCGGAGCTAGCAGCACAAGCATTTCTCTACACCCGCAATAACATCTGCTAATCACGTGTATGTGACCAATACAATTAGATTTTATTAGATACGTTTTTTTATTTGAAGTCCTCTTATTGTTACATTTTCAGTTATGAGAGGAGTTAGAGAAGTCTGGCCTTGATATAACCACTCAAAGACCATGGAGTGAAACATTCAAGATAATGCAATTTTATACATACATACTTTTATGCTTGCTGGGACATTTAGGCCTATACTTTTTATACTTCACTTTTCTCTACCTTCCACTCTTCCTCACGACACACACTCTTTGACATATGCTCTTTGACCATTCCATGGAGGTAAAAAAGAGATGTGGAGGAAATGGACTAATTCGCCCATTCATGCTTTTGCGTCTCAGAGTCTAGTGCTCAATGCTAAATGCACAGTGCAGAACTGCAGATCATACCCCGTGAAAAGGGAAAGCATTTAACCCTGAACAAGCCGAACACACACACACACACTTCTGTGAGCTGTAAAGATGTATATCATGTCAGTCGACTAAATCCACCGCCCCAGGATGCTGTCTGCGTCTGGTCTAATTTTAGCCCAGAAACTCCAGAAATAGGGGAACTGTAATGCCAGGCTTTAAAATAGCAGTAATTGCAGCACACGATTGCTGTAGTGTGGTGGCGGTATAAGGAAAATAGCAATTCTACTAAGACCATATAGTTAAGCAAAGACAAAGCTGCTTGGAATTCCTCACGGACATGTCTCTGCAAAAATGTGGTTCTCATAGCCTACATATTCGCTCAGACCACGTCAGGAAATAGGAGTAACCGCTGGTTCCAGTTTGGTATAAATCAAGCAGCTCCAGTGTTTTTAGAAAAATCTAAAAAGTCAAAAAAGAAAATCAAGGAGTAGAACAGAAATATTGAAGGAGAAAATTTGGTGACTAAGAAAGGTAGAAACAAATGGTGAAAGAAAAAAAGAAAAAGAAAAATCAAGCCCGAGACAAACACTAGGTAAACCAGGTGGGAGAAGACCACGAGATAAGAAAAGGAAAGACAGAATTTGATGAGTTGAGAGTGAGAAATTGTTGGGCATGTGGGTTTTGAGACTGCATTTCGTCATTCATCCCTTCCTACAGTCATTCTCATCTCATACGAGAGCCAGTTCTAGAGCCTAGGGCCCAGAGCCACAGACAAAGAGAGGGGCCTTTATCCACATGGGCCTTGAGCGCTTACAGTGCACACACAGACGGGCTAGCAGAGCACATACAGACCGGTCCAGAGGCATGTGGATCACACCTACCATTTCCCTAGCACTGGGATGTGAAATAGCCCTGGGCCCGGCCGCATGGGCCAGCTGTGGGCTGCAGCCTGCAGCCATGCTGTAGAGGAAGACCTGGCAGAGACCACAGTATGTGGATGCACTCACGTCTGGTCCAGAAGTACTCACAGAACGCAAACACCTGGGACAAAGATAGATAGATGGACGGACGGACGGACGGACGGATAGACAGATGGACAGACAGTGATATCAAGTGAGTAGTGTGAGGCCAAGCATGAATACTTTAGTGGAATTTTTTTCATTTATTCAACCCAAATTCAGTTGTAATATAAAAAGTTCAACCCTTACACAAAGCACAACCCACTATAAAAACAATACAGATCTGTCATTCAGTCACTCCAGTCATACATTTATTTAGTCAGCTCCATCCCCAGTCTCTCCTAAAGCAGTTTGTGACTGTGTCTGGGTCATGGCCACAGAGATATGGGTCTGTAACAGTCTCTGTCTCTATCTCATTCACAGGAACATTCCGAGTCACACAGGGCCACAGTCCAAGGCTGGCAGCGATTGGACGCCAGGTCGAACAGGAAGCTGGACAGATAAAGGAGTCTCTGTGGTCGCCTTTGGCAGCCGGAGTACATGGGAAACCAGGTCGGGATGGAGAGGGGGCAAGTTTGGCCCCGAACGAATTGCAGGGATGACATGGAACGGAAGCTGGACTGCCTGCCAGGTTCCTATGAGTGTGGGTGTTTGTGAGTGTTTCCCTTTGTGAGTTCCACATACAGTCGAAGGGAAATGGGTCAAAAGGACAAAGTTGGAATTGCAATTCATATCAATGATGGATTTATTAATAAAAAATGAATAGGCTTGTGTGTTTAAAACATTAGGACCACCTTCCAAATATTGAGTTGCACCCAATGATGTATATATACACTAGATGACTAATAGGGGGAACTCCCCCACCATTGTAAAAAACATTTTGGAAGCCATAGAAATGCATGTATTAATGCCTACATTTGTTTTTGCCCCATTTACAGACACCTTAATGCATACTTTCAATTATATTATGTGAGATATACATATAAATAATACAACAAATATATATATATACAAACATTTTCCTTAAAGAATATATATTTTTTCTTACTAATGTTACTGTCCTCACTACAACAACAAAAATTATGAAACATTTAATTGAAATACTGTAGAATTCCACTCATTCCTATGAAAGACTGCTCCTACTGGGGAGTGCCAATATGGCTGGCCGGTGGCTTCAAAGCCTCTCAATGGCCAATACATACAGTAGCATTAGCAATCCAGGGTTTATATACATCATTGGTTGCACCCCTTTTGCACTCAATTCGTCGGGACATGGACTCTACAAGGTGTCGAAAGCATTCCACAGGGATGCTGGCCCATGTTGACTCCAATGCTTCCCACAGTTGTGTCAAGTTGACTAGATATCCATTGGGTGGTGGACCATTATTGATAAACTGTTACGCGTGAAAACCCAGCAGCGTTGCAGTTCTTGACACAAACTGGTGCACCTGGCACCTACTACCATACCCCATTCAAAGGCACTTCATTTTTTGTCTTGCCCATTCACCCTCTGACTGGCACACATACACAATCTATGCCTCGATTTTCTCAAGGCTTAAAAAATATTCTTTAACCTGTCTCCTCCTCTTCATCTACACTGTGGATTTAACAGGTAACATTAATAAGGGATCATAGCTTTCACCTGGATTCACCTGGTCAGGCTATGTCATGGAAAGATCAGGTATTCCTAATGTTTTGTACACTCAGTGTACGAGTATGGATGTTCAAGTTGCAGTGCTCCCAGGTGATATTTATTTATAACAATGTTTTGACCCTCTTCATCAGTCGTCTTCCTTTCTGTTTTCCATGAGTTTGCCTACAACTCTAGCACCTGCGAAAAGTACCTGGATGTGTGTATGTGCTTCAGCTTTTGTACATGTTGCAGTGCTCTATTCTATCCAGTAGGGGAGGGGGGGGGGTGATAAGCCACAGTGGCTTGAGTCTGCCTCCACGCTCTTCACTCACTGCATTCTATTCTGTGCACTTTACCTCAAGCAATTTTCCTCCAAGCACTGATGCACTCAGTGATATTGTGCTTTTGAGGGTGGAAAGTATTTGAGATCCCATGATATGCATGACACTATTATTATAGTTCATCCTTCATCACATGCAGAATCATTCAGTCTATTCCTGAATGTTGTCTTTATAGTACATATTGAATAATCCAAATAGAGCCTCTGTCCTTGAGAATGAGTAATATTAGCCTCAAAGCATAATGCCCGCCCTTGTTGTTCGCTTGTGTAATCTTGTTTGCCCATCGTTTTAGTTAGGGTTGCAAAGCTACCTGCAATTTACCAAAGTTACCGTAATCTTCAGTAATTTTGGTAATTAACAAAAAATCTATAGCAATCTATAGTAACTTTGGTAATTTATACTTGAATAACTTAAAAAAGATATATTCATATATAGAATACATTTGTATATCTGTGTTTATATTGTCCATGAGTTTCTAGCATATGGTTCAACAGAAAATAGCCGAATTAATGAAAAAGCATCTAATCAACAATGGCAATTTATTTACTGAGTTTGATGACAAAACATTTACAACAAATGCATATTGACAGTAAAATAAATAAAAGTATATCATTTTGGGGGAGATATTTCAGGCTCAAGCCTTCATATTAAACACCAATGGTATTCCCCTAGCCTTCATGGCTTATATTAGGATCATGTTTTACAGATTTGTCATTCTATATTTATTTTTTATCACCTTATTTAATTATTTCATATTTTACATGTGATATGGCCAGAGAAGATAATCTGAAGTACCCAAAAGGACCACTAGATATCTTGTGATAGATGACATAAATCCTTGAAAGATACCAAAATTCTGGTTGTTTACTGGTAAACTTTCCAGTAATATACCCTCCCTTTGCAACCCTAGGCTTGGTACAGTATTCCAAGCATTGACATGCTTTTAAATGTATTGGCAAGCTAGGGTCTTACATGAAAACCTTATGGTTCATTCTGCGTTCAGCATTACACTATACAGTGCAGTGTACACACTGCTAGGTAACGTTATGTGCAAATGAAGCATTTTACAAAGACCTTCAGTAAATTGATTTTTGAAAAACAAATGGACCACTGGCCTACAGTTGGCTATTGCATATAACCATCTCAATGCACTGTATTCAGGTGCTTATGGTACAGAGTGAAAAACTGCCTGACTAATATGCTTTTGGATACATCATCTTGATGATTTGGAGTACTCAGTAAGGTTGTTACATCTATGGGATTCAAAGTGGACCGCATTACTAGAAAGTTTTTTCACTGTGACATTACGTTAGCTGCTTAAAACGATACACTTAAAAATAATATTTTGGAAAACATCTTATCCCCAAACCCTTCTGGTGAAGAAAGAGAGAGCTGATTAATAGAACTGATTCATTCTTGACAAAAGTGTTTTTTTTGGAGAGAGGTGCGTGTACACAGCCACCCTCCTCGACCTGAATTAAATATGTCACGGACATGGAATAATTCCCAGAGCCAACACTCAACACTGCAGCCAAAACTTCTATAGGGAAAGAGTTAAACCCAGAAAAAGGACCCAACCAAAACAACTCCCACCACACATTTTGGCGATATTTATGCCCCTTAGAACCAGGGCAGTGGGAACACAATTTTTTGGGGAAATAGTTTCGTTACAACATTCTAGCCACCAAACCATCCAGAATCAGCGTTTTTTCAAAATGCTCCATTCATGGAAGGCTAAAGTGGTGCAGGGAGGAGGGCAGGCAGCACCTGGGTATATGGGTTAGGGCCTTAAGGGAATAAAATGAAGAACTAGTGAAACAAGAGTCTCTTTTTACACAGCGGTGTCTCACTTATGTAACAGCGCCTAGAGAGAGACCCCTTCTGGGATCAATCAGATATTTACTAAAACAATCTATGCGCTCTGAATGAGGGCTCAGAGAAAAGACCCTGGCACGTTAAAAGGAATTAAACATGGTAGCGCTTCGGAGATCATCATTCTCTTTTGATGAACCTTAAGCTTTTTATCAGGGTTTCAGATATGAATCACCTGCATTATGACAAACCCATACTCAGTTCTTCCATAGAGGTGTATGGCCATTATCACAGACACTTACAATGCTCCTTGTGTGTCAGATATGATCGGCCTGAGAAATCCTCTGAGTCTCCTTCCATAAAAATGTATTCTTGAAGAGATAATGCTCAACCTTCACAGTGTCCTACTTCATATATACATTATTCCTTGACCTAATGCTTGCATCCCACTCACCGTACAAACAACAGGGAAAATGCTTATTATTATATGTGACAACCCTGGTGTGTTGTAACCATCATCGTTATCTGGGTCAAGAGGAACCCCTGAAGAAAGTCAGAGGATTAATAGATTGAAAAGGGGGTGATCATCATCAGGTAAACCAAATTAGAGCGCTGATCCATCAGGACTACGCTCCGGTGAGGTTTAGAAGACAGGAAGCTGTAACCTGAACACTGACATCTTCCAAATGACTGAACTATAATTGGAAGCTCATTATCCCCGACCGTGAAAAGCGGAGACAAGAGAGGGCCAATCTAAAAAAAAATAACGGTGATGCAACATTTTGAGAAGTCACCATGGCTATTAAAGGGTCATATTCTATTGACAAGCCACTGTTTTTTGAGAGACAAGCGAGTGCCAAAGTTCTAGAATGCTTTCTCCCCCGACAATGAGACAAAAGATAAACACAGAGAGAGAGAGAGAGAGAGAGAGAGAGAGAGAGAGAGAGAGAGAGAGAGAGAGAGAGAGAGAGAGAGAGAGAGAGAGAGAGAGAGAGAGAGAGAGAGAACCAGAGAACCAGAGAAAGAGAGTGACATACAGAGACATGTCATTCTCCTCCCAAACCAAAGTCCCTGGGTAATGCTAGGGACAAACAGCACAGAAAGTACTTTCTGTTGCACATGAACACTTTGCTAATGTCAAAATAGCCATGTTGACAATATCAGAGTGACAACCAAGCTAGCGTCTGTTTCATTTGCCCTACTGAATATCTAAATATACAAAAATAAACAATTCAATCTCTCTATTATGCAACTAAGGACAGCACAGCTGTTGAAAGTTGCTGGCTTGGATTCTGTGAAAAAAGTGGAAGAGAGGATGAAAGAAAGACAGAGAGAGAGCTGGCAACACCATCAATCGATTTAGTTATGTTGCAAACAAAATGAGAATAGAATCTCCTTGGTAATTTGCGCAGTGGGTCAAATATTCCTTGATGTAATGTTCTCACAATTAATAGAACTTTCTGTGAAATGGAGTCAATTGCAACAAGCTCTTGACAAGCATTGTTCACATTTTTATCGAAACAAAGTGAAGTTCTAGCCATCTGAGGTTTTTCCTCTGAATCCTGTGTTTGTTTGCTAACTAAGGGGATAAAGCTTAAAACCTCTGGCAACAAACACAATGCATTTTCCAGGGCCTTAACTAGGCACAATCAATCCTGACATGTATTTACTGAATCAAGTGGATATGCTCTCCTGTTTAGAATGGACAAGGTTATGTCCATGCTCGTAGGGCTATGAAAATTGGAATGGAAATGTAGGCCTACTAAAGGCATTAGTAGTCATTTGTCATTTAAGGCAGAGACAGCTCCACTCACAACTGTTTCTAATGGAATTAAATGGATCAGATGTACAGTGGGGCAAAAAAGTATTTAGTCAGCCACCAATTGTGCAAGTTCTCTCACTTAAAAAGATGAGAGAGGCCTGTAATTTTCATCATAGGTACACTTCAACTATGACAGACAAAATGAGGAAAAAAATCCAGAAAATCACATTGTAGGATTTTTAATGAATTTATTTGCAAATTATGGTGGAAAATAAGTATTTGGTCACATACAAACAAGCAAGATTTCTGGCTCTCACAGACCTGTAACTTCTTCTTTAAGAGGCTCCTCTGTCCTCCACTCGTTACCTGTATTAATGGCACCTGTTTGAACTTGTTATCAGTATAAAAGACACCTGTCCACAACCTCAAACAGTCACACTCCANCCCCTGCTTAAGCCAGTACATGTTCAGGCCCGTCTGAAGTTTGCTAGAGAGCATTTGGATGATCCAGATGAGGATTGGGAGAATGTCATATGGTCAGATGAAACCAAAATAGAACTTTTTGGTAAAAACTCAACTCGTCGTGTTTGGAGGACAAAGAATGCTGAGTTGCATCCAAAGAACACCATACCTACTGTGAAGCATGGGGGCGGAAACATCATGCTTTGGGGCTGTTTTTCTGCAAAGGGACCAGGACGACTGATCCGTGTAAAGGAAAGAATGAATGGGGCCATGTATCGTGAGATTTTGAGTGAAAACCTCCTTCCATCAGCAAGGGCATTGAAGATGAAACGTGGCTGGGTCTTTCAGCATGACAATGATCCCAAACACACCGCCCGGGCAACGAAGGAGTGGCTTCGTAAGAAGCATTTCAAGGTCCTGGAGTGGCCTAGCCAGTCTCCAGATCTCAACCCCATAGAAAATCTTTGGAGGGAGTTGAAAGTCCGTGTTGCCCAGCGACAGCCCCAAAACATCACTGCTCTAGAGGAGATCTGCATGGAGGAATGGGCCAAAATACCAGCAACAGTGTGTGAAAACCTTGTGAAGACTTACAGAAAACGTTTGACCTCTGTCATTGCCAACAAAGGGTATATAACAAAGTATTGAGATACTTATTTTCCACCATAATTTGCAAATAAATAAATTAAAAATCCTACAATGTGATTTTCTGGATTTCTTTTTCTCATTTCGTCTGTCATAGTTGAAGTGTACCTATGATGACAATTACAGGCCTCTCTCATCTTTTTAAGTTGGAGAACTTGCACAATTGGTGGCTGACTAAATACTTTTTTGCCCCACTGTATCTAACTGGGAATCAGCCATACAACTATATTTACAGATACTATTTAAACATGGCCTATATTCCAACCATCCATCCACACATCATCTTTGTACATGAAGACTGAGACAGTCAAGATCAGTTACAGAGCCTTCAGAAAGTAGTCATATCCCTTGACTTATTCCACACTTTGTTGTGTTACAGCCTGAATTCAAAATGTACTAAATAAATAAAAAGATCGCACCCATCTACACACAATAACCAATAAGGACAATGTGAAAACATGTTTTTAGAATTTTTTGAAAATGAAATACAGAAATGTCTCATTTCTGTTTGTCATTTCACACCCCTGAGTCAATAAATGTTAGAATCAGCTTTGGCAGCTATTACAGCTGATTCTTTCTGGGCAAGTCACTAAGAGCTTTGCACACCTGGATTGTACAATATTTGCACATTATACTTTTTGTCAAGTTGGTTGTTGATCATTGCTAGACTGCCATAGATTTTCAAGCCGATTTAAGTCAAAACTGTAACTAGGCCACTTAGGAACATTTAATGTTGTCTTGGTAAGCAATTCTAGTGTATATTTGCCCTTGTTTTTTAGGTAATTGTCCTGCTGAAAGGTGCATTTGTCTCTGAGTGTGTTTTGTAAAGCACACTGAACCAGGTTTTCCTCTACTATTTGCCTTGTCTTAGCTCTATTTAGTTTATTTTTATCATAGAAAAAACTCCCTAGTCCTTGCCGATGACAAGCATACCCATAACATGATGCAGCCCACCACCATGCTTGAAAATATTAATAGTGTTACTCAGTGATGTGTTGTGTTAGATTTGCCCCAAACATAGCACTTTGTCTTCAGTATGTAAAGTTCATTTATTTGCCACATTTTTTGTAGTCATTCAAAAATCATGTTAAACACTTTTATTGCACACAGAGTGAGTCCATGCTACTTATTATGTGACTTTTTAAGCACATTTTTACTCCTGAACTTATTTAAGCTTGCCATAAGACGGGGGTTGAATACTTACTGACTCAAGCGATTTCAGCTTTCGTAAACATTTCAAAAAACATAATTCCACTTTGACATTATGGGGTATTATGTGTAGGCCAGTGACACAAAATCTAAATGTAACACAACAAAATGTTGAAAAAGTCAAGGGGTGTGAATACTTTTTGAAGCCACTGTAAACTCTAAATTCACTCTCTGTAGATTGGTCTCGGCACTGATTACATCTGAGGTAGAAATGCGAATCTGATAGGTAATGGAAAGAGAGTAAAAATAGCCCCAATCCATTTGAGGAAAACCAAGAATGCCTACTAACAACAGCGTAAATCAATACGGTCCTGTCGAACCAAGGAGCAGCCACAAGAATAATAAAGAGGCACTCCGCTTCTCCTTTCTCCCTCTCTCCCCCATTCCCCTGCCTTCCTGCACTCGTCTCCCTGACTCCCTCACCTCATTACAAGATTTTGTAACATTAATCTTCCCTTCTTTATTGTCCTTCTAATGTAGCTCTCTTCCAAACCGACCGACCTACCGCCTGCACATTATCAAGACCCTTCAGAACATTTGTCTCTTTTGTCTCCAGTAGGGCTCTCATGTTAAAACCTCTCTGGGCTAGGGTCCCTTTTTCAGAATTTCCGCCTGTCTGACATGCCCAAAGTAAACTGCCTGTTACTCAGGCCCAGAAGCCTGAGGATATGCATATAATTGGTAGCATTGGATAGAAAAGACATTGAAGTTTCTAAAACTGTTAAAATAATGTCTGTGAGTATAACAGAATTGATATAGCAGGCGAAACCCCAAAGAAAATCCAACCAAATCTTTTTTTTTTTAGCTCCCAAGCTCTTCCAATGCAAATCTATTGCTCAATGTTATTTCCGTCTCCCAGATTGCAGTACCTATGGCTTCCACTAGATGTCAACAGTCTTTATACAATGTTTCAGGCTTGTTTTTTGAAAAACGAACAAGTAATTGTAGTTTTTCTGAAGAGAGCTCCATAAGAAAAGTAGTGTTTTGGAGCGTGTGAATGAGGGTGCGCTCTTCGTTCTTTTCCTTTCCTATTGAACATACTACTTTCCGTATTAAATATTATTGTTTATTTAGATATTAGAGAACCTGAAGATTAATTAGAAACGTTGTTTGACTTGTTTGGATGAAGTTTACCGGTAACTTTTTGGATTCCTTTGTCTGCATGTTGAACGAGTGGATTACTGAAATTAATGGCGCCAACTAAATATACTTTTTTGTATATAAAGAAGCACTTTATCGAACAAAACGACCATTCATTGTGTAGCTGGGACCCTTGGGATTGCAAACAGTGGAAGTAAGGGATTAATTTTATAGCTATTTGTGATTTTGTGAAGCCTTTGCTGGTTGAAAAATATGTTGATGTGGGGTGCTGTCCTCAGACAATCGCATGCTATGCTTTCTCCATAAAGCCTATTGTAAATAAGACAACGCAGTTCGGTTAACAAGATTCAAAGCTTTTAAATGATGTTAGACACTTGTATTTTCATGAATGTTTAATATTAAAAATTAAATAAAATTTGCTGCTCTCCAATTTCACCGGATGTTGGTTAGGAAGTGGTTAGTGTGCAACAGTGTGCAGTGTGCAAAATGAGGTGGAAACTGAGCTGCACTTCCTAACCTCCTGCCAAATGTATGACCATATTAGAGACACATATTTGCCTCAGATTACACAGACCCACAAATGATTTGAAAACAAACCCAATTTTGATGAACTCCTATATAAAGCCCAAAGCCTGTCTTCTCTTGAGAGCCAGGTCTGCCTACGGCGGCCTTTCTCAATAGCAAGGCTATGCACACTGAGTCTGTACATATTCAAAGCTTTCCTTAGTTTGGGTCAGTCACAGTGGTCAGGTGTTCTGCCACTGTGTACTCTCTATTTAGGGCCAAATAGCATTCTAGTTTGCTGAATTTTTTTGTTAATTCTTTCCAATGTGTCAAGTAGTTATCTTTTTGTTTTCTCATTATTTGGTTGGGTCTAATTGTGTTGCTGTCCTGGTGCTCTGTGGGTCTGTTTGTGATTGTGAACAGAGCCCCAGCTTGCTTAGGGGACTTCTCTCGGTTCATCTCTCTGTATGTGATGGCTTTGCTATGGAAGGTTTGGGAATTGCTTCCTTTTAGGTGGTTGAGAAATTGAATGGCTCTTTTATGGATTTTGATAATTAGCGGGTATCGGCCTCATTCTTTAATGCATGCATTATTCTGTGTTTTACATTGTACACGGAGGACATTTGGTGTTTGTCCCATTTCGTGAATTGTTGGTTGATGAGTGGACCCCAGACCTCACAACCATAAAGGGCAATGGGTTCTATATCTGAATAAAGTATTTTTTGACAGATCCTAATTGGGATGTCGAATTTCATGTTCCTTTTGATGGCACAGAAGGCCCTTCTTGCCTTGTCTCAGATCATTCACAGCTTTGTGGAAGTTACCTGTGACACTGATGTTTAGGCCAAGGTATGTATAGTTTTTTGTGTGCTCTAGGCCAGGTATTCCCAAACCGGGGTACGCAATGCCGTCGGGGGTACACCAAATAAAAATGGGATTCACATTTTTTCAGAGCATTTGGATGGAATTTGTATTTGCGGTCCTGGCAACTGGACCTTTTTTGGAACACCATTATTTTTGTCTTACTGAGATATACTGTCGGGGCTCAGGTCTGACAGAAGATCTAGGTGCTGCTGTAGGTCCTCCTTGGTTGGGCACAGAAGCACCAGATCATCAGCATTTGACATTTGACTTCAGATTCTAGTAGGGGGAGGCCGGGTGTTGTTCTAGTGCACTTGTCAATTCATTTATACATTTGTTGAAGAGGGTGGGGCTACAGCTGCATCCATGTCTCACCCCACAGCCCTGTGGAAAGAAATGTGTGTGTTTTTTGCCAATTTTAATCGCACACTAGTTGTTTGTGTACATGGATTTTATAATGTTGTATGTTTTTCCCCCAACACAACTTTCCATCAATTTGTATAGCAGAACCTCATGGTAAATTGAATGAAAAGCTTTTTTGAAATTAACAAAGCATGAGAAGACTTTGCCTTTGTTTTGGTTTGTTTCTTTGTCAATTAGGGTGTGCAGGGTGAATACGTAGTCTGTCGTATGTTAATTTGGTAAAAAGCCAATTTGACATCTGCTCAGTACATTGTCTTCACTGAGGAAATGTAAGAGTCCGCTGTTAATGATAATGCAGAGGATTTCCCAAGGTTGCTGTTGACGCATATGCCACGGTAGTTATTGGGGTCAAATTTGTCTCCCTTTTTTGTGGATTGGGGTGATCAGTCCTTGCTTCCAAATATTGGGGAAGATTCCAGAGCTAAGGATGATGTTAAAGAGTTTAATAATGGCCAATTGGAATTTGTCGTCTGTACATTTTTTCATTTCGTTTAAGATATCATCATCCCCACAGGCCTTTTTGGTTTGGAGGGTTTGTATTGTGTCCTGTAGTTCATTCAATGTAATTAGAGAATCAAGTGAGTTCTGGTTTTTAATAGTTGCTTCAAATATTTATGTTAGATCATTTATATATTTTTGCTGTTTGTTCTTTGTTTTAGGCACAAAAAGATTGGAGAAGTGTTTTGGATAGATAACTCTTTGTGTTGTTGTTTATTTTGTGATTTCCAATTTTCCAAGAAGTGGTTAGAGCCTATGGATTCTTCAATTACACTGAGCTGATATCTGACGTGCTGCTTTTTCCGTAGTGTATTTCTGTATTGTTTTAGTGATTCACCAGAGTGAAGGGTCAGGTTTTCTGGGTCTATATGTCTTTGGTTGGATAGGTTTCTCAATTTCTTTCTTAGGTTTTTGCATTCTTCATCAAAACATTTGTCATTGTTGTTAATTTTCTTAGGTTTTCTGCTTGAAATGTTTAGATTTCATAGGGAAGCTGAGAGGTCCAATATACTGTTTAGGTTTTCTACTGCCAAGTTTACACCTTCACTATTACAGTGAAACGTTTTGCCCAGGAAGTTGTTGGGGTGTGGGCATGGTTGGTTTTGGGGGGTATTGTTTGTTTGGGGTGTGGATGCGGAGGGGGGGTCTGGGAGAGTATCTCACTAGTCTGGGCGGGGTGTCTGTTGATCTGTTGCTCCTGTGTGAGGTATTGGGGCTGCGGTCTGAGGGCCATGTCCTTTAGGGTCCTAGCGATGATGGGCACTGCTGCCTTGTACAAGTGGACCTGGTCGTAAAGGCTATTCAAGTCCAGGGCAGAGTGGTGGGCCAGGTAAACATTTGGTTTTGAGGCACAGTCACAGGAAATACTTGCGTTTATATTGTCGTGGTAGCAGGGTACAGATAACCACTTGTGCTTTGGGGAAAGTAGAAGTAGCTTTTTCAATCACTTCTGTGGCCACCCTTTCCAGCTCTGCTTTCCAGCTCTGCTTTCAGATTGTTTGTCCGTGTGTGTATTATTATGTGCCTGGGTGACCCTAGTTGGTCCTCAGACAGAAGGTCTAGGGCGCACTGGGTGTTTGGACATGAGAGTTATTTTGTATATATTTCCCGTTTGAGTCCATAAAGAGTACAATCTGTGGCTTCTGTATGTCCTCAGTGGGTATGGGGGATTGTCAGGAGGGCTATCAGGGTGGCTGACGGGGGGGGGGGGGGGTGCTCAGAGGGGGTGAGATCCCCTGGGCTTGGGGATCTTCATTTGTCTGTCCTGCTGTGATGTTGAGGCTATGGTCAGGGTCTGGGGTGGACTGTTTTGCTGTGGTGTCAAGAGTTTGGTTAGAGATCTGAGGTGGGCTGTTCTGCTGGCTTCTCTGCGAGGGTGGCCAGCTCTCTAATGGGTTGTTCTATGTCACATGTCATCTTTCTCACTTTCTTCTCCAGGAGTCTCACCTTCTCCTCTAGTGATCTGTTCTTCTCTTGCTCCTATTCTTTCTCTTGCTGATGTTGTCTCAACCCAGTCCAGAGTGCAGTCATGTCTCTCTACACCTTCAGCTCTCCGGGTCTGGTTGTGGGTGTGTTGTTGTGCTGGACTATTTTTTGTGCTGACTGTAGTGTGTTCACCTGCTGTTCCAGCTCCACCCACCTTACCTTCAGATAGGTGAATGTATCCCTCATTTCAATGAGGGAGTAGTGCTCTGTGCTGGGAAGTTGACTTTCCGCTTGGGGTTGCTCGTCTGTGGTGTTGAAGATGTCTGTTCTGACACGCTTGGGGTGGGGGTATATTTCTCAGGAGAGAGCTTCTCCAGCTGCGCTCCCTCTTTGATTATGTGAAAGCCCAGCTGAAACTGTTTCGGGTTGCCCTGTACCAATACTGTTCCAGACTGACTCAGAGTCCTCGTTGTCTAGTATCTTGAGTTTCCACCCATCGCTAACACCCCCCCCCATAGCACTGTGCCATGCCAGGGGATGGTCTGTGTGGAAGATTAAGTTGCTTACGTTCCCATTTTTATAGCATTCAGCAAAAAGTGTCTCTTGATTTTCATAAGGAGCTTTTTTTGTACTCTTTTACATCTAGGTGGAACTGTATTGTAATGACCTCTGCAGGGAGGGGGTTTCAAAGCCTCTGCATTTGGGTGGGGAGGCTGTGAAACTCTCCTGCCATTGTTGGGCTCAAGGGCTTTGACAACTCTCACTTCACACCTCAGTGCTAATTGAAGTTGCAGACGGATCTGTACTGTCCTAGCAAGCTTGTTAGCCGTAACCTAGCATTGAGTCCTTATAGTAAAATATATTATTGTAATAGATTTTTATTCTTGGCTTTAAAAGTAGCTTCAGACTAAACATTACTCACTCAGTTCCAGGTTGGATGGTGTTTTCATGTTTCTGTTGTGCTTCTTTTGCTGGTCATTGGTTTGCCAGAGCATTTGTTGTATAGTCCTTGGGAATAAGAATCTTTGATAGGTTATGAAGGTTATGTTGTGGAGGGTAGTATCCTATATATCTCCTTGCGGAAAAATCCAAGTTTATCTAACTCTAAATCTATCTTTTTGTAAAAAACATGCTGGAAAATGTGGGAGCTCATCTGCTCATGACCTCTCTCTCTCATCCTTTTCTCTCTGAGTGCCTGCTAAAGTCAAAGGCAATAAGGTCAGAGGAATGTACGACTTAATAGAATTAAGAGAATGTGTTTTCTTTCGCGACATTGAATGAGTAGGGACTTGCAGGGCTTGGTCAGGGTCGGAAGTCGTGGGGATGCAGGGGAGGGCGAAGGGCATGTAGGTACACAGTGTTCTGACTGATTGAATGCTCTCTGAGGAGCTCAACCTTTCCTTTCTACTCTCTTTCACTCTTTTCTCTCTCACTCTCACTTTCCCCTTTTGTTTCTCTCTCATTCCCTTTTTCCATTCCCCTGTTTAATTCTCTTGCTATTTTTTCCTCTTTCTCCTTTCTCGTTTTCCTTTTTGTTCTTCGCCATCTCTCACTCACAACTCTTTGCTTCTGTGTCCTATGTGTCCTATCTCCTCACCCCTCCTTTTCTCCCTTTCTCTCTCTACCTCCCTCTCCATCCCTCCCTCATGTGTCTGAGACAGAGATTTTGCGGCCTGAGGAGTGATGTTACGAAACACTGCAGCACATCATCATTCATGCTGCCATTCCCTCTTTCATCAGCGCTCCGCAACCTATTACACAAACACGTGCACACTCAGGCACACACACACACACAAATACACGCACAATCACCTGATTGAGATGTCACACTCAACCGAGCTAAATCAGAAATTGTTATTTTCTACGACTCAGTATGCACCTCTCAGGTATAGTATGTTATGCATTGATTGAATGTTACCCTGCATGTTGCTACACCTAGCCAATGCTTTGATTACATTATTTAATACTTGGACTATGTTTGAACAAGCCCTCATATGCATACATATTCTTCATCTAGACATTAGTCTAGCACTTCTATGGACAGGAACAGTAATTCAGCAGAGCAAAAGTGGTTTTGAAATATGATATCTTGCAAAACAAACAGATAAATAAACCAAGATATTGCAATGTTGTCATGACAACTTGAGAATAAAAAGGGGGAAAAAAGTGGCTTTTTCAGTGCCAAACTACCAGAGGTCAATGTTGGTTATTGAGGAAAATAAAGGCAAGCTACTCAACTGATGCTAGAAAGAAAAGGTCCTCATATACAGTGCATTTGGAAAGTATTCAGACCCCTTGACTTTTTCCACATTTTGTTACCTTACAGCCTTATTCTAAAATGGATTAAATAAATAAAATATCCCCATCAATCTGAACACAACACCCCCATAATGACAAAGCGAAAACAGGTTTTTAGAATTTTTGCAAATCTATTAAAAATAAAAAAAAACTGAAATACCTAATTACATAAGTTTTCAGACCCTTTGCTATGAGACTCGAAATTGTTCCCATTGATCATCCTTCAGATGTTTCTACAACTTGATTGGAGTCCACCTGTGATACATTTAATTGATTGGATATGATTTGGAAAGGCACACACCTGTCTAAATACGGTCCCACAGTTGACAGTGCATGTCAGAGCAAAAGTCAAGCCATGAGGTCGAAGGAATTGTCTGTAGAGCTCCGAGACAGGATTTTATTGAGACACATCTGGGGAAGGGTACCAAAAAGTGGATGCAGCATTGAAAGTCCCCAAGAACACAGTTGTCTCCATCATTCTTAAATGGAAGAAGTTTGGACCCACCAAGACTCTTCCTAGAGCTGGCCGCCTGGCCAAACTGAGCAATCGGGGGAGAAGGGCCTTGGTCAGGGAGGTGACCAGGAACCAAATGGTCACTATGGAGCTCCAGAGTTTTTCTGTGGAAATAGGAAAACCTTCCAGAAGGACAACCATCTCTGCAGCACTCCACCAATCAGGCATTTATGGTGGTGGCCAGACAGAAGCCACTTCTCAGTAAAACACATGACAGCCCGCTTGGAGTTTGCCAAAAGGCACCTAAAGGACTCTCAGACCATGAGAAACAAGATTTTCACATCTGGAGGAAACCTGGCACCATCCTAACGGTGAAGCATGGTGGTGGCAGTATCATGCTCTGGGGATGTTTTTCAATGGCAGGGAGACTAATCAGGATCAAAGGAAAGATGAATGGAGCAAAGTACAGAGATATCCTTGATGAAAACCTGCTCCAGAGCGTTCAGGACCTCAGACTGGGGTGAAGGTTCACCATCCAACAGGATACCGACCCTAAGCACACAGCCAAGACAACGCAGGAGTGGCTTTGGAACAAGTCTCTGAATGTCCTTCAGTGGCCCAGCCAGAGCCCGGACTGATCTAACATCTCTGGAGAGATATGAAAAAAGCTGTGCAGCGACGCTCCCCATCAAGCCTGACAGAGCTTGAGAGGATCTGCAGAGAAGAATGGGAGAAACTCCCAAAATACAGGTGTGCCAAGCTTGAAGCGTCATTCCCAAGACGACACGATGCTGTAATTGCTGCCAAAGGTGCTTCAACAAAGTACTGAGTAAAGGGTCTGAATACTTATGTAAATATGATGTTTCAGTTTTACATTTTATATCAATTTGCAAACATTCTACAAACCTGTTTTTGCTTTGTCCTTGTGGGGTGTTGTGTGTATATTGATGAGAAAAACAACAACAATTTAATACATTTCAGAATAAGGCTGTAATGTAACAAAATGTAGAAAAAAAAGGGGTCTGAATACTTTCCGAAGTCACTGTACCTTTGTCACGGTGATGTTATCCTGAAAAGCCCCTTTTGCGTCGTAGTAAATAATAATATTTATGCCCTTTTCATCTAAAAGTCTATTCAGTGGAACAGAGAAATAGATGGAAAACAAGGTGAGAAAATAGCAAGTCATTTTAAATACACGGCCCTAGGAGAGCATGGTGACCAATGACCATTATCCAGCTTCATGCCTATGTCCAATGTCATAATGGAAACTAACTAGAAATAACCAGTCACCAGTCTTGATAAGCATCACCTCTCCAGTTTACCCTGGGCAACCCATTATCCAAATTCACTTTTGTTAAATGCTTATTAGTTTACTATTGGAAATGTTTTGATGGAAACCTGAAGTCAGCTGAGAAGTTGGAAAGAGTCATTACTCACACATGCACATAAGCATACACACACACACACACACACACACAAAACACATACAAAAGCACATACAAAAGCATACAAACACGAAAGCACACACACACAAAATCACACATGCAGTCACGCATGCACACATTAGTCAGCCATGCTAAACTGTACTGATCCTTCTGCATTGATGCAAGGGTGCATCAGGATATATAACCATGAGAAAATATATGCTATTTCATTCATCCTTGTATTGTTCTGACGTATGTTGCTAGAAACAGGATTCCAATAACCTTGATGGTCAATCTGAGAATTGAGTGCCAACACGCACACACTCATGCACACACCACGCAATCTGTCATTCTGCCCCTGAACAAGGCAGTTAACCCACTGTCCCTAGGCTGTCATTGAAAATAAGATTTTGTTCTTAACTGACCCTGCCTAGGTAATTGAAGGTAAAACAAATATATATATATATTTTTTTAAATGCACAGATGCACACCACACACACACAGAAAAAAACCCGTAAGAATGGGCAATTTTTTGTCTGGTGCAACTGTCGACCTGTCAATGAATTATCACAACCATCAGACAGAGGCAGGATGCTGCAATGTGAACGGTGTGCACTCTGGGCTAGGATAGACACAGGGTGAGTGTCAATCATCAATTAATGTCCCATGTTGCTTTGTTTTAGTTTTTGCCAAGCACCAGTATGATTTTGTTTTTAAAGCAATGATCAATATTTTTTGTGGGTGTCAGCCTTATCCATCCAGCTGCTCCGTCTCTCCTTCCATCTCTCCATCACCCCCCCCCCCTTTACACCCAGTTACAAAATAGCCTGACTCCTGACCTCCGTTCCATACAAACACACATCCATCCCTCCCCTACCCATGCCCCAAGCAGGTCTGCTCCCCATCAGTGAGCTATGTCATCCACACTAGCTTCCCAAAGACTAGTAGGGAGGTTTCCTTTAACTGGGGCTATTTCCAGTCCCGAGGGCCTTTGCTTGATCCCGAAGCCTGCATACACAACCCAGATGTAGGCTGGACCAAGGGCCGGCCCAGACTGAGGCACCAGCCCCGGTCCCTAGCCCAGGCATGTGGCTTTGTGGTGGGATAGTGATGGTATGGTATGGAGGGTATGAAGGCAGGGGAGATGGTGCTATTCCAGGCCTCTCAATAGGTCATTAGGTGTCATTAGCAGTCATAAGGCTTAATGAAGGGATAATGGGGATCAGATCTCAGTACTAACTGTTTTGAAGTTTGTTTTGTGTTTTCCCCTAATGGAAAGGTTACGATTTGGAAAGGTTAAACTGATCCAAGATCTGTGCCTACAGGACAACGTCAAGACAGCCTGAGATCTACTGTAATGACAAGAGTGCCCTTTCATTGTAATCTATCTAAATTCCCTGCTGGAACAAAACAACCAATGACGTGTTAGAGAGTTATGAAAACCCAATAAAAGTCTAAACACTAGCCCGAGATTTGTTTGGGGTGAAACAATGCAGGATAATAATTCCACCTGGTGCTTCCTATTAAGTCTCCTAAGAAGGGGGTCAGGAACACAACAGTTTAAGAATAGAGGAGGGTATTGGGGAATACCCATGTGAATAGAAATGTTCGTAATAATCGCTAGAGCCTTGTTGTTATAGAAATTTCGTTCTCTATGTTCATAAACTGAACTTCAATTAACTTCTTAGGGATCACTGCACAACTTGACCGTTTTGGAGAGCCTGGCGTGCCCAAAGTAAAATGCCTCCCATTCAGGCCCAGAAAATAGGATATGCACATATTTGGTACCATTGGATAGGAAACACTCTGAATTTTGTAAAACTGTTAACCATTTGTCTGTGAGTAAAACAGAACGGATATGGCAGGCAAAACCCCGAGGAATTTCTGTCCTGGAGAAAGTGGTTTTCACAGAGTGCCTCATTTGGAACCCCTCCCTCATGAAAATGCCCATAAAAGGGCATATGAATGCAGTACCTATCGCTTCCTCTGGATGTCCTTTGTCTCTAGAAAGTGGTTTCATGCTGTTCAGATGAGTTAGAACAGAGAAGAAGAGAGAATCAGGAAGTGCCTCTTTGGAACTCTGTAGGACTGGGCACGCGCTCTCGCCAAGCGCGCACTGTGTTTCCCTCGGTCTGTAGAGCTCAGTTTATATTCCGGTTGATTTATTATAGTAAATATACGTAAAAGTGTTCCTAAGGATACANTGTTATAGAAATTTCGTTCTCTATGTTCATAAACTGAACTTCAATTAAACAAACTCTGTCTGTTACCCAGTATTTGTAAGATACTGGTTGAAATGAGACAAACAGAGGCCCAATCTATAATGGTCAAATGTGGATTATTTATTCATGGGAGAGCTCTGAGCTCCAAAAGGTGTACACAGTCTTTTATATGGTACAATGTTGAAATACAAAGATACAAAATTCCCACCACTTCCCCCACCCTCTCCAAGAAAAGTGTCTTCCCACAGTACCCATTCATTCCTTATCACAATCTTTGCGCATAAGTCAAACTTGGGAGGTTCTGTTAACTATCTCTCCTGTCCTCAAGGGCAGGGATCTCTCGCATATGTCTGGTAGAATCAAAGAATTCTTTGTTCTCCCAGACACCCCCTAAATGAAGTCATACCAGCATGTTTGCCCTTCTGCACACCAAGTAAATATCTAGACACACACACACATTAATTGGACTACCATTTGTCTTGTAACCCTATCTCTATTGCATGCATTTTCAGAATGGAATGTTCTTAGTATTAAGTACAAATATTTAGTCATCAAAACATAAAATCTATAACACTTGTGGACCCTGAAAGAGACAGGAAATCCAATGCCTGGCCTTTAGAAGAGCCCAGGCTTGGTGTGGAGTGTGACACAAATGGGGCTTTTAAAGGTTTTTAATAGTTCGCCTAGGGCTATTGCAGTGACCATATTACCGCCTCACCGGCAGTCATGAGTCATGACCTCAGTAAAATTCATCGTGAACGTTGAGTCATGGTAATCTCCTGTTATGCACTCTGGGCATGCTTTGGCAGTACCCAACTTGTTAACTTCTTAGGGAGCGGCAGCTGAGGTGTCGGTTTTGGAGAGTCTGGCGTGCCCAAAGTAAAAGGCCTGACACTCAGGCCCAGAAACTAGGATATGCACATAATTAGTACTATTGGATAGGAAACACTCTGAAGTTTCTAAGAGTGTTAAAATATTGTCTGTGAGTATAACAGAACTGATATAGCAGGCAAAAACCTGAGGAAATTCTGTCCTGGAAAAAGTGTTTTTGACACATTTCCTCATTTTGAACCCCTCCCTATGAAAACAGCCATATATGGGAGTAAGATTGCAGTACCTATTGCTTCCACTGGATGTCAACAGTCTCTAGACAGTGTTTGGTGATAGGTTGCTCTGGATGGTAATAGAAGAAGAATTTCGAACTAGTCACAGGATGTAAACAGAAGAGGATGCGCGTTCACGGGCTCGTGCGCGCTGTGATTTTTTCCTTTCCTATCGTCAGTTTATAATCCGGTTGAAATATTATAGTAAATATACATAAAGGTGTTCCTAAGGATACATTATCAATGATGTTTGATTGTTCTTGGACAAGTGTATAGGTATAGGTTGAACGTGTTCTCTTCACGGTTCAATGGGCGAGTGGACGCTGTATTTTATGAACATAACGTGCCAACCAAACTGAGATTTATGGATATAATAAATGACTTTTTCTAACAAAAGAACCATTGCATGTCTTCGTTGGACACTTGGGAAGCCCTCAGCAGAAGTTCTTCGAAAGGTAAGGGATTTTATATTAGCGATTTTATGCGTTTTATGAGACCCGCTTTGGTTATGGATTTATGCTAATGCATAAAATATGAAAGGGGCTATCCTCAAACAATCAAATGTTGTGCTTAAAGCGCCCCACTGCTCCCTAAGTAGTTAACGACCATCAGTTCCTACTGGCCTGGTGCTCAGGGCTCTATTGTCCCTCTAACTACTCTGACATCAATGCAAATAAAATCATCAAAACAGTATCATGTTTTTAAAACTCACCTCACTGTGAAATAACATCAACAGCAGGTTAAAATACATGTTTGTGGATGTTGTTTCAAAGCTTAATAACTACTTAGGGAGTAGCGGCGCGCTAGCGGGAAATGTAAGGCGCCAAATTCAAAATCCAAAAGTTGAATTATTAAACATTCATCAATATACAAGTGTTGCATAGTCATCAAAAGCTCTGATTCTTGGCAATATCACAGCATTGTCAGATTTCAAAAAGGCTTTATGGCGAAAGCACAACATTTGATTGTTTGAGGATAGCACCTCTCCTATTTTCCACACCTCTCCTATTTTCCACTCTTAGAAACTTCAGAGTGTTTCCTATCCAATAGTACTAATTATGTGCATATCCTATTTTCTGGGCCTGAGTGGCAGGCATTTTACTTTGGGCACGCCAGACTCTCCAAAACCGTCACCTATGCAGCCGCTCCCTAAGAAGTTAAATTCAGTGGTTCGCACTTTCAGTTTTGTGCAAATGCTGACATCTATCCATGGTTTCTGGTTTGGGTAGGTTTTAATTATCACCATGGGAACAACATCCCTTATACACTTACTGATGAACTCAGTCACCGTGTCCGTGTAAGCGTCAATGTTATTCTCAGAGGCTACCCGGAACATATCCCAGTACCCGTGACCAAAACAATCTTGAAGCACCCAACTACCCTGGGACTGATATATAATGCTCTCCTCATGTCTTACCGCTAGCTTGATTGGGGAATTGAGTTTGTATTGGACATGTGCGTCATCATCTTCTGGCTGGACTAAACCCATGAGGGTCCGGGGATCCCCCAAAAATGCTGTCTTCTCCCAGTAAGCACAGAGTTTCCCAGGAACACCACTTTTCAATAGGTTCCTCACAAGGACTCAATCACCTGGCTGTAGAGTTGCACCTTTGACCCCTTTGTCGTAGTACTTCTTCTCTTTCGCTGAAGACTTTTGACTGTTCTCTGAAGCAATTTTTTATGCGTCTTGCATCTTTGTTGCCCACTTCTCTGCGAATGTTTGTTGGGTTCTTGTCACTGTTTCTGGTTTGAGGTTGAACAGTAGGTCGATAGGAAGGCATGGGGCTCTGCCATACAGGAGGAAAAATTGTGAGTATCCCGTTGCCTCGTGCCTTGTACAGTTATAGGCATGAACAATGTTTGGTAGATGGTCTTTCCAATCTGTCTTCTTCTCTTCTTGAAGAGTACGGAGCATCTGCAGGAGTGTTCTATTCATCCTTTCCACAGGGTTCCCTTGTGGATGGTATGGGATAGTTCGAGAGTGTGAGATCCCCTGAAAGCTGCTGGAGTCTCTGGAACAGGTTGTTCTCGAACTCTCACCCTTGGTTGTGGTGAAACTTACTAGGATAGCCAAACCGAGGAATAAAGTCTTGGAATATCTTCTCGGCTGCAGTTTTTCCTGACTTGTGCCTTGTTGGGAAGGCTTGTGCAAAGCATGTGAAATGATCAATCAGTACAACAATATATTCATAGCCTCCTTTGCTTGGCTCAAGGTGTATGTAGTCAACGGAGAGAAGCTCAAAGGATGCACAGGGATGTTTCTGCTTGATACATGCACACTGTCTGATCACATAGTCTACTACTTCACCCTGCATGAATGGCCAGTAAAATCTTTTCCTGACTAGATGGATCACTTTGTCTGCTCCGATGGGGCCCATGTCATCATGTAAGTTCTTCAGCACCACTGATTTCAGCTAGCTGGGTAGTACAAGTTGCTTTCGTTGTCCAGCTTGTCTGTACATGATTCCATTTGCCATGATGAGCTTGTTTCACTCATGGACTAGTCTCCTTATTTCAGGTCCCATGAGCTTTTTCTCTTTCTCATTTGGATTCCATCTTTTGTTTTTCAGCAAGATGATTTCTTTGATTGCAGCATCCTCGTGCTGTGCAGCCTTGATATCCTCTGGTGTGATGGCAGGCACGCCTTCAGGTGACACACCACCCTCTCTAGAGTTGACTTGCAGCACAGCCACCCATGGAACATCCTCATTTTTCACTGCTCTGCTTCCTTGTCATACTGCTGAGATGGCTTTTGGTGGCATAGCTTCTGTATATTCACCCACGTGGCTGTGGAGAATGACAGAACAATGAAACAGTGTGTCAGCGTCTGCATTCATTTTCCCAGGCCTGCATTTTAGGTCGAAGTCAGCCAACTCACCGACCCAGTGGTGACCTACTGCATTGAGTCTAGCTGTGCTCAGAACATAGGTCAAAAGGTTGTTGTCTGTGTATACGGTAAAGGTGGGTGCATTGTATAGTCTCTAAATATGTCACAGATTTACCATTTAAGTGCTAAAAACATTCTGGACCCATACCCGATTACACATAGTCTCCCGTTCTGATGTTGGTAAAGGACAGCCCCTAGACTCTCATTGGAAGCATTAGCGTGTAGCACAAATGGTAAGTCACAGTCTGTGTATGCTAGTATGGGTGGATTGGTTAGCATGTCCCCCAACTTGGCTACGTTGGCTCTGTGTACAGCCGTCCACTGGATTGCTGTCTAGGGATGCCGTTGTCCATTACTAACGTTTTTGGCCTGTGTGTTTAATCTGGTTGGGCTTGGCAGTTTTCCCCTTTTCTTTTGATGGACTTTGTAGCAGCTCAAATAGTGGTTTGGCCATCCTGGAGAAATATTGGATGAATGACCTGTAGTAGCCGAAGAATCACAGCAGTGTTCTGACCTCTCCAACTGTCTGTGGCTCCCTTTCCTTTAGCTGCAACACTGCCCACAAGTCTTTTGGGTCGAATTTTGTACTCCCTTGCTGAATACAATCCGACCTATGCACTTCACTTGGCGTCTGAAGACTTCACACTTTTCGGCCGCAGTTTGACACTGTGCTTCCTCATCCGACTATGCACTCTTCTCAGGTCTTCCACATGTTCGCTGAACGTCTTGGAATAGCAGAAAACATTGTCCAGATATGGAGAACAGCAGTCATCTCTCATGCCCTCTAGAACTCCTTCCATACACCTCTGGAAAGTGGAAGGGGCATTGGTCAAACCAAAGGGGATGCGAACCCACTCATATAGCCCCCAGGGCATGCTGAAAGCGGTGGCTTGTCTTGAGCTTTCATCCACAAAGCCATGATGTAAGCGCTTCCTTGGTCGAGTATCGAGAACCATGTGTATCCCCTTAGGTTATCCAGCAGGTCTTGTATCCACGGATGACGGTCAGGGATGGTCTTGCGATTCAGCTCCCTGAAGTCGGCACATACGTTACCACAGGCTGCTGTCCATCTTGCACACGCAGACCACCGGGCATGAATATGGAGATTCTTGATCCAGCCACTCTCCAGTAAGTTTGGACATATTCTTTCACTTCTTTGTAAAGAGGTTTCTGGAATGGAGTTGTAACTTTTCTGGACAGGCGTGTAATCCTTCAAGTTGAGTTTCAGTTTAAAGTTCGGAATGCAGCTGATATCTCCATCTTCCTGTTCGATCACATCAAATTCTTCAACAAGCATTCTTCTGACTATTTTCTGTTCCTCCTTCTTTAGATGTTCTAAGTCAACAGGTGGGTGCCATTTTTCTCTTGACCCAACTGGTGTGTGTCTATTTTCTCTGCTCACCATGGTGAAGCTGAGTTGAGCATAAGAAAGCATCACTAGACTGACTCACATGCTTCTTCTGACAGTCAGGTGCTGTGATGACAGGTCTGATGTCATCCATCAGCTCTACCCATCCCAGCACTGTTCTCTGAGAGAGGTAAATGTCATGTTGTGTGGAGTTGGAATTGGAATCTTTGCCGCCTTCGAGGCTCCACAGGGCACATCCACGAGGCATGGAAACAGCTCCAAACCTTTTGGTGGGCAATGGCTTTCCATGGCTGGCTCAAACATCATTGTTCCTCCCTCTGGCCAGGCTCTGATTCAAACTTTCACCTCAGCTATTTGATCTGTAGGATCCAAGCAGCTCAATAACATTTCTTTATGGGTCATCACTTTAATGGTAGAGACCATGGTTTCAACAGCTTTTTCTTTTACATTCATCACCTCACTCAGCAGTGCATTGAGATTGACACCATCAGTCAGTTCACTGTTTTCTCTGATGAGTTCTTCTATGACATTAAAGCCTAGTAGTGGACAGTCTACACAGCTCTGACTGACTAGCATAGGCGCATGATTTGCCATTTTCCCATGTTTACTTCTCAGAAGCTCCAGGGACACTTCAATCCATCCATCAAAGGGGACAGTAGTGCCGTTTGTTGCAGTCATATGGAGATGGCCTTCAGTTAACCTCTTAAGCATCATTAAGGAGCGCTGGGGCGCTAGCGCCCCGTTCCCGACAATACCCGATGAAATGTAATGCGCCAAAAGTTGAATTATTAAACATTCATCAATATACAAGTGTTGCATAGTCATCAAAAGCACTGAGTCTTGGCAATATCACAGCGCTGTCAGATTTCAAAAAGGCTTTACGGCGAAAGCACAATATTTGATTGTTTGAGGATAGCACCTCTCATATTTTATGCATTAGCATAAATCTATAACCAGCACGGGTCACACAAAACACATATAAGAGCTAAAATAAATCACTTACCTTTTGAAGATTTTCTGCTGAGGGCATCCGAAGTGTCCAAACAAGACAATCCGTGGTTCTTTTGTTAGAAAAATAATTTGTTATATCCATAAATCGTTTGGTTGGCGCGTTATGTTAAAAAAATCTACCGTCGAGTCGCACGTTGTACAGTGAAGAGAAAGCGTTCAAATTATAACTATCAACTTTGCCCAAACAAATCAAACATAATTTATAATGTATCCTTAGGTATACTTTTATGAATATTAACGATTATATTTTACACGGATGATATCCTAAACGATATAAAAGGAAAATAAAGAGGAGCGCGCTCACGGTCTCGTGCCCAGGAAAAGTTATTGACATCTGTGGTTCTTTCACCAATTCTTCTTCTATTCGGTTCTGTTCCATGATAAAGCCATGAAACACTGTCTAAAGACTGTTGACATCTAGTGCAAGCCATAGCTACTGCAATCTGGGAGCTATTATACTGGGATTTCAATAGGAAGCCTATCAAACTGAGGAAATGTCACAAAAAAAAGAATTCTGGACAGAAATTCCTCGGGTTTTTGCCTGCTATATCAGTTCTGTTATACCCACAGACATTATTTTAACAGTTTTAGAAACTTCAGAGTGTTCCCTATCCAATAGTACTAATTATGTGCATATCCTAGTTTCTGGGCCTGAGTGGCAGGCATTTTACTTTGGGCACTCCAGACTCTCCAAAACCGACACCACTGCTGCCGCTCCCATAAGCTCCTTCAGGGTTATCTTTGGTCTCTTTGTTGCCTCTCTGATCAATGCCCTCCTTGGTCCATGAGTTTTGGTGGGCGGCCCTCTCTTGGCAGGATTGTTGTGGTGTCATATTCTTTCCATTTTTTAATAATGGATGTAATGGTGCTCCATGGGATGTTCAAAGTTTCTGATATTTTTTTATAACCCAACCCTGATCTGTTCACCACAACTTTGTCCCTGACCTGTTTTGAGAGCTCCTTGGTCTTCATAGTGCCTCTTGCTTGGTGGTGCCCCTCGCTTAGTGGTGTTGCTGACTCTGGGGCCTTTCAGAACAGGTGTATATATACTGAGATCATGTGACACTTAGATTGCACACAGGTGGACTTTATTTAACTAATTATGTGACTTCTGAAGGTAATTGGTTGCACCAGATCTTATTTAGGGGCTTCATAGCAAAGGGGGAGAATACATATGCACCCACCACCCACCACAGTTTTAATAAAACAAAATTGAAACAGAAACTAGGATATGCACATAATTAGTACTATTGGATAGAAAACACTCTGAAGTTTTTTAAACTGTTAAAATAATGTCGGTGAGTATAACAGAACTGATATGGCAGGCGAAAACCAGAGGAAAATCTGTCCGGAATTTTTTTTTCTGACATTCCTTCTTTTCCAATGGTTGTCTATGGGATCTGCTGAAATCCAGGACCCAGGTTGCAGTACCTTTGGCTTCCACTAGATGTCAACAGTCTTTAGAAAAGGTTTGATGAGTTTACCTTGAAAAACAGGCAAATAGAAGAAGATTATGTAAGTGGAGTGAGGAAGTGCCTTTTGTGTTTTGCGCGCGAGACTGTGAGTGCGCGCCTTGGGATTTTACTTTTTTATCGCTCAGGATATTATCTCTGTGAAATATTATAGTTAATATACATAACAGTGTACCTAAGGATACATTATAAACTATGTTTGATTTGTTTGGACAAAGTTGATAGGTATATTTTGAATGCTTTCTCTTCCCTGTACAATGGGCGAGTGGACGGTGGATTCTCTGAACATAACGCGCCAACCAAAATGAGATTTATGGATATAAACAAGGACTTTTTCTAACAAAAGGAACATTGGATGTCTTGCTTGGACACTTCGGATTGCCCTCAGCAGAAGATCGATTTAAGCGATTTATTTTAGCTCTTTTAATGTGTTTTGTGACACCCGTGCTGGTTATGAAATTATGCTAATGCAGAAAATATGCGGGGCGCTGTCCTCAGACAATCAAATGTTCTGCTTTTGCCATAAAGCCTTTTTGAAATCGGACAATGCTGTGAGATTGCCAAAAGTCTAAGCTTTTGAACAGTGTGCAACACTTGTATTTTAATGAATGTTTAATAATTCTACTTTTGGATTTTGAATTTGGCGCCCCTGCGCTCCCTATGAGGTTTTTAAGAAAAAAATAAGCAAACACATTTGGTGTTCACCAAAAGGTATGTAGGACACTCCCAAACATATGGAAGAAGGTACTCTGGTCAGATGAGACAAAAATTTAGCTTTTTGGCCAACAAGGAAAACGCTATGTCTGGCGCAAACCCAACACCTCTCGTTACCCCGACAACACCATCCCCACAGTGAAGCATGGTGGTGTCAGCCTCGTGCTGTGGTGATGTTTTTCATCGGCAGGGACCAGAAAACTGATTAGAATTGAAGGAATGATGGATGGCACTAAATACGGGGAAATTCTTGAGGGAAACCTGTTTCAGTTTTCCAGAGATTTGAGACTGGGACGGAGGTTCACCTTCCAGCAGGACAATGACCTTAAGCATACTGCTAAAGCAACACACAAGTGGTTTAAGGGGAAACATTTAAATGTCTTGGAATGGCCTAGTCAAAGCCCGGAACTCAATCCAATTGAGAATCTGTGGTATGACTTAAAGATTCCTGTACACCAGCGAAACCCATTCAACTTGAAGGAGCTGGAGCAGTTCTGCCTTGAAGAATGGACAAAAATTCCAGTGGCTAGATGTGCCAAGCTTATAGAGACATACCCCAAGAGACTTGCAGCTGTAATTGCTGCAAAAGGTGGCTCTACAAAGTATTGACTTTGGGGGGGTAAATAGTTATGCACGCTCAAGTTTTCAGTTTTTTTGTCTTATTTCTTGTTTGTTTCACAAGAAAACATTTAGCATCTTCCAAGTGGCAGGCATGTTGTATAAATCAAATGATACATACCCCCCAAAGATCTATTTTAATTCCAGGTTGTAAGGCAACAAAATAGGAAAAATGCCAAGGGGTGAATACTTTTGCAAGCCACTGTTTATAGACAGGTGTGTGCCTTCACAAATCATGTCCAATCAATTGAATTTACCACAGTTGGACTTCAATCAAGTTGAAGAAGCATCTCAAGGACGATCAATGGAAACAGGATGCACCTGAGCTAAATTTCGAGTCTCAAAGCAAGGGGCGGGAACACTTAGGTAAATAAGGCATTTCTGTTTTTATTTTTAATACATTTGCAAACATTTCTGAAAACTGGTTTTGGTTTTTCATTATGGGGTATTGTGTGTAGATTAATGAATATTTTTAAAAATCCATTATAGAATAAGGCTGTAAAATGTGGGGGTCTGAATAAAGGCTGTAAAAATTCAAGTGGTCTGAATAATTAAAGAATTTACTGTATGTGTCATGACAGTGTTGTGGCCTTATTATGACAAGTAATGTCGGCTGTTATGACATATTATTACATGGTTATGTCCATGTCAGAACGTTATGACACTGGGTGTCAAGTAAAGTGTTACCGAATTTTCCATCTCTGACAACAGGCCAAATAGGGTAGGCCATGTGCTGTCAAAATTTAGATTTGTTCAATTTGACTTGTTAAAATGGCCTATTTTATACCATGCGCTCTTTGATGCAAGTGTCAAATGCACGTTAGTTTGCAATTTCAGCATGTAAAAACTGGCGCTCTGGCATGTTCAACCCCTTGCTCCAGGTTAAGCAATTTACCGGTCTAACATTAACCCATTCACAGACGCTAACTACCTTTAGTGCCTATTGACGATAGGGTCCCGATTATAATTAAGTTCAGCTTATAAAGGCTTCATAAAGCCTTCATAAGCACTACATGAATGTGTTACAAAGCATCTAAAACTGTGTCATGCTTTATAAAGAGTTCATAAATGTGGCATAACTGTGTGACATAATCACCAATGTCAAATGTGATATAACCCACTATGTCGAATGTGATATAAATGTTCTTTATCCTGTTTGAGCTAGGGGGCAGTATTTTGAAGTTCGGATGAAAGACGTGCCCAAAGTAAACTGCCTGTTACTCAGGGCCAGAAACTAGGATATGCACATTAATAGTATTGGATAGAAAACACTCTGAAGTTTCTAAAACTGATAAAATAATGTCGATGAGTATAACAGAACTGATATGGCAGGCAAAAACCCGAGGAAAATCCATCCGAGAAAATGTGATTCTGTGACCTGCTTCCTTTTCCAATGAGTTGGTATTGGAAATGCTTAAATCCAGCTCCCAGGTTGCAGTACCTATGGCTTCCACTAGATGTCAACAGTCTTTAGACAAGGTTTCATGTGTTTACCTTGAAAAATAACGGCGTAGAAGAAGATTATCCAAGTGGAGTGAGGAGGTACCTTTTGGGTTTGGCGCGGGGGATCGTGAGTGTGCGCCTCGGTTTTTTCCTTTTCTATCGCCCAAGATTGTACCCGTGTGAAATTGTATCATTAATATACATAATAGTGTACCTAAGGATCGATTAGAAACTTTGTCTGGACAAAGTTTATAGCTATATTTTTAACGCTCTGTATGTCTTTTATAATGCACGAGTGGACGGTGGATTTTCTGAACAGAACGCGCCAACCAAACGGAGCTTTATGGATATAAAGAGGGACTTTTTAGAACAAAAGGAACATTGATTGTCTTGCTTGGACACTTCGGATTGCCATCAGAAGAAGATCTTCAAAGGTAAGCAATTTATTTAATCTCTTTTTATGAGTTTTGTGACACCCGTGCTGGTTATGTTTTTATGCTAATGGAGGAAGTACACAGGGCGCTGTCCTCAGACAATCTTCTTTCGCCGTAAAGCCTTTTTGAAATTCGGACAACGCTGTTAGATTAACAAGATTCTAAGAATTTGAATGGTGTGCAACACTTGTATTTTCATGAACGTTTGAAATGAGTATTTCTGTAATTTGAATGTGACCGCCCCCCCTAGCGCAGAGAGGTTATATAGGGTGACATGTTGTGCTGAAGGATGGCAAACGTTTTAAAGTGAAGTCATGTTAGTCACATTACACCTAATCTCGTTCCCAGACACTTCCGCCCAAATGCATGGAAGGTCTGGTGGACCAAAGCATCAAAACTGGCCTACATTAGTTAGGGTTAGGGTTCCCACACGGCCATATTTCAATGTTATAGTACCTGTGCAAATTAGCTATCTGTGTCTCTGAAAATCTGTGTGTAAATAAATGGAAGACGAATGTCACTGAAAAATACTGTCGGCTGCAACTGTGTTAAAACGGTATTAAACAGTGTAAAGTGTAAAGATATATTTTGCATTTGTGAAATTATTTAGATGTGATATGAAAATAGTAGGCTTTATGTTTTTTTGAACCGGGAATCAATTTATGTTTAGATGGAGTATTTGGCTGTTTTGCCTGCCAGAGCCAATTAGCATCTAAACAGAACATCTAAGGTTCTTGGACTATAAGGAGTAATGTTAGTTTCCCTTAGTCCATTTTTGGGCTAGTCTAACATCAGCTCGCTTGCGCTACGTGGGAGGGGTGTCAATATTTGAGGTGTGTCCTTATTAACAAGCGCAAAAGTGACAATTTCATAAGGCGCAAATGGTAAGATTGAAGACCAACGAAAAGCAGGTCTTAGTGTTAAATGTGGTTAGTAATGGAATCGATTTTGAGAGTGGACGCGCAGCCTATCCAGCCGTGACGCACGGTGCCTGTATGGTCATGGAACAAGGTAGGAGATGTGCTTTTCTGCACAGGTAACCCCTGTGTATTTAGAAACATAAAAAAATTAACTTTTCTTTCACATTTAGTTTCATTTGATAAAAAATCAAGCATAGACTCCCCTCAATGATGGCTGTTTTCACCAAGTACTAGTAGCCAAGCTTATCAATAAAGGCTTTTGCTCGTGAGACTGCTTTGAAATACATTTTAAACAGCTTGGAAAATTCTAGAAAATTATGTCATGGCTTTAGAAGCTTCTGATAGGCTAATTGACATCATTTGAGTCAATTTGAGGTGTACCTGTGGATGTATTTCAAGGCCTACCTTCAAACTCAGTGCCTCTTTGCTTGACATCATGGGAAAATCAAAATAAATCAGCCAAGACCTCAGAAATAAATGGTAGACCTCCACAAGTCTGGTTCATCTTTGGGAGCAATTTCCAAACGCCTGAAGGTACCACGTTCATCAGTACAAACAATAGTACGCAAGTATAAACACCATAGGACACTCAGCCGTCATACCGCTCAGGAAGGAGACGCGTTCTGTCTCCTAGAGATGAACATACTTTGGTGCGAAAAGTGCATGGAGGAAGCATGTACAAAAGTATCTATATCCACAGTAAAACGAGTCCTATAACAACATAACTTCAAAGGCCGCTCAGCAAGGAAGAAGCCACTGCTCCAAAACCACCATAAAAAAGTCAGACTACGGTTTGCAACTGCACATGGGGTCAACGATCGTACTTTTTGGAGAAATGTCCTCTGGTCTAATGAAACAAAAATAGAACTGTTTGGCCATAATGTTTGGAGGATAAAGGGGGATGCTTGCAAGCCAAAGAACACCATCCCAACCGTGAAGCACGGGGGTGGCAGAATCATGTTGTGGGGGTGCTTTGCTGCAGGAGGGACTGGTGCACTTCACAAAAAAGATGGCATTATGAGTAAGGAAAATTATGTGGATATATTGAAGCAACATCTCAAGAAATCAGTCGGGAAGTTAAAGGTTGGGTTAAAGTTAAGATAAAGCTTGGGTCTTCCAAATGGACAATGACCCCAAGCATACTTCCAAAGTTGTGGCAAAATGGCTTAAGGACAACAAAGTCAAGGTATTGGAGTGGCCATCACAAAACCCTGACCTCATTCCTATAGAAAATGTGTGGGCAGAACTGAAAAAGCGTGTGCGAGCAAGGAGGCCTACAAACGTGACTCAGTTACACCAGCTCTGTCAGGAGGAATGGGCCAAAATTCACCCAACTTATTGTGGGAAGCTTGTGGAAGGCTACCCAAAATGTTTTGCCCAAGTTAAACAATTTAAAGGCAATGCTACCAAATACTAGTTAAGTGTATGTAAACTTCTGACCCACTGGGAATGTGATGAAAGAAATAAAAGCTGCCTTGTGGGTTATTGTTTGTGTGTAAGTACCTGTGTGTGCTACACTGATGTTGTGATCAGTCAATGTCTTTATTGTTTTGTATAGTTCCATGTAAATAAATCATGTGGAACTACACCCGCGATGCGCTTTGGTCCTCTCCTTCCTCAGATCGTGACAGAATAACCCACCCCACCAGGATAACCCACCCCACCAGGGGGTTGGGAGACCCTGCCTTGGCGAGAGATCCTGAGGGGTTCGCGGCCACAGCAGTCCCAGGATTTTTTTTTTGGGGGGGCACATGGTGCCGGCTCCACACACTCGGAGTCCAGTGCGCCTCTCCAGCCCGGTACGTCCAGTGCCGGCTCCACGCACTAGGCCTCCAGGGTGTCGTCCCAGCACAGTACGTCCAGTTCCGGCTCCACGCACCAGGCCTCCAGGGTGTCGTCCCAGCCCAGTACGTCCAGTTCCGGCTCCACGCACCAGGCCTCCAGAGTGTCGTCCCAGCCCAGTATGTCCTGTTCCGGCTCCACGCACCAGGCCTCCAGAGTGTTGTCTCAGCCCTGTACGTCCTGTTCCGGCTCCACGCACCAGGCCTCAGAGTGTCATCCCAGCCCGGTACGTCCTGTTCCGGCTCCACGCACCAGGCCTTCAGAGTGTCGTCCCAGCCCGGTACGTCCTGTGCCAGCTCCACGCACCAGGCGTCCAGTGCGCATCCCCAGCCCAGTGCGTCCAGTGCCAGCTCCCTGCACTCGCCCAGAGTTGCGTGAGACCAGCCCGGTACGTCCAGTGCCAGCTCCACGCACCAGACCTGCAGTGCGCCTCTCCAGCCCGGTGCGTCCAGTGCCAGCTCCCCGCACTCGCCCAGAGGTGCGTGAGACCAGCCCGGTGTGTCCAGTGCCAGCTCCACACACCAGACCTGCAGTGCGCCTCCCCAGCCCGGTACGTCCAGTACCAGCTCCCCGCACTCACCCAGAGGTGCGGTTGACCAGTCCGGTGAGACCTACGCCGGCCCGTGCACCGGACCTGGAGTGCGCTGTCTCAGCCCAGTGAATCCAAAGCCGGCTCCACGCACCAGGCCTCCAGTGCGCATTCTCAGGCCGGTTCGGCCCGCACCGGAGCCGCCACCGACAACGAAGGCCCACCGGAACCCCTCCCATTGACTTCTGGTTGCGGTCGGAGTCCGCACCTTTGGGGGGGGGGGGGGGAGTACTGTCACGCCCTGGCCATAGAGAGCCCTCTGGGTTTCTCTATGGGGTGTTAGGCCAGGGCGTGACTAGGGTTGTCCACCGTCGAGTCGCCCGTTGTCAGTGAAGAGAAAACGTTCAAATTATACCTATCAACTTTGCCCAAAAAAATCAAACATCATTTATAATGTATCCTTAGGTATACTTTTATGTATATTAACGATTATATTTCACACGGATAGTATCCTAAACGATATAAAAGGACAACAAAGAGGAACGCGCTTCCCGAAAACTATATTGACTTCCTGGGTCCTCTTACAAATTCTTCTTCTATTATTCTCTGTTCCATGATAAACGCATGAAACACTGTCTAAAGCCTGTTGACATCTAGTGGAAGCCAAAGGTACTGCAATCTGGGAGATATTTTACTCAAAATAACATAGGGAGCCATTCAAAGAGAGGGAATATCACAACAACAACAAAAAATTCTGGACAGAAATTCCTCTGGTTTTTGCCTGCTATATCAGTTCTGTTATACTCACAGACATTATTTTAACACTTTTAGAAACTTCAGAGTGTTTCCTATCCAATAGTACTAATTATGTGCATATCCTAGTTTCTGGGCCTGAGTGGCAAGCATTTTACTTTGGGCACGCCAGACTCTCCAAAACCGACACCTCTGCTGCCGCTCCCTAATAGGTAAAATACACAAATAACACGTACAATTAAAAGTAATGTAGGATATGTAAACATGCCACTTCATATAATGTTTACATATCCTACATTACTCATCTCATATGTATATACTGTACTCTATACCATCTACTGCATCTTGCCTATGCCGTTCGGAAATCGCTCATCCATATATTTATATGTGCATACTCTTATTCATTCCTTTACACTTGTGTGTATAAGGTAGTTGTTGTGGAATTGTTAGATTACTTGTTAGATACTACTGCATGGTCGGAACTAGAAGCACAAGCATTTCGCTACACTCGCATTAACATCTGCTAATCATGTGTATGTGACAACTAAATATTATTATTATTATTTTTTTTTTTAAATGCACCCTACAACAAATAAAAAACACAAAGTTGCTAGTTGGAAAATGTTCAAGTGTGTCAAATGACGAAAACATGACATTCTTAGAACTTGAAGTCAGTAATTCAAATAGTGACTCAAAATATTTAGCTGTGTGTGATTAAATTGATGATAACAAAATATGACAGAGTGCCTTTTTGGAGAATAAAAAACAGATGACTTTAGCACATGGCTGCACACAAGACGATCATGCAAAAAGCTTGGGGTTAATCTTCAAACACAATTAAATATTTTCAGTGTTGAGTGGTTTGCTTGGTGAACCGGAAGGTTTACTGTAACTTAATTATCACTGATGTTTCAAGAGAAATTCAATTCACTCAGTATCGGTAAATATACAGTGCCTTCAGAAAGTATTCACACCCCTTGACTTTTTCCATCATTTTGTTGTGTTACAGCCTAAATTTAAAATTGATAAAATGTAGATTTTTTTTATCACTGGCCTACACATAATACCCCACAATATCAAAGTGGAATTATGTTTTTAGATTTTTTTTTACAAATTATTAACAAATGAAAAACTGAAATGTATTCAACCCCTTTGCTATGGCAAGCCTAAACAAGTTCAGGAGTTAAAATGTGCTTAACAAGTCACATAATAAGTTGCATGGATTCACACTGTGTGCAATAATAGTGTTTAACATGATTTTTGAATGACCACATCCTCTCTGTACCCCACACATACAATTATCTGTAAAGTCTGTCAGTCGAGCATTGAATTTCAAACACAGATTCAACCACAAAGATCCGGGAGGTTCTCCAATGCCTCACAAAGAAGGACACCTATTGGTAGATGGGTAAAAATAAAATAAGCAGACATGAATATCCTTGTGAGCATGGTGAAGTTATTAATTGCACTTTGGATGGTGTATCAACACCCAGTCACTACAAAGATACAAGTGTCGTTTTGAACTCAGTTACTGGAGAGGAAGGAAACCGCTCAGGGATTTCACCATGAGGCCAATGGTGACTTTAAAACAGATACAGAGTTTAATGGCTGTGATAGGAGAGAACTGAGGATGGATCAACAACATTGTAGATAAGTGGAGGCTGGTGACTTGAAAAATTGAGGAGGATGGGTTGAGGAGGATACGTTATAGGCGCGGAACGCACAGAGATGACAAAGAGTGTTTAAAACATCGTCAAATACTAATTATTTTAACCTAAAGCATTTAATAAAGACATTTATAGTACAACATTATGGGGCATGGGAATGACAGGGCAACTTACACAGTGTTGGGAAGGGATCACAGCAGTGATTGAATGAGGGTATGAGGCATGAATTGAGGTGTTCAGAGGCTTGACTTCACTGCAGGACAGGATTTGACTGGGAAGACAATAACACAACACACTACACGGTTAGACAAAATAGCTAAGAATGAGTTAGTCCAAGCAAGGAGTAAAATCATTGATGTGTAGTAATGTGATTGTGTATGTGATTGACTATACATACAGTAATGAGAGAATTGATAGGGGCACTCACAGTGCTTGGAGAGGAAACATTCAATGTGCCAGTGGATGAGCGGCAACATGAGACATGGCTTCAGTTCATGTCAGGAGAGAGTTGACAATGGTAGTGGAGTGGAGTGGTCATCACTTCTTAATCAGTGAACAGAAGGGGACTTAGCTGTAAATACAAATAGCAGATACATTCCAATACAGCTGCGCCATCGTAGGTTTGAACTACAAGTTTCTCTATGAAGGTAAACTCATATCTCAAACACAGACTGCGCATCTAGTCCACTTGACACATCAAAGTAGCCCAAAAAACATTTCTGAATAAAGCCTTGATCATCCACGTACCTGACGATAACTGACAACTGCAAGCAGACTGGTGGCACCATAGGTCCCAGTGTGGTAGCCCCTTTGGCCTGGAGTTTTTCCTTATCTGTTAACCTAACCAGAAAAACTCTGGACCCTATAAGGTATGACAGTGATTAATCAGTTGTAAAAAGGTGTCATAAGGGCCGTGATGGGACCAGTTTTTCTAATCAGGTGACATGGTTTAAATAAATAACATGTGGCCTTGGGGGGGATGAAAACCCTGTCAAACTGCAGCAACCTTATAAACTCAATAAAAAAAGAAACGTCCTCTCACTGTCAATTGTGTTTATTTTCAGCAAACCTAACGTGTAAATATTTGTATGAACAACAAGATTCAACAACTGAGACATAAACGGAACAAGTTCCACAGACATGTGACAAACAGAAATGGAAGAATGTGTCTCTGAACAAAGGGGGTCAAAAGTAACAGTCAGTATATGGTGTGGCCACCAGCTGCATTAAGTACTGCAGTGCATCTCCTCCTCATGGACTGCACCAGATTTGCCGGTTCTTGCTGTGAGATGTTACCCCACTCTTCCACCAAGGCACCTGCAAGTTCCTGGACATTTCTGGGGTCCTAGCCCTCACCCTCCGTTCTAACAGGTCCCAGACATGCTCAATGGGATTGAGATCTGGGCTCTTCGCTGGCCATGGCAGAACACTGTCTTGCAGGAAATCACGCACAGAATGAGCAGTATGGCTGGTGGCATTGTCATGCTGGAGGGTCATGTCAGGATGAGCCTGCAGGAAGGGTACCACATGAAGGAGGAAGATGTCTTCCCTGTAAATCACAGCGTTGAGATTGCCTGCAATGACAACAAGCTCAGTCCGATGATGCTGTGACACACAACACCAGACCATGACGGACCCTCCACCTCCAAATTGATCCCGCTCCTGAATACAGGCCTCGGTGTAACGCTAATTTCTGAATACAAAGTGTTATGGTTGGGGCAAATCCAACACATCACTGAGTACCTCTCTTCATATTTTCAAACACGGTGGTGGCTGTTATGGGTATGCTTGTCATCAGCAAGGACTAGGGAGTTTTTTATGATAAAAATAAAGGAATACAGCTAAGCACAGGCAAAATCCTATAGGAAAACCTGGTTCAGTATGCTTTCCAACAAACATTGGGAGACAAATTCACTGTTCAGCAGGACAATAACCCAAATATACACTGGAGTTGCTCGTCCGTTGAACAGGTAAGGGTTCCATAGCCGCAGGCAGAAGAGTTGAAACTGAAGCAGCAGCACGACCAGGTGGACTGGTGACAGCAAAGAGTTGTCATCAGGCCAGGTAGTCCTGAGGCGTGGTCTTAGGGCTCAGGTCCTCCGGGAGGGAAGAGAGAGAGAGAATTAGAAGGTGCATACTTAAATTCACACAGGACACCGAATAAGACAGGAGAATAACACCAGATATTAACAGACTGACCCTATTCCCCAGGCACAAAGACTATTGCAGCATAGATACTGTAGGCTGAGATAGGGGGGGTCGGGTGACACTGTGGCCCCGTCCGACGATACCCCCATACAGTTCCAACCAATCAGGATATAACCCAACCCACTTTGTCAAAGCACAGCACCACCAGAGGGATATTAACAGACCACCAACCTACTACCCTGAGAAAAGGCTGAGTATAGCCCTTGAAGATCTCCTCCACCACACGAACCCGAGTGGGCGACAAACTTGATAGGAAGATCACGTCAGTGACTCAACCCACTCAAGTGACGCACCCCTCCTAGGAAGGGCATGGAAGAGCACTAGCAAGCCAGTGACTCAGCCCCTGTATTAGGGTCTGAGGCAGAGAATCCCAACGGAGAGAGTGGAACCCGGCCAGGCAGAGACAGCAAGGGCGGTTTGTTGCTCCAGTGCCTTTCTGTTGACCTTCGTATCCCTGGGCCAAACTACACTCAATCATAGGACCTACTGAAGAGATGAGTCTTCAATAAAGACTTGAAGGTCGAGAACAAGTCTGCGTCTCTCACATGGATAGGCAGATCATTCAATAAAAATTTTGCTCTATAGGAGAAAGCCCTGCCTGCAGCTATTTGCTTAGAAATTCTAGGGACAATAATGAGTCCTGCATGTGACCATAGCGTACGTGTAGGTATGTACGGCAGGACCAAATCAGAGAGATAGGTAGGAGCAAGCCCATGTAATGTTTTGTAGGGCAGTAAAACCTTGAAATCAGCCCTTGACTGAACAGGAAGACAGCATAGGCTAGCACTGGAGTAATATGATCAAATGTTGGATCAAGTCAAGATTCTAGTAGCCGTGTTTAGCACTAACTGAATTTTATTTAGTGCTTGATCCGGGTAGCCCGGAGAGTAGAGCATTGCAGTGGTCTAATCTAGATGACAAAAGCATGGATTAGCTCTTCTGCATCATTTTTTGACCTAAAGGTCCTTATTTTTGCAATGTTATGAAGATGGAAAAAAGCTGTCCTTGAAATATTCTTGATATGTTAGTCAAAAGAGAGATCAGGGTCCAGAGTAACGCCGAGGTCCTTTACAGTTTTTCTGAGACGACTGTACAACCATCAAGATTAATTGCCAGATCCAACAGAAGATCTCTTTGTTTCTTGGGACCTAGAACTAGCGTCTCTGTTTTGTCAGAGTTTAAAAGTAAAACATTTTCCGCCATCCACTTCCTTATGTCTGAAACACAGTCTTCTAGGGTAGGCAATTTTGGGACTTCACCATGTTTGATCTAAATGTAGAGCTGTGTGCTGTCCGCATAGCAATGAAAGATAACATTGTGTTTTCCGAATGACATCACCAAGAGGTAAAATATATAGTGAAAACAATAGTGGTCCTAAAACGAAACCTTGAAGAACACCGAAACATACAATTGATTTGTCAGAGGACAAACAATCCACAGAGACGAACTGATATCTTTCCGACAGATAAAATCTAAACCAGTCAAGAACAATTTCCAATCTCTCCAAAAGAATGTTATGATAGATGATATCAAAAGCAGCACTAGAGTCTAGGAGCACGAGGACAGATGCAGAGCCTAGGTCTAACACCATTAAAAGGTGATCGTGACCCGATTCAGGAAACTAGGCATATGTCGCAAGTCACATCTTCATTGCAGAGCCTTTTGACAAGTAAAACATATATTTTATCAAAATGCGTTTTTTGGCAGAAGTGCCTTCTCGAACGTGAACTTTCATGTGCCTTAATATCAAACTTGTATGTCATCTGTATGTTTGTAAATTATGCCTGAGGTTTGGAGTGTGCCCCTGGCTCTCCGTCAATAAAAATTAAATAAAAAAATTGTGCCATCTGGTTTGCTTAATATAAGGAATTTGAAATGGATTCTATTTTTTCTTTTGATACTTAAGTACATTGTGCCCCTGGCTATCCGTCAATAAATAAATAACAATACAAAATATACTATTGTGCCGCCTGGTTTAATATAAGGAATTTGAAATGATTTATACTTTTACTCAAGTATGACAATAACAAGTGTGTCTGGGTAAGCGTCATCTAATATTTATAAAATATTTTTATCTGGACACTTTCTGTTTACCGGGAATTTTTCCTTATTGTAGGCTACTACCACTTTTTGTCTCAATCTTTACTAGACTACTCATTGTTTAGCACATGACCTCACATGTTAAACCTTAAAGAGATGGGTGGGGCTGACATAACTTCTTAGGGAGTGGCTCCCAAGGTGATGGTTTTGGAGAGTCTGGCGTGCCCAAAGTTAAATGCCTCCCACTAAAGCCCAGAAAATAGGATATGCACATAATTAGTACTATTGGAAAGGAAACACTCTGAAGTTTCTAAGAGTGTTACAATATTGTCTGTGAGTATAACAGAACGGATATAGCAGGCGAAAACCCGAGGAATTTCTGTCCTGGAAAAAGTTATTGACACATTGCCTCATTTTGAACCCCTCCCTATTGAAAACAGCTATATATAGGAGTAAGATTGCAGTACCTATTGCTTCCACTGGACGTTAACAGTCTCTAGACAGTGTTTGATGATGTTAGAATGCTCTGGATGGTAATAGAAGAAGAATTTCGAACTGGTCACCAGATGTAAACAGAAGAGGATGCGCGTTCATGGGCTCGCGCGGACTGTGGCTTTTTCCTTTCCTATCGTCCAGTTTATAATCCGGTTGAAATATTATAGTAAATATACATAAAAGTGTTCCTAAGGATACATTATCAATGATGATGTTTGATTGTTCTTGGACAAGTGTATAGGTATAGGTTGAACGAGTTCTCTTCACGGTTCAATGGGCGAGTGGACGCTGTATTTTATGAACATAATGCGCCAACCAAACGGAGATTTATGGATATAATAAATGACTTTTTCTAACAAAAGAACCATTGGATGTCTTCGTTGGACACTTGTGAAGCCCTCAGCAGAAGTTGTTCAAAAGGTAAGGGATTTGTTTTCGCTGTGAAATGAATTATGAATTTATGCTAATGGTAAAATATTGGAGGTGCTACCCTCAAACAATCAACTGTAGTGCTTTCGCGGTAAAGCCTTTTTGAAATCTGACAATGCTGTGATATTGGAGGTGCTACCCTCAAACAATCAAATGTAGTGCTTTCACCGTAAAGCCTTTTTGAAATCTGACAACGCTGTGATATTGCGCTAGCGCCCCACCACTCCCTAAGTAGTTAAGAGGGTGTGAACATTGCTGAATGGGTGTAGGCAAAGGAGAGCTCTCTAGTATGTACCAAAACATTCAAAGGCCCTTTTCTCAAAAGTGAGTTTACAAGTGTATCAACTTTCAAAGTAGAAATACTTTCCCATTGTTCCTCAAAAATGCAGTGTATTATATTCCATTTTGTAGCTCTGAGTCTCTACTTTTATCCAATGTAAAAAAAACAATTTCAAATTTTGCTACATAAGGTGGTGAGTCACAATTGACCACCTTCACGAGTGCAGTCTCAGTGCTATGATGGGGACTAAAACCAGACTGAATCATTTCGTATACATGACTTGTCTTCAGGAAGGCAGTGAGTTGCTGCAAAACAGCTTTGTCTAAAATGTTTGAGAGGAATTCGATATAGACCGATAGTTTTTAAAACATTTCTTTCCTTTTTCAAGAAAGGCTTTATTACTGCCACTTTTAGTGAGTTTGATACACATCCAGTGGATAGGGAGCCATTTATTATGATCAACATAGGAGGGCCAAGCACAGGAAGTAGCTCTTTCAGTAGTTTAGTTGGAATAAGGTCCAGTATGCAGCTTTAAAGTTTAGAGGTCATGACTATTTTCATGAATGTGTCAAGAGATATAGGATTAAAAAAACTTCAGTGTCTCCATTGATCCTGGGAGTTTTGTGCAGACTCAGGACAGCTGAGCTTTAGAGAAATACGCAGATTCAAAGAGGAGTCTGTCATTTGCTTTGTAATGATCATGATCTTTTTGTCAAAGAAGTTCATGAATTCATCACTGCTGAAGTGAACGTTATCCCCTCTAGGGGAATGCTGCATTTGAGTTAGCTTTGCGACAGTATCAAATAGACATTTTGGATTGTTCTTATTCTCCTCAATTATGTTGGAAAAATAGGATGATCGAGCAGCAGTGAGGGCTCTTCGATATTGAACAGTACTTTCTTTCCAAGCTAGTAGGAAGACTTCAAGTTTGGTGGAGCGGACTCCGTTACAGGGCTTTGGTATTTTCTGTATACCAGGGAGCTAGTTTCTTGTGACAAATGTTTTTTGTTTTTAGCGGTGCGACTGCATCTAGGCTATTACTCAAAGTTACATTTAGATCCTCAGTTAGGTCGTTAACAATGATGGCGCTGGAGGAGATGACTGCCGTTGTACAAGCTCCTAACCAATTGTGCCATTGTGTGTTTTTTCGTGTCATTTGTAACTTATTTTGCACATAATGTTTCGGCTACCATCTCTTATGACCGAAAAGAGCTTCTGGATATCAGGACAGGGATTAGTCACCTTGTACTGGACGAAGATTTTTTCTTTAACTATTTAGGGAGCGGCAGCCGAGGTGTCGGTTTTGGAGAGTCTGGCGTGCCCAAAGTAAAATACCTGCCACTCAGGCCCAGAAACTAGGATATGCACATAATTAGTACTATTGGATGGGAAACACTCTGAAGTTTCTAAAACCATTAAAGTAATGTCTGTGAGTATAACAGAACTGATATAGCAGGCGAAAACCAGAGGAAAATCCATCTGGATTTGCAGTTTTTTTTGTTGTTGACCTTTTTCCTCCTGGCTGCCTATGGAATTCAACGTTATCTAGGACACAGACTGCAGTACCTATGGCTTCCACTGGATTTCAACAGTCTTTAGACAGGGTTTGATGACGTTAGGTTGAATTAGAAGCGAATAGAAGAAGAACTTAGACGTGGACCCCGGAACTCAATAGAATGACATGCGCGTTCACGGTCTCGTGCGCTCTGTGGTTTTTTCCTTTCCTATCGTTCAGGCTATAAACCGGTTGAAATATTATAGTAAATATAGATAAAAGGATACCTAATGATACATTAAACCTTTTTGAAATCTGACAACACTGTGATATTGCCAAGAATCAGAGCTTTTTTTGCAACACTTGTATATTGATGAATGTTTAATAATTCAACTTTTGGATTTTGAATTTGGCACCTTACATTTCACCAGGTAGTGTCGGGAGTGGCCCGCTAGTGCGCCGCTACTCCCTAAGTAGTTAAATGTGCAACCAGAGAGAAAAAAAACTCTAGACCACCTTTACTCCACACACAGAGAAGTGTACAAAGCTCTCCCTCGCCCTCCATTTGGCAAATCTGATCATACCTCTATCCTCCTGATTCCTGCTTGCAAGGAAAAACTAAAGCAGGAAGGACCAGTGACTCGCTCAATAAGGAAGTGATCAGATGACACAGATGCTAAGCTACAGGACTGTTTTGTTAGCACAGACTGGAATATGTTCTGGGATTCTTCCGATGGCATTGAGGAGTACACCACATCAGTCACTGGCTTCATCAATAAGTGCATTGATGACGTCGTCCCCACAGTGACCATACGTACATACCCCAACCAGAAGCCATGGGTAACAGGCAACATCCGCACTGAGCTAAATGGTAGAGCTGCCACTTTCAAGGAGCGGGACTCTATAAGAAATCCCGCTATGCCCTCCGACGAACCATCAAGCAGGCAAAGTGTCAATACAGGACTAAGATTGAATAGTACTACACTGGCTCCGACACTCTTCGGATGTGGCAGGGCTTGCAAACTATTACGGACTACAAAGGGATGGACAGCCACGAGCTGCCCAGTGATATGGGCCTACCAGACGAGCAAACTACTTCTATGCTCGCTTCGAGTCAATCAACACTGAAGCATGCATGAGAGCATCAGCTGTTACAGACGACTGTGTGGTCACGCTCTCCGTAGCCGATGTGAGTAAGACCTTTAAACAGGTAAACATTCACAAGGCCGCAGGGCCAGACGGATTACCAGGACGTGTACTCCAAGCATCCGCTGACCACCTGGCAGTGTCTTCACTGACATTTTCAACCTGTCTCTGACTGAGTCTGTAATACCAACATGTTTCAAGCAGACCACCATAGTCCCTGTGCCAAAGAACACCAAGGTAAACTGCCTAAATGACTACCGACTTGTAGCAATCACGTCTGTAGCCATGACATGCTTTGAAAGGCTGGTCATGGTTCACATCAACACCATCAACACCATTATCCCACAAACCCTAGACCCACTCCAATTTGTACGCCCCAACAGATCCACAGATGATTCAATCTCTATTGCACTCCACACTGCCTTTTCCCAACTGGACAAAAGGATCTCCTCTGTGAGAATGCTATTCATTGTCTACAGCTGTTCAATACCATAGTTCCCTCAAAGTTCATCAATCACTAAGCTAAGGACCCTGGGACTAAACACCTCACTCTACAACTGGATCCTGGACGCCCTGACGGGCTGCCCCCAAGTGGTAAGAGTAGGTAACAACACATCTGCCATGCTGATTCTCAAAACTGGGGCCCCTCAGGGGTGCGTGCTCTGTCCCCTCCTGTATTTCTTGTTCACCCATGACTGCATGGCCAAGCACGTCTCCAACACCATCATTAAGTTTGCTGACGACACAACAGTGGTAGGCCTGATCACCAACAACGATGAGACAGCCAGAGACCTGGCAGTGTTGTGCCAGGATAACAGCCTCTCCCTCAATGTGAAAGGAGATGATTGTGGACTACTGAAAAGAAGGACCGAGCACTCCCCCATTCTCATCAACGGGCTGTAATGGAGCAAGTTCCTTAGTGTCCACATCACCAACAAATGATCATGGTCCAAACACACCAAGACAGTCGTGAAGAGGGCATGACAACGCTTATCCCCCCTCAGGAGACTGAAAAGATTTGGCATGGGTCCTCAAATCTGCTGCACCATCGAGACTATCCTGACTGGTTGCATCACCACCTGGTATGGCAACTGCTATGCCTCCGACTGCATGGCACTACAGAGGGTAGTGCGTGCGGCCTTGTATATCACCCGGGCCAAGCTTCGGTTGAGCAGCATTTCTTTCCAGAAACCTTGAGAAAATTGTCCAGCTGCAGGGACTGTGTGAGGGGATTTATACTACTATCTATACTCACTGGCGGCACAGACGCCGTTTCATCCTTTCCTACACTTATATTGCCCCTGCCTAACGATTGCATCTGAAGCTGGGCTTGCAACATGGCTATACTCACAATAAGGTGATAGTTTTCCTGTATATTATGAGTACAGGGACTGCAATTAGATGGCGTAGTGTTAATGTCACTACTTAGTTAATATTACTACTTAATTTTTTGCAAAAAAAGGAAAGGAAAAGTAGGGAATAACTTCATTTATTTTTCTGCTTTAGATTTGCATAATTCACACTTGAAACATTGTTTTTCTGTTTTAGGCTAAATTACTCATACTGTTAACATATGACCCTAAAGTGAACTGTTCTTGCAATTTGTAGTCTATGACATTTCAGATTTATATGTTTTTTTTCAATAAGTAGTTTGGATGTAGTGAACTACTTTTTCAAAGTAACTTTAGATAAGTAAACTACAGTTTGTTTTTTAAGGGTAGCTTTAGTATAGCTTAACTTCTTCTCGTGTGAATAATTGATAGCTTGGTAAACTATATTTTCAGTGTGGTTTCTGCAACACATTTTTACTGTATACAACTAGTCATCTTAGAGACTGCATACGGGTCGGCGCGAGGAAACCGCAGTGTAATGAGTCAACTGTCAGCACCCCAGGGGGATGGGAAGTCAGTCAGGGCATGCATTGAGGGTGTGTAGCCCAATTTTTCTTTCATCACCTTCAACCCCAGCCAGCATCACAAGGACAAGGTGAACCACCAGAACACACCACGGCCCCCAAATTACAGGCCATTAGCTGTATTACAGTACGGCTATAATATACATTACGGTGATTTTCTGAGACTGTTGGGAAAGTCATACATCATGTTGTTTCATTAAGCTGTAATCGATAATTTGACCAGTGTGGTTCAGAGATGAGGCTTCATGACTGCAGTGTGGACCTTAAGTGACTCCTTCAGCTCCCAGTAAGGTCTCCATTGGCAAGGCTAGTAAGTGACCATATGGATCTGGGGAGGCCAAAGACCTGGTCCACACATCTCCAGGAGTGCTAATTATTCCTGCTAGGCTAGATTACTCCTTTAATTAGGCATGTTCGAGCCTTATTAATCACTTTAATGGCTCTGTTTGGACACATGGTCGCCCCCAACATACAACAGCTACTGAGGATTAAGACTCGGTTGAATGCTTCATTGATCGCAATTCAAACACACTGTCAGCCCCAACCAATCAAAAACCCTGACTATTGACCATTTTATTGCTTCTGTTTAGTTTGTTTGGAAGACTGAGCTTCGGGTGGTAAAAGGTTCAGTCGCTCTGATGACGCAAGTGGTCATGCTGTTTTCATCCCATTTCCATGGCCCTCATGCTTCCCTATCTCCCGGCAGACAGAGGAGGCCTGATGCCAGCAGCTGCCCGAAATAGACACCGTGAGGAGTGGAGAGAGAAGGCGAAAGTGAGGGAAAGCGATTCCATCCATCTAAGAAAGCCTTGAGTTTTGGGCACTACTGTAAATGGATTAGAAAATGCTTGCTGCCCAGTGCCCGGGTTCATCCAACACCTCCCTGCCTGTCTGGTCTGAGATAACTCACTGTCTGGCGTTTTTACAAAAACCTCTCTGGCCATGTGAAAGACAAGGCAGCCATTTAGTAATCATCGAATGCCTGGTTCATATTCTGATGTAATGACATATTTCCCTTACCTCAGGCCCCCCACCGATTACATTGATTGATTCTGACTGTGTTGGATGAAGTGGCCAGGCCAGCTGGTCTAGGACTACTGCACTTTTATAATAGTCTACCCTCATCTCTACATATCCAATCATGGTAGATATTTTTATGTCTACTTCCTTTTTATCTTCATGTTCCCCCTGAAGTAATATTTCCTATTTTCTTTTTGTGTCAGTGAACCCATTTAGCCTTGTTTTCTCATGGTGTAACAGTAGTCATCTTCCAAGGAGCAAGCCATATCTCATGTCTTAACATCTTTTCCCACTGAAAAGAGCTTCAACAGGTTATTAAGCTGTCTACATCAGAGATTTTTCAGGAGAGAAGGAAAAATATGGATAAGGGCCAACTCCTGACACTTGCATAAACCATATTGCATGTGTGTCTGGCTTAAAGACACATACAGTCACCTCCAAAATTATTGGCACCCTTGATAAAGATGAGCAAAACAGACTATAAAATAAATAATAAAAAAATACTGAGCTACTGTGTAATTAACACGAGGGAGCCAGAGAGCTGGTGTTTAATGAAAGGGACTATAGGAGGCAGGTAGCTGGGTCCAGGTGCAGGCAGAAGGTCATACACGGTAGGTCCAAAAATGGCAACAGTACAGGCAGGGAAAAGGCGTTGTGAGTGAGGCAGGCAAAACTATCATACACAGGAGGAGAGAAGGACAGGAAAAACCAGCACTCCAAAAAAGTGTGTCTCAAAACAAACAATACCTCACAGTGATGGGGTGCAAGGAACTGAACTAAATAGTGTGGGATTATGACATGCAGGTGTGTGAACAGGTGGTTAGAATTCCGGTGATTGGGATCTGGAGAGTGAGCTGTAAAGTGGGCTGCGTTCCAGGGATCTATGTGTTTGGGAGTGTGAGTTGGACGCAGACGTTACATAGTGTTTATCTCATGCTCAAATGAATGGGGAAATTATATTATTTTATACTGATAAAAATTTTCTTAGAAAGAGATTTTGTTTAACAATAAATAAAATAAATCTAAAAAAGATAGGTGTCAAAATTATTGGCACCCTGGTTTTCAATACTCCAGCACCCTACCTTAGCGGGAATAACAGCACTGAGCCTTTTTAAAAAACATTTTATGAGATTAGAGAACACATTGGGAGGGATCTTACACAATTCCTCCATACAGAATCTTTCCATATCCTTGATATCTTTTGGTCTGCGCTTATGGACTGCCATCTTCACTGAGATGGCCATTGAAAGATTTAGATTTTGTGGTCAATTAACCATTTATTTGTGATTTGGATGTGTGCTTGGGGTTAATGGCTTGCTGGAATATCCACTTGCGGCTTAGGTACAGCCTCCTGGCAGAGGCAACCAGGTTTTTGGCTAAAGTGTCACGTTTCTTGGTAGAGTTCATGATGCTGTTGACCTTAACAAGGGCCCCAGGACATGTAAAAGCAAAACAGCCCAATAACATCCAATATCCACCACCAATGCTCCCTCTGAGCTGCACCGTGGCCCGGAACTTCCTCCAGGACTGCCGTGCAGAAGAAATGCCATGTTGCGCAGAATAAATGCCATGCTGTGCATAGACTCAAGAGATTGAACTTCACTGAGTTCGCCCCTTTAGTTTGCATTATATAGATCAATGTTTTTTTTCTGTGATCAAATCAACATTATATCAGCTCCCTTTCAATGCAACAAACCAAAATCAATCAAATGTATTTAAAAAGCCCTTCTTACATCAGCTGATGTCACAAAGTGCTGTACAGAAACCAAGCCTAAAACCCCAAACAGCAAGTAATGCAGGTGTAGAAACACAGTGGCTAGGAAAAACTCCCTAGAAAGGCCAGAACCTAGGAAGAAACCTAGAGAGGAACCAGGCTATGAGGGGTGGCCAGTCCTCTTCTGGCTGTGCCGGGTGGAGATTATAACATAACATGGCCAAGATGTTCAAATGTTCATAGATGACCAGCAGGATTAAATAATAATAATCACAGTGGTTGTAGAGGGTGCAACAGGTCAGCACCTCAGGAGTAAATGTCAGTTGGCTTTTCATAACCGATCATTCAGAGTATCTCTACCGCTCCTGCTGTCTCTAGAGAGTTGAAAACAGCAGGTCTGGGACAGGTAGCACGTCCGGTGAACAGGTCAGGGTTCCATAACCGCAGGCAGAAAAGTTGAAACTGGAGCAGCAGCACGACCGGGTGGACTGGGGACAGCAAGGAGTCAGGCCAGGTAGTCCTGGTCCTAGGGCTCAGGTCTTCCGAGAGAGAGAAAGGAAGAAAGAAGCAGAGAAAGAAAGAGATAAAAAGAGAGAGAATTAGAGAGAGCATATTTAAATCCACACAGGACACCGTATAAGACAGGAGAAATACTCCAGATATAACAGACTGACCCTAGCCCCTGACACATAAACTATTGCAGCGTAAATACTGGAGGCTGAGACAGGAGGGGTCAGGAGACACTGTGGCCCCGTCCGACGATAACCCAGGACAGGGCCAAACAGGCAGGATTTTGCCAAAGCACAGCCCCCACACCACTAGAGGGATATCTTCAACCACCAACTTACCATCCTGAGACAAGGCCGAGTATAGCCCACGAAGATCTCCCCCACGGCACAACCTAAGGGGGGGCGCCAACCCAGACAAAACAAATCTAACTTTGCAAGATGGAGTCTGTGATTTTGTTGTAGGCAGAGTGCAATGGAGTATAATTATTTTGGCAGGGGTAGCCTACAAGCGGTCTTTCAATCACCAGTGAGTGAATCCGCTTATCAGATCAGTTCAGATCAGAGTGCAGAACAGCGTGTGTGTACATTTGTTGATGTTTTTTGGTAGTTAGCGAGTTATTAGCCCAGTTATAGATAAGTATAGGTCAGCAATGGGGAGTTACTGCTTACTAAAAGATCACAAAACGTTTAGGTTACATTTCAAACTGTCTTTGAAAAGCCAGTCAGGTAAAAAGCTTAAGTCTTAATTAAAGGGGCAGTCTTGTATTTTGAGACAGGCTTGAATATGCAAGTAAGCCAATAGGCAGAGGGGTAGCCTACATTGTCACATTTTCTGTATGGTAATAATAATACATTTCATTTTGTAAAGTGATGTCTTCATTATACAACACAATACAATGCAATTTACAGTCACCTATTTGGCCCATGGAGTTACAGACCAAGTAAAAAATAATTAATTTATGTCAAGCCCTTCAAAATATATAAACGTCTCATGCAATGTATGCCTGCATTGAACACCACATAGGCTATAGTGTAGGCTATATCATAGAAATAAAAAACAAGTACATGGGAAAAGGTTATGGGATTTGCTCCATTGGTTTTGTAGGTAAGCCTACATTTTGCTCAAATAGTCACAATAGCCTATTGGCTACTATCTAAAACTGTAAGGGTACAGCCTCAGTGTTCACTGTAAACGCGCGCTGGAAGTTGAACAAAATTCTCACAATGTTAAAGTTTCAACTCACATGACCTAACATTTGCTCAGTGACCCAAAACATTAGGGGGAACATTGCCCACCACCATATTTTACAGTAGGTTTGAGGTTCCTTCTTTGTATCCTTCTTTTGACATAAACCCAAAGCTGGTGTGCGACTAGAGCAATTCTTCTCTGTGTATCCCACAATGAAATTCCATGTGCGCATGCGGCAGGCTACATAGAGAAGCAGCACAGTTACATAAGGGAAACCACTCGAGTTGCACAAAATGGAATATAATATATTTGTGTGCATTGTTGCGAATTGTTAGATACTACTGCACTGTGGGAGCTAAGAACACAAGCATATTGCTACACCCACAATAACATCTGCTAAATATGTGAATGTGACCAACAAAATTTGATTTGATAACATTGTTAGGAATAACACAATTTTGTGTGTACAACATCTAAAGGCCTGCTTTACTATACTGAGAGTGTTAGTGTTTCTAAAATGACATACAGTACCAGTCAATAGTTTGGACACACCTACTCATTCAAGGGTTTTTCTTTATTTTTACTATGTTTTTTACATTGTAGAATAATAGTGAAGACAACAAAACTATGAAATAATCATGTAGTAACCAAAAAAGTGTTCAACAAATCAAAATATATTTAACATTTTAGATTCTTCAAAGTACCACCCTTTGCCTTGATGACAACTTTGCACACTCTTGGCATTCTCTCAACCAGCTTCATGAGGTAGTCACCTGGAATGCATTTCAATTAACAGGTGTGCCATGTTAATTTGTGGAATGTCTTTCCTTCTTAATGCGTTTGAGCTAATCAGTTGTGTTGTGACAAGGTAGGGGGGGTATACAGAAGATGGCCCTATTTGGTAAAAGACAATCCAATATTATTTTAAGACATGATGGTCAGTCAACCCGGAAAAATGTAAGATCTTTGAAAGTTTCTTTAGGTGCAGTCGCAAAAACCATCAAGGGCTATGATGAAACTGTCTCTCATCAGGACTGCCACAGGAAAGGAAGACCCAGAGTTACCTCTGCTGCAGAGCATAAATTCATTAGAGTTAACTGCACCTCAGATTGCATCCCAAATAAATGCTTCACAGAGTTCATGTAACAGACACATCTCAACATCAACTGTTCAGAGGAGACTGTGTGAATCAGGCCTTCACGGTCGAATTGCTGCGAAGAAATCACCTCTAAAGGACACCAATAAGAGAAAGAGACTTACTTGGGCCAAGAAACACAAGCAATGGACATTAGACCGGTGGAAATCTGTCCAAATTTGAGAATTTTGGTTCCAACCGCCGTATCTTTGAGACGCAGAGTATGTGAACGGATGATCTACTTATGTGTGGTTCCCACCCTGAAGCATGGAGGAGGTGTGATTGTGTAGGTGTGCTTTGTTGGGCTAGATTACTCCTTTAATTAGTCACTTTAATGGCTCTTTTTGGACACATGGTCCAGTAGCCGACAGCTACTGAGGATTAAGACTCTGTTGAATGCTTAATTGATCATAATTCAAAGACAACGTCAGCCCCAACCAACCGAAAATCCTGACTATTGACAATGTTTGACTGAATGCTTGTCAATGGAACCTAATCATCCTATTCACTCATCCGTTTCTTTCTTCTGTTTTGTCTGTTTGGGTGGTAAAGGGTCAGTCCTTGTGATGACGCAAGTGGTCATGCTGTTTTCATCCCATTTCCATGGACCTCATGCTTCCCTATCTCCCAGCAGACAGAGGAGGCCTGATGCCAGCAGCAGCCCCAAATAGACACCGTGAGGAGTAGAGAGAGAAAGGGAAAGCGATTCCATCCATCTGAGAAAGCCTTGAGTTTTGGCATCTAATGTAAATGGATTAGAAAGTGCTTGCTGGCCAGTGCCCGGGTTCATCCAACACCTGCCTGCCTGCCTGGTCTGAGACTTTTCCAGAAGCCTCTATGGCCATGTGAACGACAAGGTGGACATTTCGCAATCTTCGACTGCCGCAACATATTCTGATGTAATAACACATTTCCCTTACCTCAGGACCCCCACCAATTACGTTGACTGATTCAGAATGAAGTGGTCAGGCCAGCTGGTCTAGGACTACTGCACTTTTATAATAGTCTACCCTCATCTCTACATATCCAATAATGGTATATCTTTTTATGTCTACTTCATTTTTATCTCCAGGTTTCAGTAAAAGCTGAGGGATGGGCCTAGAGAAATGTAACCACTCAAATTCATAGACAGAGCTACAAATTCCACTTCGTATCATACAGTATGTTATGAATTTGAAAGTGCTTAAAATCCTTTTCTATCTCTTTAAGCTGTCTACATAAGAGATTTTTCTGGAGGGAAGGAAAAATATGGGTATGGGCCAACTCCTGCCGCTTGCATAAACCATATTACTTGTGTGTCTGGTTTAAAGACGCATATGGCAGCATATTTTTCATACGTGTTATTGCATAATGGTGACTTAAGGAATTGCATGCCATGTTATATTTCAACATGAAGCCAATGCTGGAATTGTGTGAGTTGCACATCCACTTTCTTATGGTAGCCACCATCCTAAATAAAGTAATAATGTTTTAAAAAGTAAAGTTCATGTTTGGACATGAGTGGATATGGATGATGTAACATTTTCTTCACTAGTCCTTCAATAGTTTTTTTGCCATTTAAGGATAGTACGGGCACATCGTAGATGGGCACATCGCCCACCGCTCCCGAGTATACTACTCTCCAATGTCCAGTCTCTTGACAACAAGGTAGACGAAATTTGAGCGAGGGTTGCCTTCCAGAGAGACATCAGAGATTGTAACATTCTTTGTTTCACGGAAACATGGCTCACTCGGGATACGTTATCAGAGTCGGTACAGCCACCCGGTTTCTTCACGCATCGCGCCGACAGAAACAAACATCTCTCTGGTAAAAAGGGGTGTATGCCTTATGATTAACAAGTCGTGGTGTGAATTCATTACGATCAACATACAGTAACTCAAGTCCTTTTGGTCACCTGACCTAGAATTCATACACGGGAGGATTACATTGCCGGAAAACCAGCACTCCGAATAGAAGTGTGTCACAAAACAAACAATACCTCACAATGATGGGGTGCAAAGAACTGAACTAAATAGTGTGTGATAATGACAGACAGGTGTGTGAACAGGTGATCAGAATTCAGGTGATTGGGATCTGGAGAGTGAGCTGAGTTCAGGGGATCTCTGTGTTTGAGTGTGAGCTGGAAAGTGATCTGCGTTCAGGGGATCTACGTGTTTGAGAGTGTGAGTTGGAAGCAGACGTTACAACTCTTATCTGGATTTTGATAACTAGCAGGTATAATCCTAGTTCTGATCTGCATGCATTTTGCATTGGACACAAAGTATATTTTTGCAGAGTTCCAATTTGCTGTTTGTCACATTTTGTGAATTATTGGTTTGTGAGTAATGATTTCGATAGCTGATTGAAGTATTTTTAACCAGATGTTGTTTTGAATTAGGATGTTGAGTATTATGTTCCTTTTAATGGCATAAAAGGCCCTTCTTGCCTTGTCTCTTAGATCGTCCAAATTCTTGTGGATGTTATCTGTAGTGTTTAGGCCGAGGTTGTTGTAATTCTTTGTGAACTGTAGGGCAGAGTTTCCCAAACTCAGTCCTGGGGACTGAGTTTTGCCCTAGCACTACACAGCTGATTCTAATCAACTAATCATCACGCTGTGATCACTTGAATTAACTGAATCAAAACGTGCACCCGAAGACCGAGTTTGGGAAATGATGCCGTCTTGGCTACTGGACCTTTTTTGGAACACTATTTTTGTTGTCTTACTGAGATTCACTGTCCGGGCCAAAGTATGGCAGAATCTGTGCTGAAGATCTAGGTGCTGCTGTAGGCCCTCCTTGGTTAGGGACAGAAGTACCAGATCATCTGCAAACAGTCAACATTTAATTTCTGAGTTCAGTAGGGTGAGGCCGGGTGCTGCAGACTGTTCTAGTGCCCTCGCCAATTCATTAATATATATGTTGAAGAGGGTTGTGCTGAAGCTGCTGAAGCTGCTGAGGGGGCCCCCAAAGGGCAGCGCACAATTAGCCCAGCGTTGTCGGGGTAGGCTGTCATTGTAAATGAGAATTTGTTCTTAACTGACTTGCCTAGTAAAATAAAGGTAAAAAAATATATGACATAAAAGGTTGGAGAAGTGGTTTATCCATAAATCTCCATTTTGGATAGATAGCTCTTCGTGTTTAGTGTGTTCCAATTTTCCAAGAAGTGATTTGATTATATGGATTCTTCAATCACAATGAGCTGTTTTCTGTCATGCTGTTCGTTTTTTTTCTTTGTGTATTTCTGTATAGTAAAGGTGTAAGTGAGAGTTTTCTGGTTCTGTGTTTTTGATTGAGTAGGTTTATCAACTTCTTTTAAAGGATTTTACATTCTTTATCAAATCAAACCATTTCTCATTGTTGTTAGTTAGTCTTCGGTTTTCTGCGGGAATTTAATTTTGATATGTTAGCTGATAGGTCAAATATATTGTTCAGGCTTCCTACTGCTATGTTTACACCTTCACTATTGCAGGAAAACATTTTGTTCAGGAAGTTGCCTAGGAGGGATTGGGATTTGTTGTTGGCCAATTGTTTTTGGTAGGTTTCTACACTAGCCTGCTTCCATCTATAACATGTCTTAATATTATGCAGTTTGTTCGGCTTTGATGCCTCATGGCTGATAATTTCTCCGCTCATGTAGATTGTGATTTTGCTGTGATCTGATAGGGGTGTTAGTAGGCTGACTGTGAATGCTCTGAGAGACTCTGGATTGAGGTTGGTGATAAAGTAGTCTACAGTACTACTGCAAAGAGATTAGCTATTGGTGTATCTACTGTATGAGTCCACACGAAGCCTACCATTGACTATGTACATACCCAGCGTGCGACAGAGAGTTGTGACCCGTTTTTGTTGGTTATGTTTCTGTAGTTGTCTATGGGGTAATTTGGGGGAGAGAATGCTGTCATCTCCAGGTAGGTGTTTGTCCCCCTGTGTGCTGAGGGTGTCAGGTTCTTATCCAGTTCTGGGAATTAGGTCACCACAGACTAGTACATTTCCCTGGGCCTGGAAATGATTGATCTTCCCCTCTAGGATGGAGAAGCTGTCTTGATTAAAGTATGGGAATTCTAGTGTGGGGATATAGGTAGCACACAGGAGGACATTTTTCTTTGTTGAGATTATTTCCTTTTGAATTTCTAGCCAAATGTAAAATGTTTTGTTTAATTTAATAGAGTGAGTTAGGTCTGCTCTATACCAAATTAGCATACCCCCTGAGTCCCTTCCTTGTTTTACTCCTGGTAGTTTGGTATATGGGACAACCAGCTCTCTGAAACCTAGAGGGCAACAAGTGGGTCCATCTCCTCAATAACATGTTTCTTGTAGGATGACAATGTCTGTATTTCTTTGGTGGATTCAAGGTTCCTGTTTTTTAAGTCAAAGGCAAATGATCTCAAGCCTTACATTTTCCTGGATGAGGTAGTGAAGGCTTTGTATTCCATAAAGTTTCCAATGTTGTTAGTCGTGTGGTTTGGCCTCAGACCAGTTAGTGTGAGCAGAGCTGAGCATCTGATACATGCCATTGGCTTGGGCTAGTGTAAGAGTCGAGGTTGGGCCTGTTTGCCTGCTCACGACCTAGGCGTATGTGAGACTTTCATGTTGAGGCCCTCTTTGCGGGACTGGGGGGCATGGGGTGGGCAGGAGGGGCATAGGTCTGATCTGAGGGGGCCTATATGGGGTATGAGCATGGTTAGTTTGGGGGGGTCATTGATTGGTTGGGGTGGGGGTGTGGATGTGCCTGGTGGTGCTGTGGTCTGGATGTAGGTCCTCTTGGCGTGGGTCCTCTAGGTGAAGGTATCTCTCCATTCAATTCAAAGGTTTTTATTGGCATGGGAAACACATGTTTACATTGCCGAAGCAAGTGAAATGGATAATAAACAAAAGTGAAATAATCAATCAACAATGAACAGTAAACATTACACTCACAAGTTTGAAAAGAATAGACACATTCCAAATGTCATATTATGGCTATGTACAGTGTTATAATGATGTGCAAATAGTTAACTTCTTAGGGAGCGGCAGGTGAGGTGACGGTTTTGGAGAGTCTGGCATACCCATAGCAAAATGCCTGCAACTCAGGTTGAGAAAATACGATATGCACATAATTAGTACTATTGGATAGGAAACACTCTGAGGTTTCTAAAAGTGTTAACATAATGTCTGTGAGTATAACAGAACTCATTTAGCAGGCAAAAACCTGAGAGAAATCCATCCGGAAATCAGTTTCTGGTGACCTTTTGCTCTGTTTGACACACTCCCCATTGAATGCAATTGTAACCAGGACTGAGACTGCAGTACCTATGGCTTCCACTAGATGTCAACAGTCTATATACAAAGACTCAGAGAGATTGGAGTTTACAGAACGAATAGGTACAGGAAATAGCCAAGGTAGCTCAGATGTCAACAAGTTTTCTCGGGTGCGAGTCTAAGTAGTTAAAGTCCAAAAGGGAAAATACATAAACATAAATATGGGTTGTATTTACAGTGGTGTTTGTTCTTCACTGGTTGCCCTTTTCTTGTGGTCATATTGTGATGGCACACTGTGGTACTTCATCCAAAAGGGAATGGGTCTGAATGCAGTGTAAGGGCATGCTCAGACCCTGAAAAGATGAACTATGGTACATTCCAAATCAAATCAAATAAATTTTTATTTGTCACATACACATGGTTAGCAGATGTTAATGCGAGTGTAGCGAAATGCTTGTGCTTCTAGTTCCGACCATGCAGTAGTATCTAACAAGTAATCTAACAAATTCACAACAACTACCTTATACACACAAGAGTAAAGGAATGAATACGAGTATGTACATATAAATATATGGATGAGCGATGGCTGACCGGCATAGGCAAGATGCAGTAGATGGTATGGAGTACAGTGTGTGTGTATATATATATATATGAGATGAGTAATGTAGGATATGTAAACATTATTTAAATGGCATTGTTTAAAGTGGCTAGTGATACATTATTTCATCCAATTATAATTATTAAAGTGGCTAGAGATTTGGGTCGATGGCCGAACGGCATAGGCAAGATACAGTAGATGGTTTAGAGTACAGTGTATACATTTGATATGAGTATGTCGGATACGTAAACATTATATACAAAATTGTTTAAGTGGCTAGTGATACATTTGTTACATCCAATTCCTATGTTTAAAGTGGCTAGAGATTTAAGTCAGTATGTTGGCAGCAGCCACTCAATGTTAGTGATGGCTGTTTAACAGTCTGATGGCCTTGAGGTAGAAGCTGTTTTTCAGTCTCTCGGTCCCAGCTTTGATGCACCTGTACTGACCTCGCCTTCTGGATGATAGCGGGGTGAACAGGCAGTGGCTCGGGTGGTTGTTGTCCTTGATGATCTTTTTTGCCTTTCTGTGACATCGGGTGGTGTAGGTGTCCTGGAGGGCAGGTAGTTTACCCCCGGTGATGCGCTGTGCAGTCCTCACTACCCTCTGGAGAGCCTTACGGTTGTGGGCGGAGCAGTTGCCGTACCAGGCGGTGATACAGCCCGACAGGATGCTCTCGATTGTGCATCTGTAAAAGTTTGTGAGTGATTTTGGTGACAAGCCGAATTTCTTCAGCCTCCTGAGGTTGAAGAGGCGNGGGTCCAGGGTGTCTGGTAGGATGGAGGTGATATGATCCTTGACTAATCTCTCAAAGCACTTCATGATGACGGAAGTGAGTGCTACGGGGCGATAGTCATTTAGCTCAGTCACCTTAGCTTTCTTGGGAACAGGAACAATGGTGGCCCTCTTGAAGCATGTGGGAACAGCAGACTGGGATAGGGACTGATTGAATATGTCCGTAAACACACCAGCCAGCTGGTCTGCGCATGCTCTGAGGACACGGCCAGGGATGCCATCTGGGCCGGCAGCCTTGCGAGGGTTAACACATTTAAATGTTTTTCTCACATTGGCTGCGGTGAAGGTGAGCCCGCAGGTTTTGGTAGCGGGCCGTGTCGGTGGCACTGTATTGTCCTCAAAGCGAGCAAAGAAGTTGTTTAGTTTGTCTGGGAGCAGGACGTCATGGTCCGCGACGGGGCTGGCTTTCTTTTTGTAGTCCGTGATTGACTGTAGACCCTGCCACATTCCTCTTGTGTCTGAGCCGTTGAATTGTGACTCTACTTTGTCTCTATATTGACGCTTAGCTTGTTTGATTGCCTTGCGGAGGGAATAGCTACACTGTTTGTATTCAAACATGTTTCCGGTCGCCTTACCCTGGTTAAAAGCAGTGGTTCGCGCTTTCAGTTTTGCGCGAATGCTGCCATCAATCCACGGTTTCTGGTTGGGGAAGGTTTTGATATTTGCTATGGGTACAACATCACCAATGCACTTGCTAATAAACTCGCTCACCGAATCAGCGTATACATCAATGTTGTTGTCAGATGCTATCCGGAACATATCCCAGTCCACGTGCTCGAAGCAATCTTGCAGCATGGAATCAGATTGGTCGGACCAGCGTTGAACAGACCTGAGAACGGGCGTTTCCTGTTTTAGTTTCTGTTTGTAGGCTGGGAGCAACAAAATGGAGTCATGGTCAGACTTGCCGAAAGGAGGGCGGAGAATAGCCTTGTATGCATCACGGAAGTTGGAATAACAGTGGTCCAGGATTTTACCAGCCCGGGTGGCACATTGCATATGCTGGTAAAATTTCGGGAGCCTTGTTCTTAAATTAGCCTTATTAAAATCCCCAGCCACAATAAATGCAGCCTCAGGATATGTGGTTTCCCGTTTACATAGAGTCCGATGAATTTCTTTCAGTGCCGTCGATGTATCAGCTTCCATCAGACGAGGTGAGAACGCAGGAGTGGCTTTGGGACAAGTCTCTGAATGTCCTTGAGTGGCCAAGCCAGAGCTGGACTTGAACCTGATCGAACATCTCTGGAGAGACCTGAAAATAGCTGTGCAGTGACACTCCCCATCCAACCTGACAGAGTTTGAGAGGATCTTCAGAGAAGAATAGCGTCATACCCAAAAATACTCGAGGCTGTAATCGCTGCCAAAGGTGCTTCAACAAAGTACTGAGTAAAAGGACTGAATTCTTATGTAAATGTGATATTTCAGTTCTTTATTTTTAATACATTTTCAAACATTTCTAAAAAAACAGTTTTTGCTTTGTCACTATGGGGTATTATGTGCAGATTAATGAGGGGAAAAAACTATTTAATCAATTTTAGAATAAGGCTGTAACATAACAAAATGTGGAAAAAGTCAAAGGGTCTGATTACTTTCCGAATGCACTAAACGGAGCCATGCTGGAAGGCACTCCGTTCTGCTCCCTAAATATATTTATGTCAGACTTTGGGAGAGCGTGGTGACTGCACAAAGGAAGAAAAGGGATGAGGCGCTGAGAGAACATGTAAGGTTGCAATTAAAGGTTACAAAGGTCTCAAACGTCTCAGTCAAATCAAATGTCCAGCAGGCAACACTCCTCTGTCTGGACTAGGTGACCTCGGTGTCCAAAAAAAACATGTGACATCTAGCCTCTGTGTTAGAGTTCTGGGCCCTTGGAGGAGAACGTGACCACGTGATGTGTGTGAAATTGATCAGATCAGTAATGGGGTGACTGGGGCCAGATTATGCTCTCTGTCATCCTAATCTATTTATCCCTGGACACACTGCTCTTCATTCAGGGTAATGGCTCTATTTTTCCTTACTAGGTTAGTTTTCTTTAGACAAATGGTGGGGGGGTGAGATCCTGTTGATGGTTATGGTACGATTACGATACAGCATAGCACTAGGCATGTTTTTCATTTTACCATTAAACTGTTTTTGATAAACCATTCCTACAACGTTTTGATGGGGTCACACAGTACCCTATACTAAGCCTTATTGAGCCTTCTACATTGACTCAAATGTGCTTAGTATGTATAACTATGAGAAAAGGCATGTTATTTCATTCATCCTTGTATTGTTTTGACGCATGTTTCTAAAACTACGAATAAAATAACCTTGATAGTCCATCTGCAGAGTTTCAGGAAACTAGGCGTATGTCGTGGGTCACTGCTTCACAGGAAAGCCATTTTGAACGTAAACTTTTTTTAATCAAAATGCGTTTTTGGGCAGAAATGCCTTCGAACATGTGAACTTTCATGTGCCTTAATAACAAACTTGTATTGTCACACCCTGATCAGTTTCACCTGTCCTCATTATTGTCTACGTGACTCAGCCCCTGTAATAGGGTTAGAGGCAGAGAATCCCAGTGGAGAGGGGAACCGGCCAGGCAGAGACAGCAAGGGTGGTTCGTTGCTCCAGTGCCTTTCCGTTCACCTTCACACTCCTGGGCCAGACTGCACTCAATCATAGGACCTACTGAACAGATGAGTCTTCAATAAAGACTTAACTTCTTAGGGAGCAGCGCACGAGGTGACTGTTTTGGAGACCCTGGCGTGCCCAAAGTAAAATGCCTCCCATTCAGGCCCAGAAAATAGGATATGCACCATTGGATAGGAAACACTCTGAATTTTCTAAAAATGTTAACCATTTGTCTGTGAGTAAAACAGAACGGATATGGCAGGCGAAACCCCGAGGAATTTCTGTCCTGGAAAAAGTGGTTTTGACACATTGCCTCATTTGGAACCCCTCCCTTATGAAAATGCCCATATAAGGGCATATGAATGCAGTACCTATCGCTTCCTCTGGATGTCAACAGTCTCGAGAAAGTGTTCTGATTCTTTTTAGCTGCTATTAGAGAAGAAGAGGAATAAGGAAGTGCCCCCAGAGATGTCCTTACAAGAAAATGCGCGCTCCCGGCAGGCGCGTCCTTTGTTTTTTTCCTTTCTTATCGCCCAGTTTATATTCCGGTTGAAATATTATGCTATTTATACATAAGTGTTCCTAAGGATACATTTAAAATTATGTTTGATTGTTCTTGGACAAGTTTATAGGTATAAGTTGAACGAGTTCTCTTCACGTTTCAATGGAGGAGTTGACTCTGTTTTTTCTGATTATAACGCGCCAACCAAACGGAGATTTATGGATATAATACATTACTTTTTCTAACAAAAGAACCATGGATTGTCTTCGTTGGACACTTTGGAAGCCATCAGCAGAAGTTCTTCAAAAGGTAATTGATTTGTTTTCGTTGTGAAATGTGTTTTCTGTGAACCGTGGAGGCTTATAAAATTATGGTAATGGAAAAAATATGTTAGGTGCTACCCTAAAACAATCAAATGTGGTGCTTTCGCCGTAAAGCCTTTTTGAAATCTGACAACGCTGTGATATTGCCAAGAAGCAGAGCTTTTGATGACTATGAAACACTTGTATATTGATGCATGTTTAATAATTCAACTTTTGGATTTTGAATTTGGCGCCTTACATTTCACCTGGTAGTGTCGGGAGTGGGGCGCTCATCACCCGCACACCCCTTTTTGCTCTTGTGCTGTGGGGACCAATCTAAGTCTCTCGGAGTGATCATTGACTCTGGGGCTGATGAGCGTTTTATGGATGCCACGATAGCTTCGGAGCTTGGTATTCCCACTCAGCCTCTCTCTGTGCCCATGGATGCTAGGGCACTGGACGGACGCTCTATAGGGGAAGTCACCCATAGTACTGTGCCTGTTCAATTATGGGTTTCTGGTAACCACAGTGAGACAATACAGTTCCTCCTCATTACCTCTCCCCATGTTCCTGTGGTTTTGGGATTTTCCTGGCTTCAAAAGCACAATCCGATGATTGATTGGACCATAAGCGCCATACTGGGTTGGAGCCCATTTTTCCATTCCCACTGCCTTCAAGCAGCACAGCTTTCCTCAAGTCATCTTCCTCAGGATGTTAGCAAGACTGTGGATGTCTCTGCTATCCCCACAGAATACCATGACCTCCTGGAAGTGTTCAGTAAGGCACGTGCTACTTCCCTTCCCCCGCACCGTCCTATTGATTGTGCCATTGATCTTCTCCCAGGCACTACACCACCTCAGGGTCCATTGTATTCGCTGTCTGGAACAGAGACCAAAGCTACGGAGGAGTACATAGAGGAGTCTCTGGCCACTGGGGCCGCCCGTCCGTAGGCATCTCCGGCCGGCGCAGGGTTTTTCTTTGTGGAGAAGGACAAGACCCTGAGTCTGTGAATTGACTAACGGGGATTTAATGACAT
>QNTS01001512.1:297648-318156 GCA_003317085.1 Hucho hucho
TGATTCTTGGCAATATCACAGCGTTGTCAGATTTCAAAAAGGCTTTACGGCGAAAGCACAACATTTGATTGTTTGAGGATAGCCCCTCTCACATTTTAAGCATTAGCATAAATCCATAACCAAAGCGGGTCTCATAAAACACATACAATCGCTAATATAAAATCCCTTACCTTTCGAAGAACTTCTGCTGAGGGCTTCCCAAGTGTCCAACGAAGACATCCAATGGTTCTTTTGTTAGAAAAAGTCATTTATTATATCCATAAATCTCAGTTTGGTTGGCGCGTTATGTTCATAAAATACAGCGTCCACTCGCCCATTGAACCGTGAAGAGAACTCGTTCAACCTATACCTATACACTTGTCCAAGAACAATCAAACATCATTGATAATGTATCCTTAGGAACACTTTTATGTATATTTACTATAATATTTCAACCGGATTAAACTGGGCGATAGGAAAGGAAAAAACCACAGCGAGCGCGACCCCGTGAACGCGCCTTCTCTTCTGTTTACATCCGATGACTAGTTCGAAATTCTTCTTCTATTACCATCCAGAGCAACTAAATAGAATCAAAACACTGTCTAGAGACTGTTGACATCCAGTGGAAGCAATAGGTACTGCAATCTTACTCCCATATATGGTTGTTTCCAATAGGGAGGGGTTCAAAATGAGGAAATGTGTCAAACACTTTTTCCAGGACAGAAATTCCTTGGGTTTTTGCCTGCTATATCAGTTCAGTTCTTGACGGGACTAAAACTACATTTTAGTCCCGTCAAGAAAAAAATACATTTAGCCTAACAGTCAACATTTAGGTACAATAATAGAAATATACATGTAAATAGGCCTAAACGTAACAAAATATTGCTATAATCCTACCTTGAAAGAAACAATGTGTACCCAGAAACACCTCTCTGACATAGGGTCCAGCATATCTCTTGATGATTTCTTCCTCAAAGAAATCTCGAGCCATGATACCTGAAAAAGGAGGCAAGAGTGAATTACATAACAGTCCGTGAGGTGTAGGCTACAATGTTTGATGTACCTTTTGCTTTGTAAATAGCCAAACTTACCATCAAAAATAAAATATGGGCCTGGTCCCTGGCGAGACATTTTGAGCAAGTTGCTCAAGGGCCACGGTTGATCCGTCTCTGAAGATGACATTATTGAATGTCTCACAAGCTTTGATCGATGCCTGGGCCTGCAGGACACAAAGAATTTTGTTTGTCAGATGAATCATTGGGTCGAAACTACAGTACAAAACAAGCGAACACACATGGTTAATGTTCTGAGATTTAAAAAAAACAACAATGTATATAAAACGTTTCTTACCGAGGCTTTTCATAAGTCCACGCAAGATTCTTCAACGGTCTTCTGACTGTGATTTAGAGATGTTGTGCCGTGATGCCCCGCAGATTACAGATTGCCTTTGCCGATCGCTCACCTTAATTTATCAGTGAGTCAATGGTTTGAATATTCTCGCTGGAAATTAAATACAATGTAAAAATGTGCAGCATAAGGTAAAGACCAGCAGTCAATTTATTTAGTTAAGCTTAAAATGTGTACGCAACATTTGTGTGTTGGAGTCACTTTTAACATAGAAATCAATAGGCGGCCTGGAGGGAAAAAGGTAATGTACAAAAGAAACTGCAAATCCGGATGGATTTTCCTTGGGTTTTCGCCTGCTATATCAGTTCTGTTATACTCACATTATTTTAACACTTTTAGAAACTTGTGTTTCCTATCCAATAGTACTAATTATGTGCATATCCTATTTTCTGGGCCTGAGTGGCAGGCATTTTACTTTGGGCACGCCAGACTCTCCAAAACCATCACCTCTGCTGCCACTCCCTAAGAAGTTAATTGATCTACCGTTCTATCATAGGCCACTGTAATCGATGGGGGCTCAGGGCGGGACCATTCTGCTCATCTGAAGGTGCTCATGGGTGAGATTCAAACTTTGAAGACCGAGATCAAGTTATTGAAGGCAGACCATCAAAGACAAACATTCTCTGAGGGCAGAGATGCGGGCGACACCTGATGCATTGATCCAGAGCCAGGCAGTATTGGCGGAGAGTCAATCCTCATTAGCGGAGAGTCAGCCTGCATTGGCGGAGAGTCAGGTGGAGAATGACGCGTTGAAAAGGGCGAGGAACGAGATGGAGTCACAATCCATGCCAAGCACACCTGTGAACTCTGGAACTCTACCTCCGACAGGCAGAGTCAACATACGTGGCAGGTTCGTCAGGTCTTCGGTTCACCCTGACATTTCCATTCCTCTTCTGACAACAGAACTTGACCAACTGCTCAACTGGGCACAGCAAGGGCCGCTCTAAACAATTTATAATCCTCCAATCATCATGCTGTAGCCTACTCCCAATGGTCACTTCGTACAGCGCCACATTTTCCATTCCATCCTAACCGTTTGTTTTTCTCGGAATAGAAACACCATAATATTAATTAAGCCAAATTTATTAAAATCAAAGGTTTTAAATTCTCTGGTAATGCCAATATGGAAGACTATCAAATGCTTCTCAAATATGCCCTCTGGTTGTCAAACTAGCAATAACTTGCATTAACAGAAAAAATGGCTGACAATTAGAGAATGTGCCACAGAATGGTGCAGCATCCAGCAAGGTGTGCCGCATATGACGCAACTTATGAAGGAGGAACCACTGTAGCTAAACTTTCAGATATTACACGTTTCAAATTTTGACAAAGAGCCATTTTCTTGGCTAGCTATAGCCCAATGTTAGCTAGCTAACATTGAACCTGGTTGGTTAGCTACCTGCAGATTCATGCAGGATAGTAACGTTGTGATTATGGTTCATTGTTTACCTAGCTAGCTAACACATTAGCTGGCTGGCTCGCTAGCTTATGTTACGTTTATGACCTTATTTTTCATATCTGAGACTTTTCCTTAGCTAGCTCTAGCCTAATGTTAGCTAGCTAACGTTGAACCTGGTTGGTTAGCTACCTGCAGATTCATGCAGGGTAGTAAGGGTAGTAATTACTCACAAATAATTAACTTTACAATCACCATTACACGCACCATTGATCATTTCTTGTTTTTAATCTGTGAGAGAAGCGCTACACCTGGTGGAAAGAGGCTGTATGGCACAGAATAAGTTTCATAATGCGTGCCGTACGTTACGTCGTGACACGTCACAATTTATTAACTAACAGCGTCAGAGGGATCTGTTTTTCAACTTTTCTCCAATACTATTGGTCCATTACCATGTCAATCAACGCTTGAATAGAAACTTAGTTCACACCCCGCATTTTGATGCCAACAGTCGCTACAGTCCCATTTACTTTTCATTGCAGCCTCATTTGATTGCCGCGGTTGCGCAAAAGTGTACGGATCGGGTTAGTCTCCATTAACGTCATGAGTTGTGATTATGGTTCATTGTTTACCTAGCTAGCTAGCTAACATTAGATGGCTGGCTCGCTAGCTAACGTTACGTGTATGACCTTATCATTCTTATCTCAGAGCCATTTGCTTAGCTACCTATAACCTGCTTGGTTAGCTACCTGCAGATTGATGCAGGGTAGTAACATCATGAGCTATGATTACGGTTCATTGTTTACCTAGCCAGCTAGCTAGCTAATTTTCCCCCAACATCGGACACCAGCTAACTTCGGACACTCTAGTGGTTGGAGGATTAAATCACCTCGAGATCAACATTTAAATGGCCTGAAAAATAACTGTACATTTTGCAACTAAAGACACCCTTCTAGCTAGCTGACCACTGATTTTCATTGCAGTTTATGTACTGTAAGTTAAGTTAGGCTTTGAGAGTTTTCAAAAAAGTTATGTAGACACATTTTGTGGGACATACTGTACAGTCGTGGCCAAAAGTTTTGAGTGACACAAATATTAATTTTCACAAAGTCTGCTGCCTCAGTTTGTATGATGGCAATTTGCATGTCATGAAGAGTGATCAGATGAATTGCAATTAATTGCAAAGTCTCTCTTTGCCATGCAAATGAACTGAATCCCCCAAAAAACATTGCCACTGCATTTCAGCCCTGCCACAAAAGGACCAGCTGACATCATGTCAGTGATTCTCTCGTTAACACAGGTGTGAGTGTTGACGAAGACAAGGCTGGAGATCACTCTGTCATGCTGATTGAGTCTCGAATAACAGACTGGAAGCTTCAAAAGGAGGATGGTGCTTGGAATCATTGTTCTTCCTCGGTCAACCATGTTTACCTGCAAGGAAACACGTGCCATCATCATTGCTTTGCACAAAAAGGGCTTCACAGGCAAGGATATTGCTTCCAGTAAGATTGCACCTAAATCAACCATTTATCGGATAATCAAGAACTTCAAGGGGAGCGGTTCAATTGTTGTGAAGAGGCTTCAAGGCGCCCAAGAAAGTCCAGCAAGCGCCAGGACCGTCTCCTAAAGTTGATTCAGCTGCGGGATCGGGGCACCACCAGTACAGAGCTTGCTCAGGAATGGCAGCAGGCAGGTGTGAGTGCATCTGCACGCACAGTGAGGCGAAGACTTGGAGGATGGCCTGGTGTCAAGAAGGGCAGCAAAGAAGCCACTTCTCTCCAGGCAAAACATCAGGGACAGACTGATATTCTGCAAAAGGTACAGGGATTAGACTGCTGAGGACTGGGGTAAAGTAATTTTCTCTGATGAATCCCCTTTCCGATTTGTTTGACTCATCGGGAAAAAAGCTTGTCCGGAGAAGACAAGGTGAGTGCTACCATCAGTCCTGTGTCATGCCAACAGTAAAGCATCCTGAGACCATTCATGTGTGGGGTTGCTTCTCAGCCAAGGGAGTGGGCTCACTCAACATTTTGCCTAAGAACACAGCCATGAATAAAGAATGGTACCAACACATCCTCCAAGAGCAACTTCTCTGTCAATGCTGGTGTGTGTAGCTGGTAAAAAAGTCAGGCGCAGAGATGAGCGAACAACGTATTTAATAAAATACGGGAAAAAACAGGAATACAAATCCAATGCACCCAAAAACAAACAGGTGAACATAACCAGTTTTAAATTCCAACAAGGAACAACAGACAATCACGCACACAAAACATGGGGAAAACAGAGAGTTAAATAATGAACACATAATTATGGAATTGGAACCAGATGTGAAAACAAAGACAAAACAAATGGAACATGAAAAATGGATAGACGATGGCTAGAAGACCGGTGACATCGCCCGCCGAAAACCGCCCGAACAAGGAGAGTGACCGACTTCGAGAGTTGTGAAATTCTCCCAACCATCCAGGAACAGTTTGGTGACGAACAATGCCTTTTCCAGCATGATGGAGCACCTTGCCATAAGGCAAAAGTGATAACTAAGCGGCTCGAGGAACAAGACATTGATATTTTGGGTCCATGGCCAAGAAACTCCCCAGACCTTAATCCCATTGAGAACTTGTGGTCAATCCTCAAGGTGTGTGTGGACAAACAAAAACCAACAAATTCTGACAAACTTCAAGCATTGATTATGCAAGAATGGGCTTCCATCAGTCAGGATGTGGCCCAGAAGTTAATTGACAGCATGCCAGGGCGGATTGCAGAGGTCTTGAAGGGTCAACACTGCAAATATTTACTCTTTGCATCAACTTCATGTAATTGTCAATAAAAGCTTTTGACACTTATGAAATGCTTATAATTATACTACAATATTCCATAGTAATATCTGACAAAAATCTAAAGACACTGAAGCAGCAAACTTTGGAAATTAATATTTGTGTCATTCTCAAAACTTTTGGCCACAACTGTATATTGTAAAATTCAACTGCGCGACAGACAATGCATCATGTAATATCCAACTTTCTACCTAAATTATTCATACTCATGTTTTTATGAAACTGTTATCTACTTTCTCAAAACATTAAGATTAATTTGTTAAACAAATATAGAGATTATTTGGTTACAACACTGAAGAAGATGTTTGTGAAGAACCATTTTTAAGAGTCTACAGGAGGGCGCAAGTAGTTAGGCAACTATCTAGTAAACAATTTGGATACGAGGTTGGTGTCTCTTTTGAACAAAATTAAATCAATTTAACAAAATAGTAAGATGGCCAATAACTGGGGACCGTATGGCGATAATATGGGACCTATTTTTTTTAATAAGCCACTTATTAAAAGGCTGGTGGTAGTAGTATTTCCACTGAAATGTCAAACATGCTAATTGATAACTCGTAAGCTAATCTTTTATGACACCAATAATCCCAAAACATTGATGGCTTGATCACTAGATAACACTGTTGAAGGTAATATATTTCTTAAATGAATATGCAGAGAATAAGGGGTACTACGCTAGCTACAAGTCTTAACAAAAGATTCCACTATGCAAGTAACCATTTTGTAAATTCAGTCTGGGCATCTACTCCAATTTTAGAGCACTCTCCTCTGAGTGTGCCAGAGAGCGCAGAATAACTAATGAATTTATGAACACTCAACACCCATTGAATATGGCCAGTGTCAGTAAACTCATCAGCCAGAGTGTCTGGTGTGCGCTCTGAATGCAAAACGCTCTGAATTTTTCAAACGGACAATCTGACAGCACAGTTGCAGTCACCAATGCTCTGGGTAACATAACAGCCTCACCAGCTTTGCTAGGGCGACTAATGCTCAGTGAGGTGTTATCTCTCTCACTTTGATGTCTGGAAGTAGCTAGCAAGTTAGCTTGGGTGCTTGACTGCTGCTGTTAGCACATTTGGATCAACCCTCAAAGCAGTGGTTCCCAAACTTTTTATAGTCCCATACCCCTTCAAACATTCAACCTCCAGCTGCGTACCCCCTCTAGCACCACGGTCAGCTCTCTCAAATGTTGTTTTTTGCCATCATTGAAAGCCTCACACACACACACACACACACACACACACACTATACAATAAATGTATTAAACATGACAATGAGTGAGTTTTTGTCACAACCCGGCTCATGGGAAGTGACAAAAACCTCCTATAGGACCGGGGCACTAATAATAATCCATAATTTTGCTCTTTATTTAGCCATCTTACGTATAAAACATTTGTTCATAAAAAATTGTGAATACCTCACCACAGGTTAATGAGAAGGGTATGCTTGAAAGGATGCACATAACTCTGCAATGTTGGGTTGTATTGGAGAGAGTCTGTCTTAAATAATTTTCCACACAGAGTCTGTGCTTGTATCTAGTTTTCATGCTAGTGAGGGCTGAGAATCCACTCTCACAGAGGTACATGGTTGCAAAGGGCATCAGGGTCCTAACAGCACGATTTGCCAAGGAAAGAAACTCTGAGCGCATCCCTATCCAGAAATCTGTCAGTGGCTTCTGATTAAATTACATTTTCACAGAACCGCTTTCGAAATTTCGATGAGGCCCTCTTGTTCAGATATTGATAAGTGGACTGGAGGCAGGGCATGAAAGGGATAATGAATCCAGTTGTTTGTGTCATCCGTTTCAGGGAAAGTATCAGTATTTCTCTGTTAACTAGGACTGAGACTGCAGTACCTATTGCTTCCACTAGATGTCAAGTCTTTATACAATGTCTGGAGGCTCTAGCACTAAGCAGAACAGATAGGAAGTAGTGAAGGGACAACATTTGTCAACAACGTTTCGCGGGCGCGAGATTGTGAGCGTGCACCACTTTATTTTCCTTTCCTATCGTTCACATTATTGTCCGGTTGAAATATTACAGTAAATATACATAACATAAGGATACCTAAGGATACATTAAAAATTATGTGTGATTTGTTTGGAGAAAGTGTATGGGTATAATTTGAACGTGTTCTCTTCAAACTTCAATGGGCGACTCGACGGTGGATTTTCTGATTATAACGCGCCAACCAAACGGAGATTTAGGGATATAATAAATGACTTTTTCTAACAAAAGAACCATTGGATGTCTTCGCTGGACACTTGGGAAGCCCTCAGCAGAAGTTCTTCAAAAGGTAAGGGATTTATTTTAGCTCTGATATGGGTTTTGTGTGACCCGCGCTGGATATGAATTTATGCTAATGTGGAAAATAGGAGAGGTGCTATCCTCAAACAATCAAATGTTGTGCTTTTGCCGTAAAGCCTTTTTGAAATCTGACAACGCTGTGATATTGCCAAGAATCAGAGCTTTTGATGACTATGCAACACTTGTATATTGATGAATGTTTAATAATTCAACTTTCGGATTTTGAATTTGGCGCCTTACATTTCACCGGGTAGTGTCGGGAGCTAGCACGCCGCTACTCCCTAAGTAGTTAATCATTTTCACTGTAGTGTCCAAAATGTCTTTCAAGCTGTCATGCATTCCCTTGGCAGCAAGAGCCTCTCGATGGATTCTGCAGTGTACCCAAGTGGCGTCGGGAGCAACTGCTTGCATTAGCACTCCACTATGTCTCCCTGTCATGGATTTTGGGCCATCAGTACAGATACCAACACATCTTGACCACCAAAGTCCATTTGATGTCACAAAGCTGTCCAGCACTTTAAAAATATCCTCTCATGCTGTCCTTGTTTCCAGTGGTTTGCTGAAGAGGATGTCTTCCATAATTGACCCCCCATAAAAGTAACGGACATACAGTTGAAGTCAGAAGTTTACATACACCCAATTAGGGTTTGGTAGCATTGCCTTTAAATTGTTTAACTTGGGTCAAATGTTTCAGGTAGCCTTCCACAAGCATCACACAATAAGTTGGATGAATTTGGCCAATTCCTCCTGACAGAGCTGGTGTAACTGAGACAGGTTTGTATGCCTCCTTGCTCGTACACGCTTTTTCAGTTCTGCCCACAAATTGTCTATAGGATTGAGGTCAGGGCTTTGTGATGGTCACTCCAATTCCTTGACTTCGTTGTCCTTAAGCCATTGTGCCACAACTTTGGAAGTATGCTTGGGGTCATTGTCCATTTGGAAGACCCATTTGCGACCAAGCTTTAATTTCCTGACTAATGTCTTGATGTTGCTTCAATACATCCACACAATTTTACATCCTCATTATGCAATCGATTTTGTGAAGTGCACCAGTCCCTCCTGCAGCAACGCACCCCCACAACATGATGCTACAACCTCTGTGCTTCTTGGTTGGGATGGTGTTCTTTGGCTTACAAGCCTCCCCCTTTTGCCTCCAAACATAACGATGGTCATTATGGCAAAACATTCATATTTTTGTTTTCATCAGACCAGAGGACATTTCTCCAAAAATATGATCTTTGTCCCCATGTGCAGTTGCAAACCGTACCCTGGACGGTATTGCGCATACCCCTGGGGGTTTGGGAATATCTGCTTTAAAGAGATGGGTGGTGCAAAAGCGTAAGAGAGTGTGAACGATCCTGAACGGGTGTAGACAAAGAAGGGCTCTCCAAATAGTTGTACCAAAACATTCAAAGGCCATTTTCTCAAAAGTGAGTTTACAAGTTTATCAACTTTTACAGCAAAATTACTTTGCCATTGTTCCTCAACTGTAGTGTATATGCCATTTTGTAGTTCTGAGTCTCTACTTTTATCCAATGTAAAAAACACAATTTCAAATTTTGCTACATACTGTAAGACCGATTTATAGCCGGTCGGTCACATATGTGCGTGCACACACACATACACACGTAGGGAATTAGAACCGTCACCACTGTCATTCATAATCTAAACTGAGCTAAAACCAACCCCCCTGCTGACGCCAGAGGCAGGTTATTAATTGTCCAAACTGAGTGCCAGGCTCTAATCTGTTAATATAGAGGAATGACATCCCACGTTGTCATAGTTCTGGAGCGTGAAGATTCCTGTAAATACAGATCATGGATCCTAACCTGCAGACAATTAGAGCATGACCTGTCTGGGTGATTCATTTGAAGTCTATCTCTCCTCAAAGTCAGCATCGTAGAATCTCTTCTGTAAATAGTCCAAATATTAGTCATAATTAGTTGTTTTCGATTGCATTTAAAAATATATTTAAAAAATTTAAGTAATTATAATTGCCTAAAACCACCACAGTGATTCAAAACTGTCAAGCAAATCCGTTAGTTGGATGGTTGGTTTGGATGTTTTGATTTGAATGCCAGGTTGATGTTGAGTGGAGAAGCCTGAAGCAAGAGCCAAGAGAGGACAACTGAGATGGTAGCGGATGTATGCAGATGCTGGAGAGATCTACAAGGCTACTTTGGACTATTGCCAAAGTGCAGTGAGCTTTCCGGTGCCCCAACGGCTGCCAGCAATCACCCAGGTGGCTGCTGCATGTTGGTGGTGGTCGTGGAGTTGCTGGCCCTCTACCGGCTACAGAGACCATTTGCGCTGCGGACAAAAGTCATCATTACTCCAAGTCTGGACATGTCTGATCCGCAGGAGGTTGGTGTAACCTTAATTGGGGAGGACGTGCACGTGGTAATGGCTGGAGCGGACTAGGTGGAACGGTATCAACAACCTAAAACACATGGTTTCCATATGATTGATGTGATTCCATTTACTCTGTTCCAGCCATTATGAGCCTTCCTCCCCTTGGCAGCCTCCCCTTGCTGATCCTGTCCCTGACCAAAGCTCCTGAGGCGTTCACCTGGGTGTGACCGACCATGACGCTCCTTCGATCCTCACAAAGGTATTAATCACACGATTTCACATGATTTATTTGTATATTTAAATATTTGTCTGTTTAAATTTGTTTATTAATTTAGACTGTACACTGCAATTCAACTAAACCCTCAACAGGACTCCATGTCTGTCGTGCACTCAGGCATGTGTGTTAAGTAGTGTGTGGCTACATGCCACACACACACACACACACACACACACACACACACACACACAGAAAGAGCCTGATTGGTCCTTTAATCCAGACTAGGATTACATCAGATGTGATGTCGCAGGCATCTGAATCACATCAATATCAGATAAGAGATGAGGGCTGTCTTTCTCTCACTAAAGGTCGTACACACTTACTGTACATACTTTCACACGTAACGGTGTGGTCACGAATGTTTATCCAAAGACTTCCACATTTTCCATACCCACGAATATCAAACCACATGGACGGTCAGGCAGGCAGGCAGGCAGGCAGACAGACCTTTAAAAAAGACGGAGGTAAGTATTATGAACATGTGGAAAGTTCTAAGAATATAATTTAAAAATAACATTATCAGTACTACAGAGCAGTCAAACATTAGATTTTCCTGTGTTTTATATACTGTACCAGTTAAAAGTTTAGACACACCTACTCATGCAAGGGTTTTCTTGATTTTAAAAATGTTTACATTGTAGAAAAATAGTATGAAATCAAAACTATGAAATGACACATGGAATCATGTAGTAACCAAAAAAAGTGTGAAACAAATCAAAATATATTCTATATTTAAGATTCTTCAAAGTAGCCACCCTTTGGCCTTGATGACAACTTTGCACACTCTTGGCATTCTCCTAACCAGCTTAATGAAGAAGTCACCTGGAATGCATTTCAATTAACAGGTGTGCCTTGTTAATGTCATTTGTGGAATTTCTTTCCTTCTCAATGCGTTTGAGCCAATCAGTTGTGTTGTGTGATATACAGAAGATAGCCCTATACCAAGTCCATATTATGGCAAGAACCGCTCAAATAAGCAAAGACAAATGACAGTTCATTACTTTAAGACATGAAGGTCAGTCAATCTGGAAAATTTCAAGAACTTTGAAAGATTATTCAAGTGCAGACGCAAAAAACATAAAGCGCTATGATGAAACTGGCTCTCATGACTTGAGTACGTGAACGGATGTGTGTTGCCCACCGTGAATTATGGAGGAGAAGGTGTGATGGTGTGGGGGTGCTTTGCTGATGACACCCTGTGATTGATTTATTTAGAATTCAAGGCACACTTAACCAGAACAGCATTCTGCAGCGATACGGCATCCCATCTGGTTTGCGCTTTTTGGGACTATAATTAGTTTTTCAACAGAACAATGACCCAACACACCTCCAGGCTGTGTAAGGGCTATTTGACCAAGAAGGATAGTGATTGAGTGCTGCATCAGATGACCTGACCTCCACAATTACCTGACCTCAACCCAATTGAGATGGTTTGGGATGAGTTAGACCGCAGAGTGAAGGAAAAGCAACCAACAATTGCTCAGCATACAGTCATTTAAAAAAGTAAGGCCCTTTTTTTCTTCATATTTGGACACAGATATTTGCTCTAAATTCCAACCAAATTCATTGATATAGGTAACCCAATTTCACAAATCACACAACATTTTTTTACTTTGAAAATATAATGCAATTAAAATAAATAAAAATGCAATTTCCTAAAGCAGAACAAATTAGTACAGTCGTGGCCAAAGGTTTTGACAATGATACAAATATTAATTTCCACAAAGTTTGCTGCTTCAGTGTCTTTAGATATTTTTGTCAGATGTTACTATGGAATACTGAAGTATAATTACAAGCATTTCATAAGTGTAAAAAGGCTTTTATTGACAATTACAGGAAGTTGATGCAAGGTGTCAATATTTGCAGTGTTGACCCTTCTTTTTCAAGACCTCTGCAATCCGCCCTGGCATGCTGTCAATTAACTTCTGGGCCACATCCTGACTGATGGAAGCCCATTCTTGCATAATCAATGCTTGAAGTTTGTCAGAATTTGTTGGTTTTTGTTTGTCCACACACACCTTGAGGATTGACCACAAGTTCTCAATGGGATTAAGGTCTGCGGAGTTTCTTGGCCATGGACCCAAAATATCAATGTCTTGTTCCTCGAGCCGCTTAGTTATCACTTTTGCCTTATGGCAAGGTGCTCCATCATGCTGGAAAAGGCATTGTTCGTCACCAAACTGTTCCTGGATGGTTGGGAGAAGTTGCTCTTGGAGGATGTGTTGGTACCATTCTTTATTCATGGCTGTGTTCTTAGGCAAAATTGTGAGTGATCCCACTCCCTTGGCTGAGAAGCAACCCCACACATGAATGGTCTCAGGATGCTTTACTGTTGGCATGACACAGGACTGATGGTAGTGCTCACCTTGTCTTCTCCGGACAAGCTTTTTTCCCGATGCCCCAAACAATCGAAAAGGGGATTCATCAGAGAAAATGACTTTACCCCAGTCCTCAGCAGTCCAATCCCTGTACCTTTTGCAGAATATCAGTCTGTCCTTGATGTTTTTCCTGGAGAGAAGTGGCTTCTTTGCTGCCCTTCTTGACACCAGGCCATCCTCCAAAAGTCTTCGCCTCACTGTGCGTGCAGATGCACTCACACCTGCCTGCTGCCATTCCTGAGCAAGCTCTGTACTGGTGGTGCCCCGATCCCGCAGCTGAATCAACTTTAGGAGACGGTCCTGGCGCTTGCTGGACTTTCTTGGGCGCCCTGAAGCCGCCTTCAGAACAATTTAACCGCTCCCCTTGAAGTTCTTGATGATCCAATAAATGGTTGATTTAGATGAAATCTTACTGGCAGCAATATCATTGCCTGTGAAGCCCTTTTTGTGCAAAGCAATGATGACGGTACGTGTTTCCTTGCAGGTAACCATGGCTGACAGAGGAAGAACAATGATTCCAAGCACCACCCTCCTTTTGAAGCTTCCAGTCTGTTATTCGAACTCAATCAGCATGACAGAGTGATCTCCAGCCTTGTCCTCATCAACACTCACACCTGTGTTAATGAGAGAATCACTGACATGATGTCAGCTGGTCCTTTTGTGGCAGGGCTGAAATGTAGTGGAAATGTTTTTTGTGATTCAGTTCATTTGTATGGCAAAGAGAGACTTTGCAATTAATTGCAATTCATCTGAATTCATGACATTCTGGAGTATATGCAAATTGACATTATACAAACTGAGGCAGCAGACTCTTTGAAAATTTATATTTGTGTCATTCTCAAAACATTTGGCCACGACTGTACACCCCTACCTATACCATCACCTAAAATGGCAAAAATTAGGACCAGTTGTTCCAAAATAGGTGCAAATGATTAGGAAATCATTAGTGCTTTGGGAGGGTCCAGCCTTCCATAAAGATTAGAAACTTGCTCTGGTTTGTTACATATAGGTGTGTGGTAACACATCATGCAAAGATCAAAATACATATGAGGCCCTCAGAACAAAGATTATTGATGTCTGTGAGGGGTTAAAAATCAATTTCCAAGAAATGCATAGTACATCGTTCCAATGTCCAACGGATCAACTACAAATGGAGAAAATTCCAGACCACTGGCAATCTACCTAGGACAGGTAATCCCTTCAAATTCATCCCAAGAGCTGACCGAAAGAAGCTCATAGAAGTCTCTTAAAATCCAAGGGTAACGTCAAAGGATCTACAGGCCTCTTGTTACAATCAATATCGAAGTGCATGAGTCAACTGTCAGAAAGAGACTGCACAAACTTGGCCTACATTGAAGGTCAGGAAGGAAGTAGCCTCTGCACTCAAAAAAAGACTGATGTTTGCGAGACAACACCTGGGTAAAGACCAAACTACTGGAACAATGTGCCCTGGACAGATGAGTCAAAGGTGGAGTTGTTTGGTCGCAATGCCAGACGCCATCTTTAGCGAAAACCAAACACTGCCTTTGAACAGAAGAACCTCATACCAACTGTAAAGCCTGAGGGCCAACTTGCCGTCATTTAGTCAACCATGAATTCCACATTGTACCATTGAATTCTTGAGGAGAATGTGAGGCCATCTGTTAAAAAGCTGAACCGAACATGGATCTTGCAACAGGACAATGATCCAAAACACACAAGCAAAGCTACAACCGAATGGCTCAAAAATAAGAAATGGAGGACTATGGAATGGCTGAGTCAAAGCCAAGATCTCAATTCTGTCGAAATGCTGGGGGGGACTTGAAGCGGGCCGTGCATGCAAGAAACCTCTTGAACATGAAGCAGTACTGTAAGATTAGTGGGAAAACATTCCTCCCAGTCGACATAAGAGACTGATATACAGCTTCAAGAAACGGAACATGAGGTTATTTCAGCCAAAGGGGGCAACACCAGCTATTGAAGCTAGGGGTGTACTTATTTTTCCACACTATGGAATTGCATTTCTGTAGATTATACTTTGCAATCCTTTATTCATAAAAAATAATCTTTCAGTTTAATTTGTTAATTTAGGTTACCTTAATCTGTCAATAGTGTTGAAGTGAAGATTACATATCCATCTGTCCAAATATTTACAAAAAAACTTTCCTAGGGGGTGTACGTACTTTTTCACACGACTGTATGTGGGAACTCTTGTTCGAAAAGCATTCCAGGTGAAGCTGGTTGAGGGAATGCCAAGAGTGTGCAAAGCTGTCATTAAGGCAAAGAGTGGCTACTTCAAAGAATCTAAAATCTACAATATATTTTGATTTGTTTAGCACTTTTTTTGGTTATTACATGATTCCACATGTGTTATTTCATTAGTTTGTAGAACATAGTAAAAAAAAAAAAACTTGAATGAGGAGGCGTATCCACACTTTTAACTGGTACTGTGAAGTTGTGGAAATTATGATCATGCTCTTTTAGTGTAAGAGCTGTTTGAAAATATCGCTTTAGAATGTAGCCTGTTTTGGTGGAATCGAGGCGATTTAAATTAGTTTTATAGACGTTTAAGAAAACAAACACATTTCAACTTGACTGTTACGCTCTGCATGTAATCACAGTAAGTGAACAATTCCCTCAAATGCAAAAAGCATTGTTTTGTCTCTCAATTGCATACAGTCCTTTAAGAAAGAACTGTCCCTTTTTGTTTCTGAATTGTCTTTATAAAACATTTTAACTGTCTCTTGTTTTGGAACAGTCTTTGTTTTTAGTCTGAGACTAGTCATGGTCACGGAGGTATGACGGAGGCTGTCTCTTGCATAAAGTGGGGTACCTTTTTGTAGTGGTGGTTTGACAGTGACAGTGTCATCAACATCATCATCATCATCAGACTCGGTTGAGGAGTCCTGTATCACTGGGTTGAGCTTCTTGTGTCCATTCCTTATGGCCGTCACCATTGAGCCTTTGACCTTTTGACACAGTGCATCACGATGGGGGAGACCCATGGTGTAGGAAGTGTCACCGTCTTGACAATGTCATCAGTCTCCAGTGATTGTAGCTCCTCTTAGACTTTCTTTCAGATGTGGAAAGGTATACATAGGGCTGTGGCGGTCACAAAATTTCGTCAGCCAGTGATTGTAAAGCAAATTCTTTTTGGTATTTTATTTCACCTTTATTTATCCAGGTAGGCCAGTTGAGAAAAAGTTCTCCATATGTGTTATTTCATTAGTTTTTTTACAATGTAGAACAAAGTAAAAAAAAAAAACTTGAATGAGGAGGCGTATCCACACTTAACTGGTACTGTGAAGTTGTGGAAATTATGATCATGCTCTTTTAGTGTAAGAGCTGTTTGAAAATATCGCTTTAGAATGTAGCCTGTTTTGGTGGAATCGAGGCGATTTAAATTAGTTTTATAGACGTTTAAGAAAGAGTTTAAGAAAACAAACACATTTCAACTTGACTGTTACGCTCTGCATGTAATCACAGTAAGTGAACAATTCCCTCAAATGCAAAAAGCATTGTTTTGTCTCTCATTTACAACTGCGACCTGCCAAAGATAACGCAAAGCAGTGCGACAAAAACAACAACCCAGAGTTACACATAAACAAACATGCAGTCAGACACATGCTCACGCACACACATAATCAAACATGTTTTTTATTGTATACTGAGTAAATCATGTACAATTATAATTAATATGCTATGTTTAACTGATTTGAACAAACTTTCTTTTTTTACTTATATTTTTGATGTGGTTTTCATATAAGCCCTTTTGGGCTTCCAACTTCCCCTGCACACCATTTTTACCTGTTTTTTTTATCTGTGCTGTTTTGAATCTGCAAACTCACAGTTCTTTACCAGCATGTGAAGTCAATGGATTTAACATGACTGGGAAGGGGCCCAACCATGGGTGGGCCTGGGAAGGCTTAGGCCCACCTACTTGGGAGCCAGGCCCTCCCACTGGGGAGCCAGACCAAGCCAATAAGCCAATATTTGTTTTTCCCTACAAAAGCTTTGGTGGACATTCCTGCAGTCACCATGCAAATTGCATGCTCCCTCAAAACATGAGACATCTGTGGCATTGAGTTGGGTGACAAAACTGCACATTTTAGAATGGCCTTTTATTGTCCCCAGCACAAGGTGCACCTGTGTAATGATCATGCTTCTTGCTATGCCCCACCTGTCAGGTGGATGGATTATCTTGGCAAAAGAGAAATGTTCACTAACAGGGATGTAAACAAATTTGTGCACAGAATTGGAAAAAAATATTTTTTGCATGTAGAGACATTCTGGGATCTTTTATTTCAGCTCATGAAACATGGGACTAGCACTTTACATGTTACATTTATATTTTTGTTCTTTGTACTGAACATTCTTTTTTGGTGAATAATAACAAGAAAGCTTCTGTTTCTTCTACCGCGAGGGTGTCATACATATCATGCACTCCTGCTAAGTGCAACAGCATCTCTGGTAATGTTCATGGCAGTTGTGTAATTTTTGAATCTCTGCACCCATTTATTCCAATGTGGCCCGACTGAACTAGGGTCACTCTCAGTATAAAACAGTGTGATTGCTACGTTGCCAATTAAGTGCATGAAAAGTACATGACGGAAAACAGAGGCATAGGGAACATGGACCCATTGTGCACAAACTGGTTAAATCAACGTTGTCTCAATGTATTTTGTCAACTTATTGTGAAGTAGAATTTAGTTGGAAAAATACATTGGATTTGAAAAAAGTCATCAACTTGAACTTGTTTTGAGGGTAAAATTTCAACCACAGGATTAGGTCATCATGGTAACCAATTTTCAACAGACAAACCTTGTAAAAAATATTTTGAATTTGTACCTTTTGAATCAACGTCAGATCTTGAACGTAATATCCACTATAAGAAGAAAACTATAGGCTGGGCAGCATCTCCTACTGCAGAGTTAATCTATCTACAACAATTCCATCGGTCTCCCATCCAGGGTTTTAAACAAGCACTGCTTAGCTTTGATATTTATCACTGACTATTACCAATGTGATATTGTGAGAATAACTGTTGAGAAGTCTCCACTTAATAGATTCACTGATACTATTAAAAACTTCTTAGGGCTAGGCGTCCCGCTAGCGGGACAACTTCCGGTGAAACTGGAGGGCGTGCAATTCACATAAATAATCATAAAAATTATGGATATTAAACATGTAGGTACATACAAGTGTCATATCGGTTGAAAGCTTAAATTCTTGTTAATCTAACTGCACTGTCCAATTTACAGTAGCCATTACAGCGAATGCATGCCATGCGATTGTTTGAGGACGGCACCCCATATTTTTCCATCGGCACAGATTTCATAAATTCACCAATAGTGATTAAATATTAACTTTTTGAAAATCTTCCTCTGATTTTGTCATCCAAAGGGTCCCAGCTATAACATGTAGTGTCATTTTGTTAGATAAAATCCTTCTTTATATCCCAAAAAGTCTGTTTAGTTGATGCCATCAATTTGAGTAATCCACTCATGTAGAGAAAGGAATCCAAAAATCTACTACTAAACTTTGTTAAAACAAGTCAAAATACGTTTCTATTGACTCCTCAGATACCCTAAAATGTAATCACACTATAATATTTCTTACGGAAAGGAGTATGTTCAATAGGAAACCGATATTAGCAGGTGCGTCTTGTCTTCTTCGCGAATGCATACACGAATTTCGAATAGTGTGTCCCAGTACTAAAACAAATATTTCTTACTCGTTTTAGAAAAAACAAGCCTGAAACATTGAACAAAGACTGCTGACACCCTGTGGAAGCCATAGGAATGGCATAATGGGAGCTAGATTTAATTATTTCCCTATACTTTCCATTGTAAGAGCATGGGATCTAAAAAAAACAAAAAAACATTCCAGTTGGTTTTTCTTTGGATTTTCTCCTACCATCTCTATTGTTTATAGTCTCCTACATTATTTAAACATTTCTCCAAATTTCAAAGTGTTTTCTTTTCAATGGTACTAATTATATGCATATTCTGGCTTCAGGGCCTGAGCAACAGGCAGTTCACTATGGGCACGTAAGTCAGGCGGAAATTCAGAAAAAAGGAGCCCTAACAAGTTAAAGTCATTTCAAAGGGTAGGTTCAACAGAGCAAATTAAATGTAACCATTCTTTATAAGTCATGCTTGGTGTCATTGTTCATTTGGAAGACCCATTTGCAACAAGCTTTAACTTCCTGACTGTTGTCTTGAGATGTTGCTTCAATATATCCACATAATTTTCCTCCCTCATGACGCCATCTATATTGTGAAGTGCACCAGTCCCTCCTGCACAGCAAAGCACCCCCACAACATGATGCTGCCACCCCCGTGCTTCACGGTTGGGAGGGTGTTCTTTGGCTTGCAAGCCTCCCTCTTTTTCCTCCAAACATAACGATGGTGATTATGGCCAAACAGTTCTATTTTTGTTTCATCAGACCAGAGGACATTTCTCCAGAAAGTACTATCTTTGTCCCCATGTGCAGTTGCAAACCGTAGTCTGGCTTTTTTATGGCGGTTTTAGAGCAATGGCTTCTTCCTTGCTGAGCGGCCTTTCAGGTTGTCGATATAGGACTCGTTTTACTGTGGATATAGATACTTTTGTACCTGTTTCCTCCAGCATCTTCACAAGGTCCTTTGCTGTTGTTCTGGGATTGATTCACACTTTTCCCAGACAGAACGCATCTCCTTCCTGAGCGGGATGACTGCTGCGTGGTCCCATGGTGTTTATACTTGCGTACTGTTACGGATACAGGTATCCTGTGTGTGTATTTGTTTTCTCTCCTTCTGCCCTAGTCACAGGTGTCACTCATCAGCAGTCATCAGTCCCAATCAGAAGACACACCTGCTCCTTTTCCCTTACCCAATCACATCCCCTTTCCCTTGGTTTAAAACCCAGTCAGTTATCTCTCTCTCTCTCTAGCTTGTTCTTGGTATGTAACACTCTTGGTCTGTAGCTCGTGTATGCATTACCCCCTGTTGTTTAGTAACTGACTCTCTTGTATGCATTACGCTGTTGTTGAGAAACTGACTCTCGTGTATGCATTGCTCTCTTGTTATTTAGTAGCTGGCTTGTTTTGTAGCTACAGAGCTCTAGCTCTGTTTAGTATTTGGTGAAGCCCAGTTGATGTTGGTTTGTTGGTGCGTGCTATCGCTCTTGTTTAGGTGCCAGCATCTCACATTAACTGAGTTTGTACTGTTGTATTGCATTGCTGTTTGTTTGTTGGTGGAAAAGGGGATAACCAGACAAGACGCCCTTGGGCATACATTACCCGTAGGAAACCCTGTGTTAAATACATTAGTTAGAACTGGGCGGACTACCCACTGTATTTATTTACTTAGTTAGCTAGCTGTTCGTGACGCAGGTAGATTAGTTTAGGGGTTTTTGAATATCTATTATTTCTTTCCTTGGGTCCAGCTCAGCCCCTTTTCCCCACACCACTTTACCGTGTGTTTAAAATAAACCATTTGTGTTTGACGGTAGATTTAAGTTGTCTGTGTTTTCTGTTCTCACTGTTCCTTTTCACCATAGTAATTTGCACAAGATATGTTGCGGGTCTCTATTCCATTCCCCCTAGACTGCGGGGTAA
>QNTS01001513.1:23495-62500 GCA_003317085.1 Hucho hucho
GTCCAGTGTGCTAAAAGTCATCTATAGTCTAATAAATTTGTCCAGCGTGCTAACAGTCATCTGTAGTCTCTTCACTCTGTCCTGTTTGCTAACAGTCATCTAGTCTCTTCACTCTGTCCAGTGTGCTAACAGTCATCTAGTCTCTTCACTCTGTCCAGTGTGCTAACAGTCATCTAGTCTCTTCACTCTGTCCAGCGTGCTAACAGTCATCTAGTCTCTTCACTTTGTCCAGCGCGCTAACAATCATCTATAGTTTCTTCACTCTGTCCAGTGTGCTAACAGTCATCGGAATGAAAGTAAGACAGTCAGGGAGCATTGAAAATTTACATTTTGACAGCGAGGAAATTAAATCGATTTTGAGTGCGACCCTCCGGTCTTCTGTGAAGACCAATTGCGGCCTGTGGTGAAAATGAGTTTGACACCCCTGGCATAGAGATTTACTTAAGCAGTTAAAATTTTGTTGGGGCAATTCACCCCATCCACCACTCACTCATTCACTCTCAATCACGTAATTAGTCCTTATTTTTTCTCTAGTTTGGAGCTCTTTTTTCCTGGATGTTCTGTTTTTGAACATGACAGAGAGTCTATGTGGTGTTTGTGATGCCTGGCTTTTACATGTTGAAATTATTTCATAGAAAACGAAATGTATTGTAAAATTACGAGACAGAGTGTTGTTCTATTGAGGTGGTCTCTCTCTCCCCCTTAACTCCCCTCTCCATCTCTCCATGCTCTCTCTCCCCATTGCTCCCACTTCCTCTCCCTCATCTATCTCTTTCTCACCCTTCTCTTTTCATGAATCCACGCCTCTCTCTGGCTAGGGAACTAGAGAAAGAGAGAAGTTTATGGACCATCCATATACAGTTGAAGTCTGAAGTTTACATACTCCTTATCCAAATACATTTAAATTACCTGTCTTAGGTCAGTTAGGATCACCACTTTATTTTAAGAATGTGATATGTCAAAATAATAGTAGAGAGAATAATTTCTTTCAGCTTTTATTTCTTTCAACACATTCCCAGTGGGTCAGAAGTTTACATACACTCTGTTAATATTTGGTAGCATTGCCTTTAAATTGCTTAACTTGGGTCAAACGTTTCGGGTAGCCTTCCACAGGCTTCCCACAATAAGTTGGGTGAATTTTGGCCCATTCCTCCTGTCCTCCTGACAGAACTGGTGTAACTGAGTCAGGTTTGTAGGCCTCCCCCTTTTCAGTTCTGCCCACAAATATTCTATAGGATTGAGGTCAGGGCTTTGTGATGGCCACTCCAATAACTTTACTTTGTTGTCCTTAAGCCATTTTGCCACAACTTTGGAAGTATGCTTGGTGTCATTGTGCATTTGGAAGACCCATTTGCGACCAAGCTTTAACTTCCTGACTGATGTCTTGAGATGTTGCTTCAATATATCCACATAATGTTCCATCCTCATGATGCCATCTATTTTGTGAAGTGCACCAGTCCCTCATGCAGCAAAGCACCCCCACAACATGATGCTGCCACCCCTGTGCTTCACGGTTGGGATGGTGTTCTTCGGCTTGCAAGCCTCCCCCTTTTTCCTCCAAACAAAACAATGGTCATTATGGTCATATAGTTCTATTTTTGTTTCATCAGAGCAGAGGATATTTCTCCAAAAAGTACGCTCTTTGTTCCCATGTGCAGTTGCAAACCATAGTCTGGCTTTTTTATGGCGGTTTTGGAGAAGTGGCTTCTTCCTTGCTGAGCGATCTTTCAGGTTATTTCGATATAGGACTTGTTTTACTGTGGATATAGACACTTTTGTACCTGTTTCCTCCATTATCTTCACAAGGTCCTTTGCTGTTCTGGGATTGATTTTCACTTTTCGCACCAAAGTACGTTCATCTCTAGGAGACAGAACGCGTCTCCTTCCTGAGCGGTATGACGGCTGCGTGGTCCCATGGTGCTTATACTTGCGTACTATTGTTTGTACAGATGAACGTGGTACCTTCAGGCATTTGTAAATTGCTCCCAAGGATGAACCAGACTTGTGGAGGTCTACACATTTTTTTCTGAGGTCTTGGCTGATTTCTTTAGATTTTCCCATGATGTCAAGCAAAGAGGCACTGAGTTTGAAGGTAGGCCTCCAATTGACTCAAATGATGTCAACTAGCCTATCAGAAGCTTCTAAAGCCATTTAACTTCTTAGGGAGCGGTGGGGCGCTACCTGGTGAAATGCAAGGCGCCAAATTCAAAATCCAAAAGTTGAATTATTAAACATGCATCAATATACAAGTGTTTCATAGTCATCAAAAGCTCTGCTTCTTGGCAATATCACAGCGTTGTCAGATTTCAAAAAGGCTTTACGGCGAAAGCACCACATTTGATTGTTTGAGGATAGCACCCCACATATTTTTCCCATTACCATAAATTCATAAGCCTTCACGGTTCACANCAAGTGTCCAACGAAGACAATCCATGGTTCTTTTGTTAGAAAAAGTAATGTATTATATCCATAAATCTCCGTTTGGTTGGCACGTTATAATGAGAAAATATAGCATCGACTCCTCCATTGAAACGTGAAGAGAACTCGTTCAACTTATACCTATAAACTTGTCCAAGAACAATCAAACATAATTTTAAATGTATCCTTAGGAACACTTTTATGTATAAATAGTATAATATTTCAACCGGAATATAAACTGGGCGATAAGAAAGGAAAAAACCAAAGAGCGCGCCAGCCGTGAACGCGCGTTACCTTCTATTGACATCTGTGTGGTCACTTCCTTATTCGTCTTCTTCTATGCTCTAAAAGCATCTAAAAAGAATCAGAACACTTTCTTGAGACTGTTGACATCCAGACGAAGCAATAGGTACTGCATTCATATGCCCTTATATGGGCATTTTCATAAGGGAGGGGTTCTAAATGAGGCGATGTGTCAAAACCACTTTTTCCAGGACAGAAATTCCTCGGGTTGTTGCCTGCCATATCCGTTCTGTTATAATCACAGACAAAATGTTAACACTTTTAGAAAATTCAGAGTGTTTCCTATCCAATGGTACTAAATATGTGCATATTCTATTTTCTGGGCCTGAATGGGAGGCATTTTACTTTGGGCACGCCAGGCTCTCCAAAACGGTCACCTCGTGCGCTGCTCCCTAAGAAGTTAAAGGCACAGTCATCTTAGTGTATGTAAACTTCTGACCCACTGAAATTGTGATACAGTGAATTATAAGTGAAATAATCTGTCTTTAAACAAATGTTGGAAAAACTACCTATGTCATGCACAAAGTAGATGTCCTAAACCGACTTACCAAAACTATAGTTTGTTAACAAGACATTTGTGGAGTGGTTGAAAAACGAGTTTTAATGACTCCAACATAAGTGTATGTAAACTTCCATCTTCAACTGTAAGAGTAGCCAACAGTGTACAGCCAGACCACAATACCCCTTCCAAATCTCCATCCAGATTGTGTGTATGTCTCTCTCTCTCTGCTTAATGGAACATCAGGAGTCAGCTCCCTTTCTTTCTGAGCCCTACAGAACTCTTCTTATGTGGCAATATCCATGCACTTTCATGGCTGTGACTTTATTGAATTGAGATGGTACGCTACATACATATAATTTGATATTTGAATGTGTGATATCCACTGCTTTGCTTTCGCCAATACCGGATCAATGATGACCTCCAGGAAGAGAGTAAGGAAATATGTAGCCTATTGCTGCAGTATTAAAACAGTTACTTATTATGAAGCCATGTGTGGGCTAGAGTCTTACTGCTTAGATCCAACTCTGCAAGCCCATAGATCAACTTCTCACAGCCCAGTTTTCATCCGCTGCATAGAGAAACACTGATGTTAAAGAACCAGCATCCATCTCACAGAGCCGCAGCACACAGCACCCTGGAGAAGGAACATTCACTGGGATTGTGATCACACATCGGAGACATATTTCTTGTAATTACAGCCACACAGTGTAATTGAAGTAGCTGCACTCCGTCATAGTAGTGGGAAAATTACACGCTAGAATATGACTTGTTTTTCCGGCCCCCAGAATTAGTAGTATTTTTTACCCATCCCTCTCTGCTTCTCCATCCCTCTCTCGTTCACCGTCTCTAGGCCCTCTACTCTTTTCTATTTTACCAATGACCTGCCACTGGCAACAAAGCATGTGGGTCCATGTATGCTGATGATTCAATCATATACGCATCAGCAACCACAGCTAATGAAGCCACTGAAACCCTTAGAGTTGCAGTCAGTTTTGGAATGGGTGGCAAGTAATAAACTGGTCCTGAACATCTCTAAACATCTCTTGTATTTGGTACAAATCATTCCTTAAGTTTTAGACCTCAGCTGAATCTGGTAATGAATGGTGTGGCTATTGAATACATTGAGGAGACTAAATTACTTAGCGTTACCTTAGATTGCAAACTGTCATGGTCAAAACATATAGATTCAATGGTTGTAAAGATGGGGAGAGGTCTGTCTGTAATACAGCCATGCTCTGCTTTTTTACACCACACTCCACAAAGCAAGTCCTGCAGGCTCTAGTTTTATCTTATCTTGATTATTGTCCAGTCATAATGCATGGTCAAGTGCTGCAAAGAAAGACCTAGTTAAGCTGCAGCTTCCCAGAACAGAGCGGCACGTCTTGCTCTTCATTGTAATCAGAGGGCTAATATTAATACTATGCATGCCAGTCTCTCTTGGCTGAGAGTTGAGGAAAGGCTGACTGCGTCACTTCTTGTTTTTATGAGAAACATTAATGTGTTGAAAATTCCCGATTTTTTGCATAGTCAAGCACAGCACTGACACACAGACTTACCCCACCAGACATGCCACCAGAGGTCTTTTCACAGTCCCCAGATCCAGAACAAATTCAAGGAAACGTACAGTATTATACAGAGCCATGAGTGCATGGAACTCCCTTCCATATTATATAGCGCAAGTGAACAGCAAACCTGTTTTAAAAAAACAAATAAAGCAACACCTCACGGCACAACGACTCTCCCCCATGTGACCTACTTGTTGTGTGTATGTACTGACATGTACAGTGCACTGTATTCAGACCCCTTGACCTAAAGTTTTATTTAAATACGTTACAGCCTTATTCTAAAATGTATTAAATAGTTTTTTCCCCTGAATCAATCTACACACAAATTCAAATCAAAACAAATCAAAGTGTATTTGTCACGTGCGCCGAATACAACAGGTGTAGACCTTACAGTGAAATGCTTACTTACAGGCTTTAACCAATAGTGCAAAAAAAGGTATTAGGTCAACAATAGGTAAGTGAATAAATAAAAACAACAGCAAAAAGACAGTCAAAAATAAAAGTAGTGAGGCTATTTACAGTAGCGAGTCTATAAAAGTAGCGAGGCTACATACAGACACCAGTTAGTCAAGCTGATTGAGGTAGTATGTACATTTAGATATGGTTAAAGTGACTATGCATATATGATGAAAAGAGAGTAGCAGTAGCGAAAAAGAGGTGTTGGCAGATGATGGGTGGCGGGACACAATGCAGATAGCCCGGTTAGCCAATGTGCGGGAGCACTGGTTGGTTGGGCCAATTGAGGTGGTATATACATGAATGTATAGTTAAAGTGACTATGCATATATGATAAACAGAGAGTATCAGCAGCGTAAAAGAGGGGTTGGGGGGGTGGCACACAATGCAAATAGTCCGGGTAGCCATTTGATTACCTGTTCAGGAGTCTTATGGCTTGGGGGTAAAAACTGTTGAGAAGCCTTTTTGTCCTAGACTTGGCACTCCGGTACCGCTTGCCATGCGGTAGTAGAGAAAACAGTCTATGATTGGGGTGGCTGGGGTCTTTGACAATTTTTAGGGCCTTCCTCTGACATCGCCTGGTGTAGAGGTCCTGGATGGCAGGCAGCTTAGCCCCAGTGATGTACAGGGCCGTACGCACTACCCTCTGTAGTGCCTTGTGGTCGGAGGCTGAGCAATTGCCATACCAGGCAGTGATGCAACCAGTCAGGATGCTCTCGATGTTGCAGCTGTAGAACCTTTTGAGGATCTCAGGACCCATGCCAAATCTTTTTAGTTTCCTGAGGGGGAATCGGCTTTGTCGTGCCCTCTTTACGACTGTCTTGGTGTGTTTGGACCATTCTAGTTTGTTGGTGATCGGTCCTCCTTTTCCTGTAGTCCACAATCATTCCCTTAGTCTTGGTTACGTTGAGGGATAGGTTGTTATTCTGGCACCAGCCGGCCTGCAAACTTAATGATGGTGTTGGAGTCGTGCCTGGCCATGCAGTCGTGGGTGAACAGGGAGTACAGGAGGGGACTGAGCACGCACCCCTGGGGGGCTCCAGTGTTGAGGATCAGCATGGCAGATGTGTTGCTACCTACCCTCACCACCTGGGGGCAGCCCGTCAGGAAGTCCAGGATCCTGTTGCAGAGGGAGGTGTTTAGTCCCAGCATCCTTACCTAAGTGATGAGCTTTGAGGGTACTATGGTGTTGAACGCTGAGCTGTAGTCAATGAAAAGCATTCTCACATAAGTATTCCTTTTGTCCAGGTGGAAAAGGGCAGTGTGGAGTGGAATAGAGATTGCATCATCTGTGGATCTGTTTGGGTGATATTCAAATTGGAGTGGGTCTAGGGTTTCTTGGATAATTGTGTTGATGTGAGCCATGACCAGCCTTTCAAAGCACACAATACCCCATAATGACAAAGCAAAAACAGGTTTTTAGACATTTTTGCCCCAAAGTATTCAGACCTTTTACTCAGTACCTTGTTGAAGCACCTTTGGCAGCAATTACAGCCACACGTCTTCTTGGGTATGACACTACAAGCTTGGCACAGCTGTATTTGGGGAGTTTCTCCCATTCTTCTCTGCAGATCCTCTCAAGCTCTGTCAGGTTGGATGAGGATCGTCACTGCACATCTATTTTGAAGTCTCTCCAGAGATGTTAGATGGGGTTCAAGTCCGGGCTCTGGCTGGGCCACTCAAGGACATTCAGAGATTTGTCCCAAAGCTACTCCTGCGTTGTCTTGGCTGTGTGCTTAGGGTCGTTTTCCTGTTGGAATGTGAACCTTCACCCCAGTCTGAGGTCCAGAGCGCTCTGGAGCAGGTTTTCATCAAGGATCACTCTGCACTTTTCTCCGTTCATCCTTCCCTCGATTTTGACTAGTCTCCTAGTCCCTGCCGCTGCAAAACATCCTCACAACATGATGCTGCCACCACCATGCTTCAACTTAGGGATGGTGCCAGGTTGCCTCCAGACGTGACGCTTGGCATTCAGGCCAAAGAGTTCAAGCTTGGTTTCATCAGACCAGAGAATCTGTTTCTCAGACCTGTTTTCGATTCATCATTATGGGGTATTTTGTGTAGATTGATGAGGAAAATATTTTATTTCATCCATTTTAGAATAAAGCTGTGACATAACAAAATGTGGAAAAAGTCAAGGGATTTCAGTACTTTCCAAATGCACTGTATGTGTAACTGATAGGTACACACACTACATATTAATGTTTTTAAATGTCTAAATTGTAAAGTATTTTCTTCTGTAATGTCTTTTTCGTTATTTGTCAGACCCCAGTACGACTAGATGTCTCCATTGGTATCGACTAATGAGGATCCTAATAAATCTAATCAAATCCCTCTCTCCTCCATCCCTCTCTCCTTCTACATCCATCCCTCTCTCCTTCTCCATCCATCCCTCTCTCTTTCTCCATCCATTCCTCTCTCTTTCTCTATCCATCCCTCTCTCCTTCTCCATCCATCCCTCTCTCCTTCTCCATCCATACCGCTCTCTTTCTCCATCCATCCCTCTCTTCTTCTCCATCTCTCTCCTTCTCCATCCATCCCTCTCTCCTTCTCCATCCATCCCTCTCTCCTTCTCCATCCATCCCTCTCTCCTTCTCCATTCATCCCTCTCTCTTTCTCCATCCATCCAAGCTCTAGTTGATGTAGGTAAACAGTCCATTGATGACAAGATGAAACTTGTCGTCTTTTCAGATGTTGTACAAGTGCTGGTAAATGTTTTTGTCCGTTCTACACTGAATGAATGACATCTCCCCAGTCCCAAAGAAGAGAAAAACAAGGAAACAGAAACTAAGACCTCTGTAGCTTCCCTTCACAGCCTGTTTACCAACATTGCACTGTCCTTCTCACATCTGAACACACACACCATTCCGTCAGGCCGTATCAGTGTCTGCGCACAGGGCACTGCCCAACCCTTCTTGAGACACTAAGACATGGGCGAGAGAGATGTGAGGGGGTGTGGGTGGATGGTGTAAAGCACAATACATGTTTACAGCTGTGGGGGGGGGGGGGTTGCAACAATAAACTTTGAGAAGAAGAGACAGGAGATGCTGAAGTGGGCCACTCTGTTCATGTGATTTTTCATAGTGAAACCCAGGTTGTTTTTTGTTGGTGAAGTGTGATTGGTTCTCCGTTTAGGGAAAGATTCAGTGATCAAAAAAGTTCATGAATTAATGAATGCATGAATGAATGAAAAGCCCAAACCGAGCCAAACATTTCAGGCCCCTAACAGGTTTTGAGGTGCTATTTATGATAAATGATCTCACCCCTCTCTTCTGCTCTGTTGGCTAACTGTGTGTCTTTACTGTTGCCCCAGCCAGTTGTCTCCCACACAAGGTTGCGTCCTAAATGGCATCCTATCCCTTATGTGGTGCACTACTTTTGACCAGGGCCCATTTCACAAAGCCTGCTGGGAGCAGAGACGATGGTGGGCATTCATGTGTTCAGTTATGAGCCCATGGGCTCAGCTTTGAGCAGGCCGGATGACAAGGGTCTGGAATCACCACGGCCAAATTCCAGCATGATAAACGACCCCGCTCAACACAAAAGAAATGTGAATCTCATTTTAACGATGAGCACTGGAGCTAGAGGGAGAGCTGGAGCTAGGCATGCTGGGAATGGAAGGCCTCCAGCCAGGTCCTAAATGCTCCAGCAGACCCTCTCTCTGTATGAGCCTGCTATAACATCCACAGACTAATTTAATATTTGGACAGAAATACAGTTAAATAAAGGAGTGGATGCATTGATGGTGAATTCAAACCGTCTGACAGCGTACATACAATACAGGAACTGTTTGTGTGGGGTATTGACAAAGAAATGTAGAAGCAAAAATTTTCCTTTGTTAAAGTGTATTTGATTCGTAGTTGACCTCGATAAAATGTCTACATGGTTGCTAAAAAACACTCAAAGGGCAACACTCTGCTCCTTTTCAATACGAATTTATATCAACAGATTTATAAATCTTTGTAACGCTGTAGTTTTTCCAGAGAACAACATTCTAAGATCAAAGGCCAAACAATAATCCTACAAACCTGTTTCTGATTATGGTGTTTTAGTACATCTCAATCTTAGCTTTGTTTCTCAGTCTTAAAGAGAGAACATAGTTATAGTTATTGTGATGGTACTGAGCAGGCATTTCCTGTAACACTGACTGCATCACTACCCTTTCACTGGCCATCCTGTGCTATTCCATCTCCAGATGATTTCCCTTCTTCGATGTTGAGGACTAGTTATCCATTGAAAGACTCCCTGGGGTATGTTGGATATTTTACATTCAGTTCTTTTAGTCCAAGGAAAAGAAAGTCTTCTCGTTTTTGTTAACATCTCAATGTTGCAAGTAGTCTGAGACAGAGGCATGGATTTATGGGTGAATGTAAACAAAATGTACTACAATAATAATTCTGAGAAAGCGGTTCCCTCAGAAGTATAAAATCCTGTCTTCCTCTCCTCCTTTCCACTCCTCTCCTCCTTTCCTAGTGCGCTCCACCCCATTCATTTCATTAAGCCTGAAGACAGCTACAGACCAGCAACGTCTCTCCACCGCCTTCTTTTATGCGTTCACCCTTTTCCAGACCTTGAACCACTTTTCTTTAAACATTTCATGCTTTACTCTTTTTTTCTCTCTACCTCAAAAATCATCCTTTTCTATTTTCCTGCTGCCTTTGTGTGAGAGGGGATGAACCGCTGCTGTGTGTGTGTTTGTGTGTGTTGGTCTACAGTACTGTATGTACATAGAGCCATTCTACTGGTTCGCTCCTTTCTTCCTTCTCCATTGTGGCTTGCTGCTAAAGAGAAGCCCTACACATGGCTGTTGCCTGACTGTCTGTCTGCAGGCTTTGTGATAATAGGGAGCGCTTGTCCTCACAACAATTGTTGTTTTTATTTCTCAGCCTGCCTGTCTGGATTATCTGGTCACACTGTGAAGGAGTAGATTAGCTCCACTTCTTTGGCACGTACACACTCTCTTTCCCTCCTTCCCTCCTTCCCCCTGCCTGTCTCCTGTGCTAATCCTTGTTGTAGAGTTGAGGCTGTGTCTGGGCCCAGTAAAAGTCCTGAGTAGATGTGTTTCCATTAGGGGCTTAGGCCTGTGTGTTTGGAAGGCCCCCACGTTCCACTGATGTAGTTCCACAGACAACATTGTACTGGGGACTCCTTTTTAGGTCGGTCGTCTACAAGCTATTACATCAATAAGGATCATATGTGGGGCCGACTAGACACAAAATGGTGCCTAATGCATTCTGGCTAATACCACACGGGCCACAGACTGCCAATGGATCTTTTTGTTATTTATATTTCAACATTTTTTTCAACCTTTATTTAACTAGGTAAGCCAGTTAAGAACAAATTCTTATTTACAATGACAGCCTACCCGGGCCAAACCCTAGCCTGGACGATGCTGGGTGAATTGTGCGCTGTCCTATGGGACTCCCAATCACAGCCGGTTGTGATACAGCCTGGAATCGAACCAGGGTCTGTTCTGATGCCCCTTGCACTGAGATTTAGTGCCTTAGACTGCTGCACCACTCAGGATCTGTACAGCCACTGTATTCATGTGCTGTAGATGAATACATGTAAATAAGGACTTGGGGATGTTAAAGTACCGTAAAGATCATGTTGAACAAGGGTCTGAAACAACGTAACATACTAAACCTTTCTATTTCTAAGTGTGGTTAATTTATGTAAGCAATAAGGCTCGAGAGAGTGTGGTATATGGCCAACATACCACAGCTAAGGGCTGTTCTTATGCACGATGCCACGCGGAGTGCCTGGATACAGCCCTTAGCCGTAGTATATTGGCCATATACCACAAACCCCCGAGGTGCATTTTAGCTAAAGCTGAGTTTATATCTAACAGAGCATATTTTTCTTCTTCTCTAAGCAGGAATCAAAGTGTTAATGCTGAGCTGTGATCAGGTAGCAGTGTTACAGCACAGACATGGCTTTGAGTAGCACGCTCAACTCCTCCGAGGGTACAGGTACTGCTACACAGATAAAAGCACTTTCTACACACACACACACCCAACAAAGCACTTTTTTTCTCTACAAATTGACGGCAGTCCAAGTCCGAGTGATCGTCTCCGCTTGCTGTCTTTGTGATTTCAGACACTGGCCAGGGTTGACAAAGCGCCTGTTAGGAGCTGCTCTGCATCCATTTTGAAAAGGACTCAGAAAGCCCTTGTACTGAATGGCAGGGATTCGTCTGAAGGGCGAAAAGACAGTGATATATTGTACAAAAGTGGAACAATCACCTTGGATAAAAGCATGCTCTGTGAAATTGAATTAAAACCATACTTATCACTGGCGTAACGAATGCTTTCATCACGTTATAGGCAGTAAGGTTTTGGATGTTTGACTAGATACAGCGGGCTTGCATATTCATGATCTCTTGGGACTGCTTTCCTTCTGATACATATTCTATTGGAACGCTACTGACAATTTCCATATTGAGCATTGGGCTAGTTATTCTCTCCTTGAGGGAAAGACACTTTTGTTCTGAAAAGAGAGAAAAAGATAATCAACGCATGTTGTCTCAATCAGTTGGCCAATAACTGAACAGAACCAGGAAGAATTCTAAGACTCTTGACCTTAGTCCTGAGCTCTCTCTGTGACCCCAGGTCATCACCAGTCATTCTATTCTCCTTTTAATGGTCAGTGTTCACCCCACATGGCCATCGACAGCAGGTCGCTGCTGTGTGTGTGTGTTGTCTGTGCTGCTTATTAAACTCTGTGTGTGAGCAGAGACAGGTTTATTATCGCTTACCTGGCTCAGTGTGACAGCATGGTGACAGGGAGTCAAAATACACTCTGACCCCTGGGTGAGACACTACCATGCACCTCTCTCTTTCCTTCTCTCTCTCCTTCTCTCACACACAGAGCCACAGCCCTCTCTGTTTTATTTTGGTTCAAAGTGTGTATTATGTTGTTTCCACAACTTAATTGATGTACTTTGCAGTGTACATATCTATCTATCTATCTCTCCTTCCTTCATGCCACTCACACAAAACACTCAACTGTGGAGTATTTTTGTTGTCATGGTAACTCCTTTGATGTATTTGTTTTATTAGGCAAGTCAGTTAAGAACAAATTCTTATTTTCAATGTCAGCCTAGGAACAGTGGGTTAACTGCCTGTTCTGGGGCAGAACAACACATTTGTACCTTGTCAGCTCGGGGAATTGAACTTGCAACGGTTACTAGTCCAACACTCTAACCACTAGGCTACCCTGCCGCCCCAATTGGGGGTTGAGGCAGTATTGGGTAGCATTCTAACAGATAGTCGAACACAGGGTTCTGGACAATAATTGGACGAGAGCATTCAAAGCCATGCTATATTCCCTGATATACTAACACCTATGAAGCCTTTTCATTTGACCTTACTGGAAAAAAAATATCACTGCTCAAACAAGACGCAAGAACAACAGTACAGAAGAAACATGCAGACAAGACTCAACTACTTATAACAGTTCAGAAACGTATTCACACTTTAACCTGTTAGGGGCCCGGGGCAGTGTTCGGAGGTTCGGAGATTCTGGCGTGCCCAAAGTAAAATGCCTGTTACTCAGGCCCAGAAACTAGGATCTGCACATAATTAGTGGTATTGGATAGAAAACACTCTGACGTTTCTAACAATGTTAAAATAATGTCTGTAATAATGTCTGTGAGTATAACAGAACTGATTTGGCAGGCGAAAACCTGAGAAAAATCCATCTGGAAAATGTGATTTTGTGATGTAACAGTTTTCCCTTTGACAAGCTATTCAATACAGGGGGATTTAGCTCCCAGATTGCAGTTCCTATGGCTTCCACTAGATGTCAACAGTCTTTAGACATGGTTTCAGGCTTGTTTTTTGAAAAACCAACGAGTAATAGCTGGAGTGGACTGTACTGTTTGGCGAGCGTGATTGAGTGTGCGTGCTTCATTTTTTTCCTTTTCTATTGAGCAGTTAATTTTCCGTCTAAAATATTATCGTTTATTTACATATTAGGGTACCTGAGGATTGATTAGAAACATTGTTTGAGTTGTTTGGACAAAGTTTATAGGTGTCTTTTTTCGGTTTCATTTGTATGTATGTTGGAACGGTGGATTACTGAACAAAACGCGCCAACCAAACGGAGCTTTTGGGATATAAAGAGGGACTTTATCGAACAAAAGGACAATTTATTGTGTAGCTGGGACCCTTTGGATTGCAATCAGAGGAAGATCTTCAAAGGTAAGCTATTTATTTTAGCACTATTCTTTTGTTTTGTGACACCTGTGCTGGTTATGATACTATGCTAATTGAGGAAGTATGCGGGGTGCTGTCCTCAGACAATCAAATGCTATGCTTTCGCCTTAAAGCCTTTTTGAAATCTGACAACGCTGTGAGATTACCAAGATTCTAAGCTTTTGAATGGTGTGCAACACTTGTATTTTCATGAATGTTTAATATTACTATTTTTGTAATTTGAATTTGGCGCTCTGCATTTCACCGGATGTTGTCTTAGGTGGGGCATCTGCGCCCCAAGTTAACTTCTTAGGGATCGGTGGGACACCTACGACAACATCCGGTGAAATGCAGAGCGCCAAATTCAAATGACAAAAATTGTCATATTAAACATTCATGAAAATACAAGTGTTGTACACTATTCAAAAGCTTAGAATCTTGGTAATCGAACCGAGTTGTCGGATGTAAAATTACTCAAACCAGCACAGGCGTTACAAAATTTTAAATAGCGATAAAATATATCCCTTACCTTTGAAGATCTTCCTCTGTTTGCAATCCCACGGGTCCCAGGAACACAAAGAATGGTTGTTTTGTTTGATAATGTCCTTTATATCCCAAAAAGTCTGTTTATTTGGTGCCAGGGAGTTCTGTAATCCAGTCGTTCAACATGAAGACAAATAAATCCCAAAAGTACCGGTAAAGCTCATCCAAACAAGTCAAAGGATGTTTCTAATTCATTCTCAGGTTGTCAAATATCTAAATAAACAATTATATTTCAGACGGAGAATAGTCTGTTTAATAGGAAAGAAAAATACTGAGGAGTGCGCACCCATTCACGCGCGCAAAACAGTCGTGTCCGTTTCATGAGCCACTTGGAAGAACTTCAATTTCTGGTTCGTTTTTCAAAAAACAAGTCTGAAACCATGTCTAAAGACTGTTGACATCTAGTGGAAGCCGTAGGAACTGCAATCTGGGAGCTATTTTCCTCTGGTTTTTGCCTGCCATATCAGTTCTGTTATACTCACAGACATTACTTTAACAGTTTTAGAAACTTCAGAGTGTTTTCTATCCAATAATACCAATTATATGCATATCCTATAGCTTCTGGGCCTGAGTAACAGGCAGTTTACTTTGGGCACGTCAGACTCTCCGTACTTCCGAACACTGCCCCCTAACCCTTAGAGGTTAACACCAGCTGCATTGCTTATAGCGAGGGACTTGTGTTTTGGGTTATCATGTCACATGACCTAGATTTGAAACTATATTTTAAGCCTTTTTCAGAAATGAGAATAGCACAAAAAATGTAGGCAATTGTCTGAGGATGGTGCTGGACCATCTGACAAGAAAAGAAAAGGGGACAGTTTGTTGAAAAAGCTTGAAATCAACGTTAAAATCGAGGTCATGTGACATGTTTGTGCCAAACACAGGGCTTTACTCATAGCACCAGGACTACTAGCATTAATAGCATTCATATAACATAGAGGTGTTGTGCACACTAAGCCCCTGCACCATGTGAGTGTGTTAGTACCTCTCTGTATCCCTTCGCCAGGGCCTTTTATCATGGCTTCTCTACATGATTGAAAGAGAGTGGATCACTAATTAATGCCAGCAGGGTGTGGGCATGTGGGAACCAAGGGGTGGCAGTGTGCATCATGACGTCCTTTAAGATGGTGGATAAATCATAGTTCGCTCAGGCTCTCCCATAGACACCAATACAATAGTAGCTGGGTCTGGTCTACTTAGTTCATTGACTTTCATTGAACCAGAAAAAAAACTGTGAGTGGGTTGTCTCGCTTCCTCTCCCATCTCTTTCGTCCTTAGATCTTCTCTCTCTCTCTCTCTCTCTCTCTCTCTCTCTCTCTCTCTCTCTCTCTCTCGCTCTCATATATGTTGGTTATAATTGGGTTTGGCCTGACCCCAGAGACTTGGGCACACAGTAACAAGCTCTCAGAGGAACCATCACACTCCTCCCTCCATCCGTTACCCCTCTACCTCTGCTCCATGTGCTCATTTGTCAGCCTGCATGATCCCTAATGCTACAGCACTAAGATGCTCCAGGGAGAATGATGGTCCATGGGATTTAATGGTTCTACTTCAGCTTCCCAGTTTGACCTATTGGACTGGTGGGTCAGTTTGACCAGTATGTCTCAGGTTCTACTGCTCATGTTTGATGAGATCTGAGTAGGTATTTGTCTTTTTCTCTACTATGACCACCACAGCTAGAGTATTGTGTCTCAAGTTCCCCATTTTGACCAGAATGGCGCCACTTTTCGCAGACAAACCGAATTAGTGGAGCTTGCTTGCAGTTAAACTCGTAGAGAGACAAACATTTACAGTTTAGAATGAACCTGTAACGGCCTATTTACAATGACCACCTGCCTTTTAGAGTACATGGTTCACGGTCTGGACTGCGTATCAGGTCACCTCATCTGTGGCGGTGTGGTGTTTGGAAAGAGATGGAAACAGCATTAGTTGTGTGGAGAGCAGGGTATTGTTATCTGATGGTCTAGCAATGGTCCTCAATAGCCTTTTCATGGGCGCCACTGAGACACATCAAGCAGCAGTCAATTTCAAGGAAAGTTTTCCCTTCATTTGGAAGATTTGTTTGCAGTGGAAATGGAAAGAGAGCAAGAGAGGGAGAAAGGTGGGACCGAGGGGGGGCACAATGCAATATATAATATATAATTTTATCTATTTGGATTCATACCAGTGAACTACAGCTAATTGGGCCAAGATTCACTCAATACAGGTATATGAGAATATACCCTGTACCCATTCTTGATGCGACTGTCACAGACTTTCACATTTTCTGTTATCTTTGAGTGTTTCATTGCAATGTGTCACAATACTAGGTGTAGCATATGATAATACTTATCCATGCTGTTTTTGATATGTGAGAGCATATCTGCATCCAAAATGGCACCCTATTCCCTGTATAGTGTACTACAGCCCTACTCAATAGGCAGAACGCAGGCCGGATCCAGATCCGGAACCAGAACGGGGTCAATATGGTCCGCGGTTTCTGACAAATAATATAAACAAGTATTTAAAACATTTTGGGAAGGGGATTTGCTTGGGATTCGACTCCTGGTATCATATATAAACACAAAAGACATGGAACTATTTTTGAATTTCAAGAAATTAGCTTTGAAATGGCCAAATGTATATGCTGATTTGTTTTTATTCCGATGTGGCATTCAAGACTAAATTATTGCCCAACCTTGGCCTAATGTACTACATTTGTCCTGGTAATTTGGGACGGAACCAATGTGGACCATAGGAATAGTTTTCTGCTCGTGATCCTAATTCTCCAGAGAGATTGGGTGACATGAGGCAGTTTGTGCTGATCTAGGATCAGTTTTGTGTTTTAGATCATAATGAATAAGATCACATGGACAGAGGGGACCTGATCCTAGATCAGTACTCTGAGACTCTACTCTGAGATGCTTTATGACTACGGGCCCAGAACTTGAAAGGCCCAACATTCAGATATCCTGCCCTACAAAGACAAAACGCAGCAACTACGTCATTTCTTTTACTGCAAAATCTGACATCAAAGTATTTTTTTGTCTAGACAGACAGCAATTTCTGACATTCCATAATGTATTCTGACCAACTGGCTTGTTCTTGTGTCAGGAAACTAAATTCCACATTAATCAGATAATATACCTGGTCATTACAACAGATCAAACAGATTTTTGACAGTGGAGCGTCATACTGTTTCACTCTAAACTCATGAGAAATACCCTGAGTGTATTTGATTAAATTAAATATGCAGCATCATCCTGACAAAAATATCAAAGGGTTTTGCTGAAGGTTAATGGGTCAAACACATTGATCGGAACAGTGTTGTTGCTAACCCCCGCCTCATTGGGACCATTTACAGGGAATCATCTGAAAGAGCTTCTCTGATCTTCCTCCAGCCTCCTGTGGAGTGCCTTCGCACGCACGCAAGCATGCATACACACTTGCACACAAACACATACACACACAGGCAGGCACACGTGGTGTGTGTGTGTGTGTGTGTGTGTGTGTGTGTGTGTGTGTGTGTGTGTGTGTGTGTGTGTGTGTGTGTGTGTGTGTGTGTGTGTGTGTGTGTGTGTGTGTGTGTGTGTGTGTGTGTGTGTGTGTGTGTGTGTGTGTGTGTGTGTGTGTGTGGTTGTTCTTGAGGGAGAGAGACTGAACTGAATGCAGATATTCCACTAATGAACACCTTTAAAGTGTTAAGTCACACACACACACTCCACTGCGTTGGCATGGGCTCTGGTCTGTGTACTTTAATGAATCAACCGATCGCTGCCCGCACCCGACCGCCCGACTAGCATCACTACTCTGGATGGTTGTGACTTAGAATATGTGGACAACTACAAATACCTAGGTGTCTGGCTAGACTGTAAACTCTCCTTCCAGACTCATACTAAGCATCTCCAATCCAAAATGAAAACTAGAATCGGCTTCCTATTTCGCAACAAAGCCTCCTTCACTCATGCTGCCAAACATACCCTCGTAAAACTGACTATCCTACCGATCCTTGACTTCGGCGATGTCATTTACAAAATAGCATCCAACACTCTACTCAGCAAATTGGATGCAGTCTATCACAGTGCCATCTGTTTTGTCACCAAGCCCCATATACTACCCACCACTGCGACCTGTATGCTCTCGTTGGCTGGTCCTCTCTACATATTCCTTGCCAAACCCACTGGCTCCGGGTCATCTATAAGTCTTTGCTAGGTAAAGCTCCGCCTTATCTCAGCTCACTGGTCACCATAGCAACACCCACCCATTGCACGTGCTCCAGCAGGTATGTATTTCACTGGTCATCTCCAAAGCCAACACCTACTTTGGCCGCCTTTCCTTCCAGTTCTCTGCTGCCAATGACTGGAACGAATTGCAAAAATCACTGAAGTTGGAGACATATCTCCCTCACTAACTTTAAGGATCAGCTGTCAGAGCAGCTTACCGATCGCTGCAGCTGTACACAGCCCCTCTGTAAATATCCCATCCAACCAACTACCTACCTCATCCCATATTTGTTTTTGTTTTTCTGCTCTTTTGCACACCAGTATTTCTACTTGCACATCCTCATAAGCACATTTATCACTCCAGTGTTAATTGCTGAATTGTAATTACTTCTTCGCTATGGCCTATGGCCTTACCTCCTTACTTAATTTGCACACACTGTATACAGATTTTTCAATTGTGTTATTGAATGTACGTTTGTTTATCCCATGTGTAACTCTGTGTTGTTTTTGTCGCACCGCTTTGCTTTATCCTGGCCAGGTCGCAGTTGTAAATGAGAACTTGTTCTCAACTGGCCTACCTGGTTAAATAAAGGTGAAATAAAAAATAAAAAATTAAATGAGAGCAGATAATGGTTCATTATTGATCAGTGAAAGTGAAAGGAGAAGCACACAGTGAATATATGTGAACAGATATGACCCTGGAGCTGTCATGTTTAACCTATAGTGGGGAATACTGCCCACCGTGTGTATCTGTCGTAAGCATAGAGCCAGACCCTGTATGTTTTTAAATCGTCAGGTGATCTAGACCTCTCCTCTCATCCCCTTGTTCTCCGTCTCTTCCTCACAGGTGTGTAGAGATCCTTGCTAAAAAGAGGAGGAATCTCAAAAAACTCTACCTGGTCTCCTGCAACAGCACTGACCACGGTAAACATCACATTCTATTCCCTCTATTTCTATAACTTCTGGAGAGAGAGAGAGAGAGAGAGAGAGAGAGAGAGAGAGAGAGAGAGAGAGAGAGAGAGAGAGAGAGAGAGAGAGAGTGTGATGATAAGAGATAGTCCTTGTCACACTCTGTCACACTCTGTCTCTGTCTCACACTCTGTCTCTGTCTCACACTCTGTCTCTGTCTCACAGAGACAGAGACAGAGTGTGAGACAGAGAGAGAGTGCGAGACAGAGAGAGAGTGTGAGACAGAGAGAGAGTGCGAGACAGAGAGAGAGTGCGGGACAGAGAGAAAGAGAGTGCGAGACAGAGAAAGAGAGTGCGAGACAGAGAGAGTGCACGAGAGAGAGAGTGCGAGACAGAGAGAGGGCGCGAGACAGAGAGTGCGAGACAGAGAGAGGGCGCGAGACAGAGAGAGGGCGCGAGACAGAGAGAGGGCACGAGACAGAGAGAGGGCGCGACAGAGAGAGTGCGCGACAGAGAGAGTGTGAGACAGAGAGTGTGAGTTGTTGCACTGTGTGTGTGTGTTCTGTTTTAGTTGACCTCAGAAAGGTGACTGTGTCTCTAGCTCCAGACTCAGATCCTGTACAACCCTTTCATCTTTACTGATATCATCTAAATACCTCATCTATAATCCACACACATCATCAGATCTGAACCTAGTGAGGTCTCTCTCCTCTCGACCAGCCCGATACAGTAATGGTTAATGAATTGTGTTTGCATGTCAAGCCCTTGGTAGCATGGACGTTACTCACATTACTCACTAATATGTTGGTCTAGTGTTTTCTCCCCAGTGTAAGATCCTATGGTATCTCAGCTTAGTCTGTGGTGGTCAGGGGAACTCTGTGTGTCCATGTGTTAAATCATTCAGGGGTTTCACTGCCATGTGTTTCCCTTCTCGCCAACCCATTGTGACTGTAATCACTGGACCACTCCCCTCTAGCCAACCCATTGTGACTGTAATCACTGGACCACTCCCCTCTAGCCAACCCATTGTGACTGTAATCACTGGACCACTCCCCTCTAGCCAACCCATTGTGACTGTAATCACTGGACCACTCCCCTCCAGCCAACCCATTGTGACTGTAATCACTGGACCACTCCCCTTGAGTGTTTCTGTGTGTTCATACTGGACCTGAACCATGCACCGACAACTTGATAAATTACCACATCTCTCGCTCTCTCGTTCTCTCTCTCTCTCTCTTTTTCTCATTCTCTCTCTGAACAAGATTAATTAGTGATACCGGATCTTCTCTGTTTTATTAATGACCATTCAGACCATCAGTGACTACCTCAGATCTCAGGGGTCTGCGTGTATGAATGCATGTTTTTTGTGTGTGTGTTGTCAGGCCTTCCTGTTGTGGCTGGATAGAGATGCCCTCCCTCCTCTCTCCCAGATCTAATAGAATGATTCCTGCTCCAGCCTTTGATAAATGGAATCCTAGACGTGAGGCTTTCCATCTGCCATGCTGGGCCATTCGGTTCCGCCCATCTCCTACAATAATGATTCTATATTAATGGCTGCCAGGAGAACATTTGAGATGTTTACGAGCCGCTTCTGATCAATTGTTCCATTTCCCCTGGTCATTCGCTTCCTGTGTGTTTAGGTTTTATTAGAAAGAGGGGAAGGGGTGGGGTGGGTGGGGTAGAGAGGGAGACAATAACAAGGGAAGAAATAGCTTTAGTAATGGAGATTTAGTTACACATTAAACATGTATACTGAACAAAAATATATACAGTTGAAGTCGGAAGTTTACATACACTTAGATTGGAGTCATTAAAACTCGTTTTTCAACCATTCCACAAATTTCTTGTTAACCTCTTGGGGATAATTAAGGAGCAGTGGGGCGCTAGCGCCCCATCCTTGACAACATCAGGAAAAATGTAGAGCGCCAAATTCAAAATGCAAATGTAGTATTATAAAATGTTCATAAAAATACAAGTGTTGCACACTCTTCAAAAGCTTAGACTCTTGGCATTACGGCTTTACGGCGAAAGCAGAACATTTGATTGTCTGAGGACAGCACCCTATGTACTTCCTATATTAGCGTAATAATAAAACCAGCGCGGGTGTCACAAAACACATAAAAAGAGCTAAAATAAATTGCTTACCTTTGATGATCTTCTGCTGAGGGAAATCTGAAGTGTCCAAGCAAGACATCCAATGTTCCTTTTGTTAGAAAAAGTACCTATTTATATCCATAAAACTCTGTTTGGTTGGCGCGTTCTGTTCAGAAAATCCACCGTCTACTCGTCCCATTATACAAGACAAATAATATACCTATCAACTTTGTCCAAACAAATCAAACATCGTTTATAATCGATCCTTAGCTACACTATTATGTATATTAACTATAAATTTCACACCGATAATATCCTAATTTTTTTTACTTCTTAGGGAGCGGTGGGTCACAGACGCCCCACCTGCGACAACATCCGCAAAAATGCAGAGTGCCAAATTCAAAATACAAAAGTAGTAATATAAAACATTCATGAAAATACAAGTGTTGCACACTGTTCAAAAGCATAGAATCTTAGTAATCTCAAAGCGTTGTCAGATTTCAAAAAGGCTTTACGGCGAAAGCATAACATTTGATTGTCTAAGGACAGCACCCCGCGTATTTCTTGCATTAGCATAAATTCATAACCAGCACAGGTGTCAAAAAAACTCAGAAAAAGCGATAAAATAAATTGCTTACCTTTGAAGATCTTCTTCTTATGGCATCCGAAGGGGTCCCAGAAACACAATAAATGTTCCTTTTGTTCGAAAAAGTCCCTCTTTAAATACTCACAGACATTATTTTAACAGTTTTAGAAACTTCAGAGTGTTTTCTATCCAATACTACTAATTATGTGCATATCCTAGTTTCTGGGCCTGATTTGATTTGAGTGGCAGGCATTTTACTTTGGGCACGCCAGACTCTCCAAAACTCCCAACACTGCCGCCGCTCCCTAACTAGTTTTTTTTTGGCAAGTCGGTTAGGACATCTACTTTGTGCATGACATAAGTAATTTTTCCAACAATTGTTTACAGACAGATTATTTAACTTATAATTCACTGTATCACAATTCCATTGGGTCAGATGTTTACATACACAAAGTTGACTGTGCCTTTTAAACAGCTTGGAAAATTCCAGAAAATGATGTCATGGCTTTAGAAGCTTCTGATAGGCTAATTGACTTAATTTGAGTCAATTGGAGGTGTACCTGTGGATGTATTTCAAGGCCTACCTTCAAACTCAAAGCCTCTTTGCTTGACATCATGGGAAAATCTAAAGAAATCAGCCAAGACCTCAGAAGAAAATTGTAGACCTGCACAAGTCTGGTTCATCCTTGGGAGCAATTTCCAAGCACCTGAAGGTACCACGTTCATCTGTACAAACAATAATACGCAGGTTTAAACACCATGGGACCACGCAGCCATCATACCGCTCAGGAAGGAGATGCGTTCTGTTCTGCGAAAAGTGCAAATCAGTCTCAGAACAACAGTAAAGGGCCTTGTGAAGATGCTGGAGGAAACAGGTACAAAAGTATTTATATCCACAGTAAAACGTGTCCTATATTGACATAACCTGAAAGGCCGCTCATCAAGGAAGAAGCCACTGCTCCAAAACTGCCATAAAAAAGCCAACGGTTTGCAACTGCACATGGGGACAAATATCGTACTTCTTGGAGAAATGTACTCTGGTCTGATGAAACAAAAATATAACTGTTTGGAGGAAAAAAGGGGAGGCTTGCAACCCGAAGAACACCATCCAAACCGTGAATCACGGGGGTGGCAGCATCATGTTGTGGGGGTGCTCTGCTGCAGGAGAGACTGGTGCACTTCACAAACTAGATTGCGGAATGATGAAGGAAAATTATGTGGATATATTGAAGCAATATCTCAAGTCATCAGTCAGGAAGTTAAAGCTTGGTCGCAAATGGGTCTTCCAAATGGACAATGACCCCAAGCATACTTCCAAAGTTGTGGCAAAATGGCTTAAGGACAACAAAGTCAAGGTATTGGAGTGGCCATCACAAAGTCCTGACCTCAATCCTATAGAAAATGTGTGGGCAGAACTGAAAAAGCGTGTGCGAGCAAGGAGGCCTACAAACCTGACTGAGGAATGTGCCAAAATTCACCCAAAATAATGTGGGAAGCTTGTGGAAGGCTACCTGAAACGTTTGACCCAAGTTAAACAATTTAAAGGCAATGCTACCAAATTCTAATTGAGTGTATGTAAACTTCTGACCCACTCGGAATGTGATGAAAGAAATAAAAGCTGAAATAAATCATTCTCTCTACTATTATTCTGACATTTCACATTCTTAAAATAAAGTGGTGATCCTAACTGACGTAAGACAGGGACTTTTTACTAGGACTAAATGTCAGGAATTGTGAAAAACTTAGTTTAAATGTATTTGGATAAGGTGTTTGTAAACTTCCGACTTCAACTGTAAAGACAATATGTAAAGTGTCTGTCCCATGTTTCATGAGCTGAAATAAAAGATCCCAGAAATGTTCCATTCGAACAAAAATGTGACTCACCACCTGGATTCGGTCTTATGTAGCAAAATTTGAAATTTTGTTTTTTACATTAGATAAAAGTAGAGACTCAGAGCTACAAAATGGCATATCATACACTGCATTTGGGGAACAATGGGAAAGTAATTCTGCTTTGAAAGTTGATAAAAGAAAATCGCCTTTGAATGTTTTGCTATCTAGTGAAGAGCTCTTCTTTGTCTACACCCATTTATTGAACGTGCTCTGTGTTGAACTGACATAGTTTATTGAGTGCTGAGTACATGTTCTGTGTTGAACTGACATAGTTGTTGAGTGCTGGGTACATGTTCTGTGTTGAACTGACATAGTTTATTGAACGCTGGATCCATGCTCAGTGTTGAACTGACATAGTTTATTGAACGCTGGATACATGCTCAGTGTTGAACTGACATAGTTTATTGAGTGCTAGGTACATGCTCTGTGTTGAACTGACAGTTTAATGAGCACTGGGTCCATGCTCTGTGTTGAACTGACAGTTTAATTAATGCTAGGTACATGTTATGTGTTGAACTGACATAGTATATTGAGTGCTGGGTACATGCTCTGTGTTGAACTGACATAGTTTATTGAGTGCTAGGTATTTGTTCTGTGTTGAACTGACATAGTTTATTGAGTGCTAGGTACATGCTCTGTGTTGAACTGACATAGTTTATTGAGTGCTAGGTACATGTTCTGTGTTGAACTGACATAGTTGTTGAGTGCTGGGTACATGCTCTGTGTTGAACTGACATAGTTTGTTGAGTGCTGGGTACATGCTCTGTGTTGAACTGACGCAGTTTATTGAGAGCTGGGTACATGCTCTGTGTTGAACTGACATAGTTTAATGAGTGCTGGGTACATGCTCTGTGTTGAACTGACATAGTTTAATGAGTGCTGGGTACATGCTCTGTGTTGAACTGACAGTTTAATGAGTGCTGGGTACATGCTCTGTGTTGAACTGACATAGTTTAATGAGTGCTGGGTACATGCTCTGTGTTGAACTGACATAGTTTAATGAGTGCTGGATACATGCTCTGTGTTGAACTGACATAGTTTAATGAGCACTGGGTCTTCTGGAACTGATTTTGAGACCCAGAGACATGCTGTGGATGGATCTCTCATCATCTCTCTGAGTGGCCCTCTGCATTTAAGACCTGCAGCTCAATGCCTGACCTGACCACTATCATGTCACATCAATATCCAGCTCAAATCTGCCATTGGATGTCTCACGCAAAAGCCCATAATGGTATTGTGTGTGTGCATGTGTGTTTAGGTGAATGCATGCACGGTGTGTGTGATGTTTCTTCATTGGTCTGTGGAAACATGACACTGATGAGAACGCTTGTAAGACCTCTCTCTCTCTCACTGCCAATCCCAATCCCATGTGTCGATCACTTCTCCTCTGTCTGTCTCTGTAATGGAAGTGGACCGGGGAGCATTTGCCAGAGTCACTAGAGTTTGAGTATCCATTTCTGTGGTTGTATTGCTGCAAATAGAAAGGTTATTCAGGGGAATCTTTCGGTGTGTGTTCCCTCTCTGTTACAGTTACAGTGGCAAGAAAAAGTATGTGAACCCTTTGGAATTACCTGGATTTCTGCATAAATTAGTTATAAAATGTTATCTGATCTTAATCTAAGTCACAACAATAGACACAGTCTGCTTTAACTAATAACACACAAACAATTATATGTTTTCATGTCTTTATTGAACACACCGTGTAAACATTCACAGTGCAGGGTGGAAAAAGTATGTGAACCCTTGGATTCAATAGCTCCTTTGGCAGCAATAACCTCAACAAAACATTTTCTGTAGTTGCGGATCAGACCTGCACAACGGTCAGGAAGAATTTTGGACCATTCCTCTTTTCAGTTTAGCAATATTCTTAGGATGTCTGGTATGAACCGCTCTCGAGGTCATGCCACAGCATCTCAATCGGTTTGAGGTCAGGACTCTGATTGGGCCACTCCAGAAGGCGTATTTTCTTCTGTTGAAGCCATTCTGTTGTTGATTTAGTTCTGTGTTTTGGGTCGTTGTCCTGTTGCATCACCCAACTTCTGTTGAGCTTCAATCGGTGGACAGATAGCCTTACATTCTCCTGCTAAATGTCTTGATAAACTTGGGAATTCATTTTTACGTCGATGATATCAAGTTGACCAGACCCTGAGGCAGAAAAGCAGCTCCAAACCATGATGCTCCCTTCTCTATACTTTACAGTTGGGATGAGGTTTTGATGTTTGTGTGCTGTGCCTTTTTTCACCACACATAGTGTTGTGTGTTCCTTCTAAACAACTCAACTTTAGTTTCATCTGTATACAGAATATTTTGCCAATAGTGTTGTGGAACATCCAGATGCTCTTTTGTGAACTTGCAGCAGTGTTTTTTTTGGACAGCAGTGGCTTCTTCCGTGGTGTCATGAATGTTTTACGTATCGTAGACTCGTCAACAGAGATGTTAGCATGTTCCAGAGATTTCTGTACGTCTTTAGCTTAGACTCTAGGATTCTTCTTAACCTCATTGAGCATTCTATGCTATGCTCTTGCAGTCGTCTTTGCAGGATGGCCACTCCTAGGGAGAGATGCAACAGTGCTGAACTTTCTCCATTTATAGACAATTTGTCTTACCATGGACTGACTTTTAGAGATACTTTTGTAACCCTTTCCAGCTTTATGCAAGTCAACAATTCTTAATCTTGGGTCTTCTGAGATCTCTTTTGTTCGAGGCATGGTTCACATCAGGCAATGCTTCTTGTGAATAGCAAACTCACATTTTGAGTGTTTTTTTATAGGGCAGGGCAGCTCTAACCAACGTCTCCAATCTCGTCTCAATGATTGGACTCCAGGTTAGCTGACTCCCAATAGCTTTTGGAGAAGTCATTAGCCTAGGGGTTCACATACCTTTTCCAACCTACACTGTGAATGTTTAAATTATGTATTCAATATAGACAAGGAAAATACAATAATTTGTGTGTTATTAGTTTAAGCAGACTGTGTTTGTCTTTTGTTGTGACTTAGATGAAGATCAGATCAAATTTTATGACCAATTTATGCAGAAATCCAGATAATTCCATAGGGTTCACGTACTTTTTCTTTCCACTTTAATTTTAAACAATTTTAAAGGCAATGCTACCAAATACTAATTGAGTGTATGTAAACTTCTGACCCACTGTGAATGTGATGAAAGAAATAAAAGCGCCCCACTGCTCCCTAAGTAGTTCAACAGTACACAGTCCATCATTAAGAGCAGGTCCAGACCCAGGGCTGGTGATCGCTGCCCTAGCAAGAGAGATCAGTACCCTCCTGAGTGTTTGTCTGAACTGAACTTTAACCCTGCCGCCCACTTCTACCTGCTCTGGAATGATATGCTGCTGTCTGCTTTTGCCCAGCAAGAAGACTTTGAGACCTCTCTCTCTTTACTAACTTATGGTTAACATCGTCGGCAGGTATCCTGGCGGGTAGGAGCGTTGGGCAATTAACCGAAAGATTGCTGGATCGAATCCCCGAGTTGACAAGCTGCCGTTCTGCACCTAAGCAAGGCAGTTAACCCCCAACAACTGCTCCTTGGGAAGCCAATGGCGGCAGCCCCCCACACTTCTCTGATTCAGAAGGGTTGGGTTAAATGAGGAAGACATTTCAGTTGAAAGCATTCAGTTGTACAACTGACTAGGTATCTCTCTTTCTCTGCCATTTACATTTTAGTCATTTAGCAGACACTCTTATCCAAAGCGACAAACAGGCGCAATTAGGGTTAAGTTCATTGCTCAAAGGCACAGACAGATTTTTCACCTAGTCGGCTCTGGGAATCGAGGCAGCAACCTTTCGGTTCCTGGCTCAACACTCTTAACTACTAGGCTACCCAGTCATTTCTCCCTGGTCATGTGTATCTGGAAGTGCGAGAAGAGAGCGTGAAAGAGTCTATGCTTGCGTCTGTATGTGCTTCTGTGTTTGTGTGATTTGCTCTGTGTGTGTCGGGCATTATCTTGTTGTGGTGATGTGGACTAATGCATGTTATCTGTCCTCTTTAGAGGGCCCTGATAAGGACTGCCCTCTGTGGTGCATAAAAAAGGAAGCCCTTCTCTCACTTGTGTGTGTGTTCATCTGTATGCATTCCATGAACGCAGGACATCACCTGTGACCTCTCTTGCTTTCTCAGTCTCTTTTTCTCCCTCCGTTCTCTTTCATTCAATCATTATCTCACATCTCACGTCGTTTGAATTCTCCTCCTGCTTCCCCCTTCTCTCTCATTCACCACCCGCTCCTCTCCATACCATCCTTATCCCTCTCTCTTTCCTTCACCCACTCAATCCCTCTCTCTGTTCTCTCTTTCATCTGAAGGCTAGACTTTAAGCGTCCAAGATGTTGATAGATGTTTCTCTGCCACTCCCCTCTGGTAGGCTCACAGGAATAGTGTGGGACGCTGCTCTCCTGGTGACGTATGTGTGTGTGTGTGTGTGTGTGTGTGTGTGTAGGGAGCGGCTCCCGAGGTGACGGCTAGAGCCCCACCACTCCCTAAGTAGTTGACTACTTAGGGAGCAGTGCTAGCGCCCCACTCCCGACACTACCCGGTGAAATGTGAGGCGCCAAATTCAAAATCCAAAAGTTGAATATTTAAACATTCATCAATATACAAGTGTTGCATAGTCATCAAAAGCTCTGATTCTTGGCAATATCACAGCGTTGTCAGATTTCAAAAAGGCTTTACAGCGAAAGCACAACATTTGATTGTTTGAGGATAGCCCCTCTCATATTTTATGCATTAGCATAAATCCATAACCCAACACTGGTCTCACAAAACGCATAAAATCACAATTATAAAATCGCTTACCTTTGATGAACTTCTGCTGAGGGCTTCCCAAGAGTCCAACGAAGACAATCCATGCTTCTTTGGTTAGAAAAAGTCATTTATTATATCCATAAATCTCCGTTTGGTTGGCGCGTTATGATCATAAAATCCACCGTTGAGTCGCCCATTGAACCATGAAGAGAACACGTTCAAATTATACCTATACACTTTCTACAAACAAATCAAACATCATTTTTAATGTATCCTTAGGTATCCTTTTGTGTATTTTTGCTGTAATATTTCAACCGCACGATAACGTGAATGATAGGAAAGGAAAATAAAGTGGTGCGCGTTCACAATTTCGCGCGCGTCAAACCTTGTTTAAAAACAAAGTGGTCCTGTGACTTCTTCCTGTCCCTATCTGTTCTGGTCACTCCTAGAATTCCCAGTCTTTGACTGTTGACTGTTGACATCTAGTGGAAGCCATAGGTACTGCAGCCTCAGTCCTACATAAGATTGTATGTAATAGGCACAATGGAGAAGATGGGCATTTACAAAAAAAACTGCAAATCCAGATGGATTTTCCTAGGGTTTTTGCCTGCTATATCAGTTCTGTTATACTCACATACATAATTTTAACACTCTTAGAAACTTCAGAGTGTTTCCTATCCAATAGTACTAATTATGTGCATATCCTATTTTCTGGCCTGAGTGGCTGGCATTTTACTTTGGGTACGCCAGACTCTCCAAAACCGTCACCTATGCAGCCGCTCCCTAAGAAGTTAATGACTCCAACCTAAGTGTATGTAAACTTCCGACTTCAACTTTATACATTTAGCAGTTCATATCTTCATATGATGTGAACAATACATTTTTATTTTGTCAGTGACTTTTAAAACATGTCAGTGTTCCCTCCGAAATCTGCTACTGGTGTACTACACATATTCTAGCTAGACGTTGTTAGCGACTATATTAACGACGAGTCTCACATCGTTATGAGTTTTCTTATGCTGGAGACAAACAAGATTACAAATATAGATCATGTAGTCTCCTGTTTACTCATTTGGGTTATCTGGTGAGAGTAAATAATGCCAACAGCATGGCACCTCATCTAAAGGTAGATACTGACTGTCTGTATCTCTGCCTGCCTGCCTCTCTGTCTGCCTGCCTCTGTCTGTCTGTGTGTTTGTCTGTCTGTCTGCCTGCTTCTCTGCCTGTCTGCGTGTGTGTGTGTGTGTGTGTGTGTGTGTGTGTGAGAGAGAGTGAGTGAGTGAGTTTATATGAAGGTTCAGACCTTCCACACCTCTGCATCATCAACCCTCATTTTCAACTCCATTACTACTGTATATTTTCTGTCAGTTAGAGAAACCTTTAAAGATGCATACATTGGCATGATGATTGAAAGTTACTGAACATATCTAATATTGTTATTGGCCAGATACAAACCTAATGCATACCAACAGTACTACGTAACTTAAGTGTGTGTTCTCTCCTCAACCCGATCATCTCTTAACAAACCTTAAAATGTGTATTTTATGCTCTGTTAGTCCAGTCTAGTCCAGTTCAGGAGACTCAGTGTTTCTGCCTTGGCTTCCCCTCTCTCTTTCAGGCTTCTTGGTAAATGTACACACACACACACACACACACACACACACACACACACACACACACACACACACACACACACACACACACAAGCTTGTCTCTTCCCCATATCCACAGAAACCCCCCTCACACCTTCCCTATCCTACCCAATGTGGTCGTAATAAAGAGCTATTTCTCTATAGTGTATCTTATTGCAGGCAGGGTTTTCTCCCCCTGGCATTAATATACCATTGATTTGGAGAGATAATAACACACTTTACGACTCTGTACTCAGCTGAGTGTGTGTTTGTGTGTGTCTCAGTTAAATTATCTTGTTTTCTAGGCTCTGTTCAACATTTTATTTTCATTTCTCCCTCCAGGACAAAACACAGTGCTTTATGAATGTTTCTCTGTGATATTGCTCTATCATTTTTCCAGGGTCAGGGGAAGATGGGTTCTGCGGGTCACGGCTATTGGCCATGGGCTGAGGGAAGAAAGGCTGTTTTATGGTTAACTTCTTAGGGAGCCGCAGCTGAGGTGTAGGTTTTGGAGAGTCTGGCGTGCCCAAAGTAAAAGGCCTGCCACTCAGGCCCAGAAACTAGGATATGCACATAATTAGTACTATTGGATAGGAAACAATTCAGAAACTTCAGAGTGTTTCCTATCCGATAGTACTAATTATGTGCATATCCTATTTTCTGGGCCTGAGTGGGAGGCATTTTACTTTGGGCACGCCAGACTCTCCAAAACCGTCACCTCGGGAGCCGCACCCTAAGAAGTTAAAGATGCTCTCAACCAAGGTTTTAAATTCCTCGTTGATTCTGGGGGATGCCGTTGAACATGTAGTTGGTAATGCTCAAATCAATTATTGCAAAACAAGAGATATATAGAAAAACTATTTCTGTAAGAGAACTGTCAGAAACATAAAAACCCTATGAATTGTGCCAGGACTGTGTGTGTCTGTGTGTGTTTGAGGAGGATGAGGCAAGGACGTGTGTGTGTGTGTGTGTGTGTGTGTGGTACAGGAAGAGCTTTCTAAAGCTACATACAAAGTCAGGCCTTGTATCATACTCTAAGTGTGCATTTCCATGTGAGACATTTAGCAGACGCTCTTATCCGGAGTGATTTAAATCCCCCCCAAAATGTTTTGCAGAAATATCCAAGAGTAATCTAAGAATTCCACAACAACTTCCTAATACACACACATCTAAGTGAAGGGATGAAATAAGAATATGTACATGTAAATATATGGATGAGCAATGTAGGTGTCCTGGAGGGCAGGTAGTTTGCCCCCGGTGATGCGTTGTGCAGACCGCAATACCCTCTGGAGAGCCTTGCAGTGCAGTTGCCGTACCAGGCAGAGATACAGCCCGACAGGGTGCTCTCAAATGTGCATCTGTAAAAGTTTGTGAGGGTTGTAGGTGACAAGCCAAATTTCTTCAGCCTGCTGAGATTAATGAAGCTCCCGATGAATAGTTATTGTGCTGACGTTGCTTCCAGAGGCAGTTTGGAACTTGGTAGTGAATGTTTCAACTGAGGACAGACAATAATATCACTTACAATTGACCGGGTCAGCTCTAGCAGGGCAGAAATTTGACAAACTGACTTGTTGGAAAGGTGGCATCCTATGACGGTGCCACATTGAAAGTCACTGAGCTCTTCAGTAAGGCCATTCTACTACCAATGTCTGTCTATGGAGATTGCAAGTGCGAGTGCGAGTGTTATTTCAAAATATGCTTTTTTTTGGGGGGGGGGGGGCTGCTGTAGGATGATTTGATTTAAGATACTTGTTGAAAAGGTAGGGTTTCAGATGGGCAGGGAAGATAAGCAGGGTCTGTGTGTGGAGGAGCAGGGTGACATAGGACAATGGGAAGGTTGAACACCAGGCGGGCTGCAGAATTCTGGATAGGTTGCAGGGGTTTGATGGCACAAGCAGGGAGCCCAGCCCACAGCGAGTTGCAATAGTCCAGATGGGAGACGAAAAGTGCCTGAATTAGGACCTGCGCCACTTCCTGTGTGAGGTAAGGTTGTAATCTACGGAGGTTGTAGAGCATGAACCTGAAGGAGCAAGTCACTGCTTTGATGTTTAGGAGAACGACATGGTGTTGTCCAGGGTCACCAACGTTCTTTGCACTCTGGGATGGGGACACTGTGGAATTGTCAGCCGTGATGGAGAGGTCTTTGAGCGGGCAGGCCTTCCCCAGGAGGAAGAGCAGGTCTGTCTTGTCGAGGTTGAGCTTGATGTAGTGGGCCGACATTCAAGCTGAGATATCTGCCAGGCATGCAGAGATGCGCATCACCACTTCGGTTTCAGAAGGGGGAAAGGAGAAGAGTAGTTGAGTCTGATCCGCATAACAATGATAAGGGAGACCATGTGAGGATTTGACAGAGCCGAGTGACTTGGTGTATAGCGAGAAGAGGAGAGGGCCTAGATCCGAGCCCTGGGGGACACTAGTTGTGAGAGTAAGTGTTGCAGACACAGATCCTCTCAACGGTAGGAGCAACCTGACAGTTAGGATGCAATCCAAGAGTATGCAGAGCCTGAGACACCCAGCCCTCAGTGAGTGGAGAGGAGGATCTGACGGTTCACTGTGTTGAAGACAGAGGATAGATCTAGGAGGATGAGAACTGAGGAGAGAGTCAGCTTTGGCAGTGCAGAGAGCCTCCGTGACAAAGACAAGACCAGTCTTGGTTGAATGACCCGTCTTGAAGCCTGACTGGTTAGGGTCTAGAAGGTTCACTCTTAGAGAGATAGCGAGAGAGTTGGTCAGAGACAGCACACAAGTGTTTAGGAAAGAAAAAAAAGAAGGGATACCGGTGTGAAGTTTTTGACATCAGAGGAGTCGAGAGTTGTTTTCTTGAGGAGGGGAGTGCCATTTTGAAGTCAGAGGGGACAGAGACAGTAGTCAGTGATGAGTGGATAAGGGAAGTGAAGAATGGGAGGAGGGGATGGGGGTCAAGCGAGAAGGTTGTCTAGCGGCCGGGCTTCACTATTAGCAGGGTTTCATTTGGAGAGAGAGGGGAGAAAGAGGTCAAGGCATAGTGTAGTTCTGGTGTGAATGGGACCAGTGGACTCAGTAGGCTGAGTGAATGAGAAGTGGATGTCGTCAAACCTTCTTTTCAAAGTGGTTGACAAAGTCATCCGCAGAGAGGGAGTGGAAGATTAAGGAGGGAGGAAAAGGTGGAAAAGAGTTTCCTAGGGTTAGAGGCAGATGCATGACATTTTGAGTGATAGAAAGCAGCTTTGGTAGCGGATACAGAAGAAGACAAGGTTGAGAGGAGAGAGTGGAAGGATGAAGGGTCCTCCGGAAGTTTAGTTTTCCTCCATTTTCACTCAGCTGCCCGCAGCCCTGTTCTGTAAGTTGCAATGAGTCACTTAGCCACGGAGCAGGAGGGGAAGGCTGAGCTGGGCGGGAGGAAAGGCGACAGTGCAAGTCATATGATTCTGAAAGGGAGGAGAGTAGGGTTGAAGAGTCAGAATCAGGAGACAGGAGGGAGAAGGATTTAGCAAAAGGGAGAGATGATAGGATAGAAGAGGAGAGAGTAATGGGAGAGAGAGAGCTAAGATTGCGACGTCGCATGACCATCTGGGTAGGGGCTGAGTGGGTAGGGTTGGAGGAAAAGGAGACAGAGTAGTGATCAGATACTTGGAGGGGGGTTGCAGTGAGATTAGTAGATGGACAGCTTCTAGTGAAGATGAGGTCAAGCGTATTGCCTGCCCTGTGAGTGGGAGGGGACTGGGAAAGGGTGAAGTCAAGAGGCAAGGAGGGGAAAGAGAGAGTTGGAAAGAAATTAATCGAAGGCAGACATCGGGAGGTTGACGCCGCCAAGTATGAAGAGCAGTGAGCCATTGTCAGGAAATGAGCTTATCAAGGTGTCAAGCTCATTGAGGAACTCTCTAAGGTCACTTGGTGGGCAATATATGACAACAATGTTAATCTTGAGTGGACAAGTGACAGTGACAGTAGAATTCAAATTAAGAGATGGACAGGTGAGAGAGGGAGAAAAGAGAAAATCTCTACTTAGGAGAAATGAGTAGCCCTGTGCCACCACCGCGACGACAAGATACTCTCGGACTATGAGAGAAAACGTAGTTACTGCTACACTGGAGTAGCAGTGTTCTCTGGGGTGATCCATGTCTCAGTCAGGGCCAAAAAGTTAAGGGACAGAAGGGCAGCATAGGCTGAGATGAACTCTGCATTCTTGACCACCGATCGGCAGTTCCAAATGCTGCAAGAGATCAGGAATTCCACATGGGTTGTGCGCGCAGGGAACACTAAATTAGAAGGGTTGCAGCCAAGGGGTGGGAATCGTCTGTAAAGCCTACAAGGAGTAGAGCGAACTGGGATAGAAACACACACGTAGTTGCCAGAGCTTCAAAATAGCAAAATGAGATCTGGAAATAACTAGGTAGGATACTCAAGTGAGAGAGTGGTCCTCTCTTTCCTCGAATAACTTGACAGAACCATCTTTGTTAATGGGCAGACTGCAGACTGAATTACTAATACTAGTTCCTTTGCAAAGGTGAAGAGCACAGCTCCCGGCACGAATTGCTGATTGCCTAGGAGAGGAGAAACCACTCCCCCTCAATACAGCCACTGATTACCAAAACAACAACAGTCACAATTTGCCTGGTTTGTGTGTCAACAATCGTCTGCAGGTTAATAGCAGTCAGCAAGTTCACGTACACCAAGTAGGCTACTGGGAAGACAGGCAGCACTTAAAGTAGATGGCCCTAGCTAGCAAAAATACAGTACTAGACAACAACAGATAAAGACAAAAATGATACTCATCACTCCTGGAGATATCTACTGTAGCTACAGAATGGAGCATTTTCATTCATTAGGTGGTATTTTGAGATTCGGGGCAGGAGGAGTAGAAATTGAATTTCTCTTCTCTCTAGTGTTGAGCTCTGTGTTACAGGCACTGTTTGATTTTGAAAGGAGAAAAGCACACACTTAGACACACAGTGATACCATCACACTTACTCAGACAATATTTCATTACACACTTTGCCTAACTTTGGAAAATATGTTTAAGCCTCTGCTATTTCAGGCTTAAATCTCCCCTTGGAGGAAAGCAGAGGATTGTTCTGGAGATTGAGGCCGTCACTTTTAATAATACCCCAGGTCTTATTTGTGGGAACTCATATAGGTCTCTCTCTCTCTCTCTCTCTCTCTCTCTCTAATAAGTGTACCCTCAGGACGCAATAATGTGTGTGGGTCTGCTTTATTGCTAGCTATGAGGTTCACATTTAGAGAAGAGGCCCCGGTGTACTCTTATTACACCCATGGTGACAAATATTGACAATTCCTTTTTTTTAATCATTTGCTGTTTGTGTGTTTGGAGCCTGTCTCTCATTTACCTTGGGGAGTTCTATAGAGTGCTGTTGACTGCTTGATGCCTAGATTGACCAATACAATGAGACCTGATGATGGTAATATCCGCTCAGAATCTGGAGTTGAAAGACATTAACCCTAAAACAGCCTTTCTTCCCTCAGCCCGTGGCCAACAGCCGTGACCTGCAAAACCCATCTTCCCCTGGAAAAATGATAGAGCAATATCACAGATAAACATTCATAAAGTGCTGTGTTTTGTCCTGGAGGGAGAAATGAAAATAAAATGTTGAACAGAGCCTAGAAAACAAGATAATTTGACTGAGACACACATAAACACACACAGCTGAGTACAGAGTTGTGTGTGTGTGTGTGTTAGACCATAGGAATCTGGGATAGCGAGGAGATTGCACAGATATTTCATGTGGTGCGGGATGAGACAAAACTCCAATCCCTTCTATAGGACAACTGGTATTGAGCAGGTCCTGAGCAGGTGTAAGTGTCTGCTGTAGCTTAGAGCTGAACACACTGAGTTAACAAGAACCTCTCTAATGGATTTACACACCTCTCTTCACCTCCCCTTTCTTTTTCTTCTTTCTTTCTCTTGCTCTCTCTTGAAAACTGAATTGCTGACATACAAAACATTTTGGGACTATAGCAACAATGAAACAAGTACCAACATGGAGTTTTCCTTTGACTCCATAATGTTTCATCTGTAGGTGCTACAATGCAATCATTAGTCTCATATGCACAACACAGTATCAGACAGTATAATACAGTATCAAACAGTAGAACACAGTATCAGACATTAGAACAAAGTATCAGACAGTAGAATGCAGACTTAGACAGTGGAAGAAATGGCAGCAGTTTTACGGGTGCCCAACCAGTTATTTGTGTCATATTTTGTACATAATGTTTCTGCATCCGTATCTTACGGCAAAAAAGAGCTGCTGGATATCAGGACAGCGATCACTCACCTCGGATTAGACAAAGATTTTTTCTTCAACAAGCAAGATGCACAAGACATTCTCCTAACACCCGACAGGGCCAACATCCCCGTTATTTGCAAGAGGAAGAGCCGCAGATACACATTCTGAGAACTGTCATGTCCACATGCAGGGCAACAATTACAAGCAGACAATCGTGCCGTGTTACGGTAATGGTGGGTTTATAGTAGTAACTATTTACTGGCTGGGGTTCAGTCATTTGTGTTGTGTTTCTCCTTCGCTATTTTCCCCCTCTCAACATGTTTATTTATTTATTTTATTTCACCTTTATTTAACCAGGTAGGCAAGTTGAGAACAAGTTATCATTTACAACTGCGACCTGGCCAAGATAAAGCAAAGCAGTTTGACACATACAACAACACATAGTTACACATGGAGTAAACAAACATAAAGTCAATAATACAGTAGAAAACAAATCTATATACAATGTGTGCAAATTAGGTAAGATAATGAAGGTAAGGCAATAAATAGGCATTCGTGTAAAGTAATTACAATATAGCAATTAAACACTGGAATGGTAAAATGTGCAGTAGATGAATGTGCAAAATTGAAATATTGGGGTGCAAAGGAGCAAGATAATGCAAAAATACGGTAGGGGATGAGGTAATTGGATTGGGCTATTTACAGATGGGCTATGTACAGGTGCAGTGATCTGTGAGCTGCTCTGACAGCTGGTGCTGAAAGCTAGTGAGGGAGATAAGTGTCTCTAGTTTCAGTGATTATTGTAGTTCGTTCCAGTCATTGGCAGCAGAGAACTGGAAGGAAAGGCGGCCAAAGGAGGAATAGGCTTTGGGGGTGATCAGTGAGATATACCTGCTGGAGCGCGTGCTATGGGTGGGTGCTGCTATGGTGACCAGCAAGCTGAGATAAGGCAGGGCTTTACCTAGCAGGGACTTGTAGATGACCTGGAGCCAATGGGTTTGGCGATGAGTATAAAGCGAGGGCGAGCCAACGAGAGCGTACAGGTCGCAGTGGTGGGTAGTATGTGGGGCTTTGGTGACAAAATGGATGGCACTGTGATAGACTGCATCCAATTTGTTGAGTAGAGTATTGGAGGCTATTTTGTAAATGACATCGCCGAAGTCGAGGATCGGTAGGATGGTCAGTTTTACGAGGGTATGTTTGGCAGCATGACTGAAAGATACTTTGCAAAGAAATAGAAAGCAAATTCTAGATTTAATTTTGGATTGGAGATGTTTGATGTGAGTCTGGAAGTAGAGTTTACAATCTACCCAGACACCTAGGTATTGGTAGTTGTCCACATATTCTAAGTCAGAGTAATGATGCTGGACGGGCGGGCAGGTGCTGGCAGCGATCGGTTGAAGAGCATGCATTTAGTTTTACTTGCATTTAAGAGCAGTTGGAGGCCACGGAAGGAGAGTTGTATGGCATTGAAGCTAGTCTGGAGGGTAGTTAGCACAGTGTCCAAAGAAGGGCCAGAAGTATAAAGAATGGTGTCGTCTGCGTATAGGTGGATCAGAGACTCACAAGCAGCAAGAGCGACATCATTGATGTATACAGAGAACAGAGTCGGCCCAAGAATTGAACCCTGTGGCACCCCCATAGAGACTGCCAGAGGCCCGGACAACAGGCTCTTTGTCACACTGAACTCTATCGGAGAAGTAGTTGGTGGACCAGGCGAGGCAATCATTTGAGAGACCAAGGCTGTTGAGTCTGCCGATAAGGATGTGGTGATTGAAAGTCTTGGCCAGGTCAATGAATACGGCTGCACAGTAATGTCTCTTATTGATGGCGGTTATGATATCGTTTAGGACCTTGAGTGTGGCTGAGGTGCACCCATGACCAGCTCTGAAACCAGATTGCATAGCGGATAAGGTACGGTGGGATTTGAAATGGTCGGTAATCTGTTTGTTAACTTGGCTTTCAAAGACCTTAGAAAGGCAGGGTAGGATAGATATAGGTCTGTAGCAGTTTGGGTCAAGAGTGTCTCCCCCTTTGAAGAGGGGGATGACCGCAGCTGCTTTCCAGTCTTTGGGAATCTCAGACGACACGAAAGAGAGGTTGAACAGGCTAGTAATAGGGGTTGCAACAATTTCGGCAGATTATTTTAGAAAGAAAGGGACCAGATTGTCTAGCCCGGCTGATTTGTAGGGGTCCAGATTTTGCAGCTCTTTCAGAACATCAGCTAACTGGATTTGGGAGAAGGAGAAATGGGGGAGGCTTGGGCGAGTTGCTGTGGGCGGTGCAGGGCTGTTGACCGGGGTAGGGGTAGCCAGGTGGAAAGCATGGCCAGCCGTAGAAAAATGCTTATTGAAATTCTCAATTATAGTGGAGTTTCCTATCCTCAGTGCAGTGGGCAGCTGGGAGGAGGTGCTCTTATTCTCCATGGACTTTACAGTGTCTCAGAACTTTTTTGAGTTTGTGTTACAGGAAGCAAATTTCTGCTTGAAAAAGCTAGCCTTGGATTTCCTAACTGCCTGTGTATATTGGTTCCTAAATTCCCTGAAAAGTTGCATATCACGGGGGCTGTTCGATGCTAATGCAGAACGCCACAGGATGTTTTTGTGCTGGTCAAGGGCAGTCAGGTCTGGAGAGAACCAAGTGCTATATCTGTTCCTGGTTCTACATTTCTTGTTTGGGGTCTTTTTGGCCTTCCTGTGACATCGGGTGGTGTAGGTGTCCTG
>QNTS01001513.1:62579-76048 GCA_003317085.1 Hucho hucho
TCCGAGGGCCCTCACCTCCTCCCTGTAGGCCGTCTCGTCGTTGTTGGTAATCAAGCCTACCACTGTAGTGTCGTCAGCAAACTTGATGATTGAGTTGGATGCGTGCTTGGCCACGCAGTCATGGGTAAACAGGGAGTACAGGAGAGGGCTGAGAATGCACCCTTGTGGGGCCCCAGTGTTGAGGATCAGCGGGGTGGAGATGTTGTTTCCTTCCCTCACCAACTGGGGCCGGCCCGTCAGGAAGTTCAGGACCCAGTTGTACAGGGCTGGGTTGTGACCTAGGGCCTGAGCTTAATGACGAGCTTGGAGGGAACTATGGTGTTAATTGCTGAGCTGTAGTCGATGAACAGCATTCTTACATAGGTATTCCTCTTGTCCAGATAGGTTAGGGCAGTATGCAGTGTGATTGCGATTGCGTCGTCTGTGGACCTATTGGGACGGTAAGCAAATTGGAGTGGGTCCAGGGTGTCTGGCAGGATGGAGGTGATATGATCCTTGACTAGTCTCTCAAAGCACTTCATGATGACGAAAGTGAGTGCTACGGGGCGATAGTCATTTAGCTCAGTTACCTTAGCTTTCTTGGGAACAGGAACAATGGTGGCCCTCTTGAAGCATGTGGGAACAGCAGACTGGGATAGGGACTGATTGAATATGTCCGTAAACACACCAGCCAGCTGGTTTGCGCATGCTCTGAGGACACGGCCAGGGATGCCATCTGGGCCAGCAGCCTTGCGAGGGTTAACTTCTTACGGAGCGGTGGGGCGCTAGCTCCCGACACTACCCGGTGAAATGCAAGGCGCCAAATTCAAAATCCAAAAGTTGAATTATTAAACATTCATCAATATACAACTGTTTTATAGTCATCAAAAGCTCTGCTTCTTGGCAATATCACAGCATTGTCAGATTTCAAAAAGGCTTTACGGCAAAAGCACCACATTTGATTGTTTGAGGGTAGCACCTAACATATTTTTCCAATTACCATAAATTCATAAGCCTTCATGGTTCACACAACACATTTCACAGCGAAAACAAATCAATTACCTTTTGAATAACTTCTGCTGAGGGCTTCCCAAGTGTCCAACGAAGACAATCCATGGTTCTTTTGTTAGAAAAAGTAATGTATTATATCCATAAATCTCCGTTTGGTTGGCGCGTTATAATGAGAAAATATAGCGTCGACTCCTCCATTGAAACGTGAAGAGAACTCGTTCAACTTATACCTATAAACTTGTCCAAGAACAATCAAACATAATTGTAAATGTATCCTTAGGAACACTTTCATGTATAAATAGTATAATATTTCAACCGGAATATAAACTTGGCGATAAGAAAGGAAAAAACCAAAGAGCGTGCCAGCCGTGAACGCGCATTTACTTGTATTGACATCTGTGTGGACTTCCTTATTCGTCTTCTTCTCTGCTCTAAAAGCATCTAAAAAGAATCAGAACACTTTCTCGAGACTGTTGACATCCAGAGGAAGCGATAGGTACTGCATTCATATGCCCTTATAAGGGCATTTTCATAAGGGAGGGGCTCTAAATGAGGCAATCTGTCAAAACCACTTTTTCCAGGACAGAAATTCCTCGGGTTTTCGCCCGTTCCGTTATACTCACAGACAAAATGTTAACACTTTTAGAAAATTCAGAGTGTTTCCTATCCAATGGTACTAAATATGTGCATATCCTATTTTCTGGGCCTGAATGGGAGGCATTTTACTTTGGGCACGCCAGGGTCTCCAAAACGGTCACCTCGTGCGCTGCTCCCAAAGAAGTTAAGGTCATTATCTGGTGAGGCCACCATGTGCCTCATTCAGTGCAACACATCTCCTTCGCATAGAGATGATCAGGTTGTTGATTGTGGCATGTGGAATGTTGTCCCACTGCTCTTTAGTGGCTGTGAGAAGTTGCTGGATATAGGCGGGAACTGGAACACGCTGTCGTACACAGCAATCCAGAGCATCCCAAACATGCTCAATGGGTGACATGTCTGGTGAATATGCAGGCCGTGGAAGAACTGGGACATTTTCAGCTTCCAGGAATTGTGTACAGATCCTTGCGACATGGGGCTGTCCATTATCATGCTGAAACATAGGTGATGCAGCGCATGAATGGCACGACAATGGGCCTCAGGATATCATCACGGTATCTTTGTTCATTCAAATCTCCATTGATAAAATGCTATTGTGTTCATTGTCCGTAGCTCATTCCTGCCCATACCATAACCCCACCGCCACCATGGGACATTCTGTTCACAACGTTGACATCAGCAAACCGCTCATTCACATGACGCAATACACGCTGTCTGCCATCTGCCCGGTACAGTTGAAACTCTTCATCCGTGAAGAGCACACTTCTCCAGCGTGCCAGTGGCCATTGAAGGTGAGCATTTACCCACTGAAGTAGGTTACAACGCCAAACTGCAGTCAGGTCAAGACCCTGGTGAGGATGATGAGCACGCAGATGAGTTTCCCTGAGACGGTTTCTGACAGTTCGTGCAGAAATTATACGGTTGTGCAAACCCACAGTTTCATCAGCTGTCCGTGTGGCTCGTCTCATACCATCCCGCAGGTGAAGAAGCTGGATGTGGAGGTCCTGGGTTGGCGTTGTTACACGTGGTCTGCGGTTGTGAGGTCGGTTGGACGTACTGCCAAATTCTCTAAAACAACACTTATGGTAGAGAAATGAACATTCAATTTTCTGGCAACAGCTCTGATGGAGATTCCTGCAGTCAGGCCTGTGTGTGTGTGCGTGGGTGTTTGTGTTTGTATGTATGCTCAGGCATGTGTTAGGTGGTCGGCAGCACATGCACATGCTCTGCATGTCTAAGATGTCTGTGTTATTTTGTTGATGCAATACATTATATTAACTACTATTTGTTCACGAGACATCATATGGAATAGACAATGTGTGTTAACTAGAGTACAGGGTTTCTCTCCAGCTCTGTAGATCACTGGTCCTTTGATTTAAAAAAGAGATAGTAATTAGTTTGACAGATGGCTTGGATTGCCTTGAGGCCTGCCTTACCTACACTATCTCAAACTCCTCTATTTCCCCCCTCTCTTCTCTTGCTCTAACCTCTTGCTTCCCTCCTTCCCTTCTCCTCTCCTCTCTCCTATCCTCCTTTAATATCTCCCTCATATGTGAAGACTAATTTACAGAGCTGACTTAATCAGATGTGCCCCAACGAGAGCGGTATGTTAGAGCCGTGTGTGTGTGTTTGTTTGAGAGACAGAAAGAGAGATATGTGTGGCCTGCAGATAGCAGGGCTTAGCAGAAGGGGACTGTACTGTAAGCCCTCAATTATATGCCCGACAGATTGATACTGCATTGAGACACGGATGGATGTGTGTGTGTGTGTGTATATATGTGTATGTGTGTGTGTGTGTGTGTGTGTGTGTGTGTGTGTGTGTGTGTGTGTGTGTGTGTGTGTGTGTGTGTGTGTGTGTGTGTGTGTGTGTGTGTGTGTGTGTGTGTGTGTGCGTGTATGTGTGTGTGTGTGTGTGTGTGTGTGTGTGTATGTGTGTGTGTGTGTGTGTGTGTGTGTGTGTGTGTGTGTGTGTGTGTGTGTGTGTGTGTGTGTGTGTGTGTGTGTGTGTGTGTGTGTGTGTGTGTGTGTGTGTGTGTGTGTGTGTGTGTGTGTGTGTGTGTGTCAGATAGAGAGAGATGTATAGTGCCTGTGAGACTATACATGTTTCTTAGTGTTTATGTCATAGTCCTTTCTGAGAAATGAATGGACTCTTCTCCTCTCTACAACTGACTATATTGACTTGTCTCTTCCAGCAGAGAGAATAACACAATACATTCTGTTCTTTCTCTCACTCTGTCTCTCTCACTCTGTCTCTCACACTCTGTCTCTCTCACTCTGTCTCTCTCACTCTCTCACTGTTTCTCTCTCTCTCTCACTGTTTCTCTCTCTCTCTCTGTCTCAATTCCATGGGGCTTCATTGACATGGGAAACATGCTTACATTGCCAAAGCAAGTGAAATTAACAAAAGTGAGAAGACTCAAAACATAAACAAAAAACTATTAGAAATGAACAGTAAATATTGCATTTAAAAAGGAAACAATATATACACATTTCAAGTGTTATATTTTCAGGTATGTACAATGTTTTAGCAATGTGCAAATAGCTGTAGTATTAATAGTAGGGGAAGATAAAATAACATAAATATTGGTGATATTTACAATGTTTGTATTCCTCTGGTTGCCCTTTACACATGGCAACGGGCCATAAATCTTGCTGCGTGATTGTTGTAATTCTGCTCTGCATGCATTGTTTGGGGATTTGCATTGTACGCAATGTATATTTTTGCAGACTTCTGCTTGCAGAGTCTTAATTGGGTGTTTGTCCAATTTTGTGAATTATTAGTTTGTGAGTGGGGGACTCTCCTCTTGGGGTTGCTCGTCTGTGGGGGTGTGGACCGACTCACTTGGGGTGGGTGAAGAGCTTCTCCTGCTGTGCAATCTTTTTGATTCTGTAAAAGTATTTTTGGACGTGTTTGAGGTTTCCCTGGACCACCACTGTTCCAACCTTGAACACATTGAGGCTGTCTCAGTCTGTGTCCTCGTGTTCCAGTATTCTGAGTTTCCACCCTGTGCCAATACCCTGTCTCTTGACAGAGGGGTAGTGTGCTCTTATAGCACTGTACCATGCCAGGGAATTGTGCTTGTGGAAAATTAAGTTGCTCATTTTCCCAGTCTTTTAACAGTCTGCAAATAGTGTCTCCGGATTGTCCCCGAGGAGCATCTGTTTGTACTATTTTCTGTACTATGATAGGCTCTGCACTGGGAGGTAAGGACACCATGGGGCAGAGGGCCTCAGAGGTTGTGATTCTCTGTTGACATTGTTGGTTCAAGGGCTTTCACACCTCTCACTTCACACTTCAGTGCTAATTGAAGTTGCAGCTGGGTCTGATCTGTCCTAGCAAGCTTGGAAGTAAAATATATAGGAGGTTATTGTAATGGCATTTACTTCTTGGCTTTAAACATTGCTTCAGATTGAACATTACTCACTCAGTTCCAGGTTGGATGGTATTTTTAGGTTTCTGCTGTGCTTCTTCTGCTGGTTTGCCAAGTTTGTTGGATAGTCCTTGGTGGTAAAAATCCTTCCAGGTAATTCTGTCCAAAATACAGGCTGTATGTTAGAAGTTTTGGTTTAAAATGAAGGTTATGTTGTAGAGGGTAGTATCCTTTTATATGTCCTCATGAAAAAAGTGGCACAAGCATTTAAGTTTATCTAACTGTAAATCTGGTATTTTTTACTGAAATGTTCAGGAGCTCATGACCTCTCTCTAATCTCTCTCTCTCCCTACATATCTCTCTCCCTACATCTCTCTCTCTCCCTACATCTCAAGAAACAAACGTAAAAAAAAAGAACAGTAAACATTACAGTCACAAGATTTTCAAACGAGCCATTTTAAATGTTATATTATGGCTATGTACAGTGTTGTTACAATGTGCAAATAGTTGAAGTACGAAAGGGAAAATAAACAAACAGATAAATATAGTTTGCATTTACAATGGTGTTTGTGCTTTAGTGGTTGCCCTTTCTTGTGGCAACAGGTCACAAATCTTGCTGCTGTGAAGGCACACTTATGGTATTTCACCTAATAGATATCAGAGTTAATCAAGATTGGATTTGTTTTCAAATTCTTTGTGGGTCTATGTAATCTGAGGGAAATATGTGTCTCTAATATGGTCATACATTCGGCCAAAGGTTAACTACTTAGGGAGTGGTGGGGCGCTACACTACCCGACACTACCCGGTGAAATGCAAGGCGCCAAATTCAAAATCCTAAAGTTGAATTATTAAACATTCATCAATATACAAGTGTTGCATAGTCATCAAAAGCTCTGCTTCTTGCCAATATCACAGCATTGTCAGATTTCAAAAAGGCTTTACGGCGAAAGCACTACATTTGATTGTTTGAGGGTAGCACCTCCAATATTTTACCATTAGCATAAATTCATAAACCATCGCGGTTCACACAAAACACATTTCACAGCGAAAACAAATCCCTTACCTTTTGAAGAACTTCTGCTGAGGTCTTCCAAAGTGTCCAACGAAGACATCCAATGGTTCTTTTGTTAGAAAAAGTCATTTATTATATCCGTAAATCTCCGTTTGGTTGGCGCATTATGTTCATAAAATACAGCGTCCACTCGCCCATTGAACCGTGAAGAGAACTTGTTCAACCTATACCTATACACTTGTCCAAGAACAATCAAACATCATTGATAATGTATCCTTAGGAACACTTTTATGTATATTTACTATAATATTTCAACCGGATTATAAACTGCGCGATAGGAAAGGAAAAAACCACAGCGCGCGCGAGCCCGTGAACGCGCATCCTCTTCTGTTTACATCCGATGACCACTTCGAAAATCTTCTTCTATTACCATCCAGAGCAACTAAACATCATCAAACACTGTCTAGAGACTGTTGACATCCAGTGGAAGCAATAGGTACTGCAATCTTACTCCCATATATGGTCATTTTCAATAGGGAGGGGTTCAAAATGAGGCAATGTGTCAAAATCACTTTTTCCAGGACAGAAATTCCTCTGGTTTTCGCCTGCTATATCCGTTCTGTTATACTCACAGTAACAATGTGCAAATGGTTAAAGTACAAAAGGGAGAATAAATAAACAAATATGAGTTGTATTTACAATTGTGTTTGTTCTTCACTGGTTGCCCTTTTCTTGTGGCAACAGGTCACAAATCTTGCTGCTGTGATGGCACACTGTGGCATTTCACACAGTAGATATGGGAGTTTATAAAAATCGGGTTTGTTTTCAAATTATTTGTAGTTCTGTGTAATCTGAGGGAAATATGTGTCTCTAAAATGGTCATACATGTGGCAGGAGGTCAGGAAGTGCAGCTCAGTTTCCACCTCATTTTGTGGGCAGTGCGCACATAGCCTGTCTTCTCTTGAGAGCCACGTCTGCCTATGGCAGATTTTCTCAATAGCAAGGCTATGCTCACTGAGTCTGTACATAGTCAAAGATATCCTTACGTTTGGGTCAGTCACAGTGGTCAGGTATTCTGCCTCTGTGTACTCTCTGTTTAGGGCCAAATAGCATTCTAGTTTGTTCTGTTTTTTTGTTAATTCTTTCCAATGTGTCAAGGAATTATCTTTTGGTTTTCTTATGATTTGGTTGGGTCTAATTGTGTTGCTGTCCTGGGGCTCTGTGGGGTCTGTTTGTGTTTGTGAACAGAGCCCCAGGACCGGCTTCCTTAGGGGACTTTTCTCCAGGTTAATCTCTCTGTAGGTGATGGCTTTGTTATGGAAAGTTTGGGAATCGCTTCCTTTAAGGTGGTTGTAGAATTTAACAGCTCTTTTCTGGATTTTGATAATTAGCGGGTATTGGCCTTGTTCTGTTTTGCATGCATTATTTGGTGTTTTACGTTGTACACGGAGGATATTTTTGCAGAATTCTGCATGCAAAGTCTCAATTTGGTGTTTGTCCCTTTTGTGAATTCTTGGTTGGTGAGCAGACAACAGACCTCACAACCATTTAGGGCAATGGGTTCTATAACTTATTCAAGTATTTTTATCCAGATCATAATTGGTATGTCAAATTGTATGTTCCTTTTGATGGCATAGAAGGCCGTTCTTGCCTTGTCTCTCAGATCGTTCACAGCTTTGTGGAAGTTACCTGTGGTGCTCATGTTTTGGCCAAGGTATATATAGTATTTTGTGTGCTCTAGGGTAATGGTGTCTAGATGGAATTTGAATTTGTGGTCCTGGCGACTGGAACTTTTTTGGAACACCATTATTTTGGTCTTACTGAGATTTACTGTCAGGGCCCAGGTTTGGCAGAATCTGTACAAAAGATCTAGGTGCTGCTGTAGGCCCTCCTTGGATGGTGACAGAAGCACCAGATCATCAGTAAACAGTAGACATATGACTTCAGATTCTAGTAGGGTGAGGCCGGGTGCTGTACCATTGCCAATTCGTTGATATACATGTTGAAGAGGGTGGGGCTTAAACTCCATCCCTGTCTCACCCCGCAGCCCTGTGGGAAGAAAAGTGTGTATTTTTTGCCAATTTGAACAGCACACTTGTTGTTTGTGTACATGGATTTTATAATGTTGTATGTTTTCAACCAACACCACTTTCCAGCAATTTGCATAGCAGACCCTCATGCCAAATTGAGTCAAAGGCTTTTTTGAAATCAACAAAGCATGAGAAGACTTTGCCTTTGTTTTGGTTTGTTAGTTTGTCAATCAGGGTGTGGTCTGCCATACGATAATATGGTAAAAAGCCAATTTGACATTTGCTCAGTACATTGTTTTCACTGTGGAAATGTGCGAGTCTGCTGTTAATGATAATGCAGAGGATTTTCCCAAGGCTGCTGTTGACGCATATCCCACGGTAGTTATTGGGGTCACTTTTGTGGATTGGGGTGATCAGTGCTGGGTTCCAAATATTGGGCAAGATGCCAGAGCTAAGGATGATGTTAAAGAGTTTAAGTATAGCCAACTGGAATTTGTTGTCTGTATATTTTATAATTTCTTCAAGTTAACCATCAACACCACAGGCCTTTTTGTATTGTAGGGTTTTTATTTTGTCCTGTAGTTCATTCAAGGTAATTGGATAATCCAGTGGGTTCTGGTAGTCTTTAATAGTTGATTCTAAGATTTGTATTTGATCATGTATATGTTTTTGCTGTTTGTTCTTTGTTATAGGGCCAACAAGATTGAAGAAGTGGTTTATCCATACATCTACATTTTGGAAAGATAATTCTTGGTGCTGTTGTTTGTTTAGTGTTTTCCAATTTTCCCAGAAGAGGTTAGAGTCTATGGATTCTTCAATTACATTGAGCTGATTTCTGACGTGCTGTTCCTTCTTTTGCCGTAGTATATTTATGTATTATTTTAGTGATTCACCATAGTGAAGGCATAGACTCAGGTTTTCTTGGTCTTTATGTTTTTAGTTGGACAGGTTTCCAATTTCTTTCTTAGGTTTTTGCATTCTTCATAAAACCATTCGTCATTGTTGTTCATTTTCTGTTAGAGATTTTTTGATTTGATAGGGAAGCTATGAGGTCAAATATACTGTTAAGATTTTCTGCTGCCACGTTTACACCTTCACTATTACAGTGGAACGTTTTGTCCAGGAAGTTGTCTAAAAGGGATTGAATTTGTTGTTGCCTAATTTCCACACTGCATTCCTTCGATCTGTAGCATTTCTTAATATTACTCATTTCCTTTGACTTTGATGCCTCATGATTGAGTATTGTTCTGTCTAAGTAGACTGTGATTTTGCTGTGATCTGATAAGGGTGTCAGTGGGCTGACTGAACACTCTGAGAAACTCTGGGTTGAGGTCAGTGTTAAAGTAGTCTGCAGTATTACTGCCAAGAGATGAGCTATAGGTGTACCTACCATAGGAGTTCCCTCGAAGCCTACCATTGACTATGTACATACCCAGCGTGCAACAGAGCTGCAGGAGTTGTGACCTGTTTTTGTTGGTTATGTTGTCATAGTTGTGCCTAGGGGGGCATAGATATAGATAATTTCCTTTTGAATTTCTAGCCAAATGTAAAAATGTTCCTGTTTTGATAAATTTAATAGAGCGAGTTAGGTCTGCTCTATACCAAATTAGCATACCCCCTGAGTCCCTTAGCTGTTTCACACCTGGTAGTTTGGTGGATGGGACTACCTGCTCTCTGTAACCTAGAGGGCAACCAGTGGGTCCATCTCCTCTATACCATGTTTCTTGTAGGATGACTATGTCTGTATTTCTGATTTCTTTGATGAAGTCCAGGTTCCTGTTCTTTAGGCCAAAGGCAGATGATCTCAGGCATTGGATATTCCAGGACAAGATAGTGAGGGCTTTGTGTTCCATAAAATGTCCAATGTTGTTGGTCGTGTGGTTTGTCCTCAGGCCAGTAAGTGTGAGCAGAGCCTGCTGAGCATCTGGTACATTCCATTGGCTTGGGCGAGTGTAAGAGTGGGGGTCGGGTCTGTTTGGCCTCTCACAGCCTGGGCGTATATGTGACTTTCCATGTTGAGGCCCTCTTTGCGGGAGTGGGGGGCATGGGGTGGGCAGGAGGGGCATAGGTCTGATCTGAGGGGGCCTAAATGGGGTGTGGGCATGGTTGACTTTGGCGGGGGGGTGTTGATTGGTTAGGGTGGAGGTGTTCATGTGGCTGGTGGTGTTGTGGTCTGGATGTAGGTCCTCTCGACGTGGGTCCTCTATATGTATTGGTCCGGGCTGGGGGGTCCTGCTGGTCTGGGAGTGTGTCTCGCTGGTCTGGGCAGGGTGTGTATTGATCGGTTGCTCCTGTGTGAAGTGGTGGGGCTGCATTTGAGAGCGATGTCCTTTAGGGTCCGAGCGAAGATGGGCACTGCTGCCTTGTATAGGTGGACCTGGTCATAAAGTCTGGACCTGGTCATAGAGGGACATTGCTGCTTCTGCTTTGTTCAAACAGCAAAGTGTTGCTTTGTTCAAATAACAATCTGCTTGTTGTTGATATTGTGAACTTGAGTACAGAGTTAACTCTGTCACTGCTGATATAGCCCCATAACCTTGCCCAGTTACTTGTGCAGTACACTACTGTTGGCTCATGCTGCTTCCATTAACCCTTATTATGATATCTATGGGTCCACTATTAACTACTTAGGGAGCAGTGGGGCGCCCCACTCCCGACACTACCTGGTGAAATGTAAGGCGCCAAATTCAAAATCCAAAAGTTGAATTATTAAACATTCATTGCAAAGGCTCTGATTCTTGGAAATATCACAGCATGGTCAGATTTCAAAAAGGCTTTACGGCGAAAGCACAACATTTGATTGTTTGAGGATAGCCCCTCTCATATTTTATGCATTAGCATAAATCCATAACCAAAGCGGGTCTCATAAAACGCATAAAATCGCTAATATAAAATCCCTTACCTTTCGAAGAACTTCTGCTGAGGGCTTCCCAAGTGTCCAACGAAGACATCCAATGGTTCTTTTGTTAGAAAAAGTCATTTATTATATCCATAAATCTCCGTTTGGTTGGCGCGTTATGTTCAGAAAATACAGCGTCCACTCGCCCATTGAACCGTGAAGAGAACACGTTCAACCTATACCTATACACTTGTCCAAGAACAATCAAACATCATTGANGAAGGAATAGGTACTGCAATCTTACTCCCAGATATGGCTGTTTTCAATAGGGAGGGGTTCAAAATGTGTCAAAAACACTTTTTCCAGGACAGAAATTCCTCGGGTTTTCGCCTGCTATATCAGTTCTGTTATACTCACAGACAATATTTTAACACTCTTAGAAACTTCAGAGTGTTTCCTATCCAATAGTACTAATTATGTGCATATCCTAGTTTCTGGGCCTGAGTGGCAGGCCTTTTACTTTGGGCATGCCAGACTCTCCAAAACCGACACCTCAGCTGCCGCTCCCTAAGAAGTTAACCGCTTCACTGCTCTGGTACTCCCCCATAACCCTCCCATGGACAAAGTTACTACTATACCTCACTATACTGTTGGCTTATTGTGAACCTCCATATTAACCCTCTATGGGGCTTCAGGGGGAGCTGACGTATCCCCATAACCCTGTTCAGGCCCTGGAGCCAGACAAAGCAGGCCTTTCACACACAAAACTGGCATCAAGGGACCAAGCACTGCCTTTATTAGTCTATGGAAGATCCCATAGGACCCTTGTTGTACAACACACACACACAGTTATTAGTGAATATTAGCCTACATAAGGAGAAAGGCCCCATAGGCCCCTATCTAACAACAAACACACAACACCCTGGAAAACTCTGATAAACAACGTGTTATGGCTACGGGACCATTTAGCCTGTGAACCAGAATGGAAGTGGCAGCACATTCAGGCTTTTTAGTGTGTATCTATAGAAGTATAACATGTTCAATGTTTCCATCCTTACGCTTTATGGGGATGGACAACTTAGCTTTCTTGTAAAATCTATATGTTTTCATACCTAGTAAACACACCTGCACAGTGTACAGTGCCTTCAGAAATTATTCTCTTTAGAGGAAAGACATTTTATTTATTTATATTTTTTATTTCACCTTTATTTAACCAGGTTGACCAGTTGAGAACAAGTTCTCATTTACAACTGCGACCTGGCCAAGATAAAGCAAAGCAGTGCCACAAAAACAACACAGAGTTACACTTAAACAAATGTACAGTCAATAACACAATAGAAAAATCTATGTACAGTGTGTGCAAATGTAGAAGAGTAGGGAGATAAGGCAATAAATAGGCCATAGAGGTGAAATAATTACAATTTAGCATTAACACTGGAATTTGCATCCTGTAGCTCTAACTCCAAAACGTTCTGGGATACTGTCAAGTCAATGGAGAACAATAGCACCTCCTCCCAGCTGCCCACTGCACTGAGGCTAGGTAACACGGTCACCACCGACAAATCCATGATAATCGAAAATTTCAACAAGCATTTCTCTACGGCTGGCCATGCTTTCCTCCTGGCTACCCCAACCCCGGACAACAGCTACGCCCCCCCCCGCAGCTACTTGTCCAAGCCTTCCCAGCTTTTCCTTCACCCAAATCCAGATAGCAGATGTTCGGAAAGAGCTGCAAAACCTGGACCCGTACAAATCAGCTGGACTAGATAATCTGGACCCTCTCTTTTTAAAACTATCTGCTGTCATTGTTGCAACTTCTATTACCAGTCTGCTCAACCTCTCTTTGGTGTCGTCCGAGATCCCAAAAGATTGGAAATCTGCCGCGGTCATCCCTCTCTTCAAAGGGGGTGACACCCTAGACCCAAATTGCTATAGACCTATATCCATCTTGCCCTGCCTCTCTAAAGTCTTCGAAAGCCTAGTTAATAAACAGATCATTGACCACTTCGAATCCCACCGTACCTTCTCCGCTGTGCAATCCGGTTTCCGAGCTGGTCACGGGTCCACCTCAGCCACGCTCAAGGTATTAAACGATATCATAACCGCCATCGATAAGAGACATTACTGTGCAGCCGTATTCATTAACCTGGCCAAGGCTTTCGACTCTGTCAATCAACACATCCTTATCGGCAGACTCAACAGCCTTGGTTTCTCTAATGATTGCCTCGCCTGGTTCACCAACTACTTTGCCGACAGAGTTCAGTGTGTTAAATCGGAGGGCCTGTTGTCCGGGCCTCTGGCAGTCTCTATGGGGTTGCCACAGGGTTCAATTCTTGGGCCGACTCTCTTCTTTGTATACATCAGTGATGTCGCTCTTGCTGCTGGTGATTCTCTGATCCACCTCTATGCAGACGACACCATTCTATATACAGTGGGGCAAAAAAGTATTTAGTCAGCCACCAATTGTGCAAGTTCTCTCACTTAAAAAGATGAGAGAGGCCTGTAATTTTCATCATAGGTACACTTCAACTATGACAGACAAAATGAGGAAAAAAAATCCAGAAAATCACATTGTAGGATTTTTAATGAATTTATTTGCAAATTATGGTGGAAAATAAGTATTTGGTCA
>QNTS01001513.1:76914-93354 GCA_003317085.1 Hucho hucho
TGACCAAATACTTATTTTCCACCATAATTTGCAAATAAATAAATTAAAAATCCTACAATGTGATTTTCTGGATTTCTTTTTCTCATTTCGTCTGTCATAGTTGAAGTGTACCTATGATGAAAATTACAGGCCTCTCTCATCTTTTTAAGTTGGAGAACTTGCACAATTGGTGGCTGACTAAATACTTTTTTGCCCCACTGTACTTCTGGCCCTTCTTTGGACACTGTGTTAACTAACCTCCAAACGAGCTTCAACACTCCTTCCGTGGCCTCCAACTGCCCTTAAATGCTAGTAAAACCAAATGCATGCTTTTCAATCGTTCGCTGCCTGCACCCGCCCGCCCGACTAGCATCACTACCCTGGACGGCACTGACCTAGAATACGTGGACAACTACAAATACCTAGGTGTCTGGCTAGACTGTAAACTCTCCTTCCAGACTCACATTAAACATATCCAATCCAAAATTAAATCTAGAATCGGCTTTCTATTTCGCAACAAAGCCTCCTTCACTCATGCTGCCAAACTTGCACTAGTTAAACTGACTATACTACCGATCCTCGACTTCGGCGATGTCATCTACAAAACAGCTTCCAATAATCTACTCAGCAAACTGGATGCAGTCTATCACAGTGCCATCCGCTTTGTCACCAAAGCCCCTTATACCACCCACCACTGCGACCTGTATGCTCTAGTTGGCTGGCCCTCACTACATACTCGTCGCCAGACCCACTGGCTCCAGGTCATCTACAAGTCCCTGCTAGGTAAAGCCCCGCCTTATCTCAGCTCGCTGGTCACCATAGCAGCACCCACCCGTAGCACGCGCTCCAGCAGGTATCTCTCACAGGTCACCCCCAAAGCCAATTCCTCCTTTGTCCGCCTTTCCTTCCAGTTCTCTGCTGCCAATGACTGGAACGAACTACAAAAATCATTGAAACTGGAGACACTTATCTCCCTCACTAGTTTTAAGCACCAGCTGTCAGAGCAGCTCACAGATCACTGCACCTGTACATAGCCCAACCAACTAACTCATCCCCTACCGTAGTCATTTATTTATCTTGCTCCTTTGCACCCCAGTTTTTTTACTTTGCACATTCATCTACTGCACATGTACCATTCCAGTGTTAAATTACTATACTGTAATTACTTTGCCACCATGGCCTATTTATTGCCTTATGTTCCTTATCTTACCTCATTTGCACACATTGTATATAGATTTGTTTTTTTCCCCTACTGTATTATTGACTGTATGTTTGTTTACTCCATGTGTAACTCTGTGTTGTAGTATGTGTCGAACTGCTTTGCTTTATCTTGGCCAGGTCGCAGTTGTAAATGAGAACTTGTTCTCAACTTGCCTACCTGGTTAAATAAAGGTGAAATAAAAAATAAATAAAAATAATCTGCAGATGATGATGTGCAAGTAGAGATACTGGGGTGCAAAAGAGCAAGAGGGTAAGTAATAATATGGGGATGTAGTTGGGTGTGCTATTTATAGATTTATAGGCTGTGTACAGGTACAGTGATCGGTAAGCTGCTCTGACAGCTGATGCTTTAAGTTAGATAGGGAGATGTAAGACTCCAGTTTCAGTGATTTTTGCAATTTGTTCCAGTCATTGGCAGCAGAGAACTGGAAGGAAAGGCGGCCAAAGGAAATGTTGGCCTTGGGGATGACCAGTGAAATATACCTGCTGGAGTGTGTGCCATACTGAGTCTGTAAATAGTCAAAGCTATCCTTAATTTTGGGTCAGTCACTGTAGGCAGGTATTCTGCTACTGTGCACTCTCTGTTTAGGGCCAAATAACATTCCTGTTCACTCAGTTTTTTTGTTGATTTTTTCAAATATGTCAAGTCATTCTCTTTTTGTTTTCTCATGATTTGGTTGGGTTTAATTGTGTTGCTGTCTTGGGGCTCTGTGGGGTCTGTTTGTGTTTGTGAGCACAGTCTCCGTACCAGCTGGCAGAGGGGACACACATGCATGTACAGTGCCTTCAGAAAGTATTCACACCCCTATACTTTTTCCACATGTTGTTGTGTTACAGCCTGAATTTAAAATGTAGTAAATTTAGATTTTTCTGTTACTGGCTTACACACAATACTCCATAAAGTCAATATGGAATTATGTTTGTAGAAATGTTTACAAATTCATAAAAAATGAAAAGCTGAAATGTCTTGAGTCAATCAGTATTCAACCCCTTTGTTATGGCAAGCCTAAAAAGTTCAGGAGAAGAAAATGTGCTTAACAAGTCACATAATACGTTTTATAGACTCTGTGTGCAATATTAGTGTTTAATATGATTTGTTTAATGAATACCTCATCTCTGTACCCCACACATACAATTATCTGTATGGTCCCTCAGTCAAGCAGTGAATTTCAAACACCGATTCAACCAAAGACCAGGAGGTTTTCCAATGCCTCGCAAAGAAGGGCATATATTGGTAGGTGGATAAAAAAAAAAAAAAAAAAAAACAGACAATGAATATCTCTTTGAGCGTGGTGAAGTTATGAATTACACTTTGGATGGTGTACACTACATTACCAAAAGTATGTGGACACCTGCTCATTCCAAAATCATGGGCATTAATATAGAGTTGGTCCCCCCTTTGCTGCCTCCACTCTTCTGGGAAGGCATTCCACTAGTTGTTGGAGCATTGCTGCGGGGACTTACTTCCATTCAACCACAAGAGCATTAGTGAGGTCGGGCACTGATGTTTGGCGATTAGGCCTGGCTCAAAGTTGTCATTCCAATTCATCCCAAAGGTGTTCGAAGGGGTTGAGGTCAGGGCTCTGTGCAGGCCAGTCAAGTTCTTACACACCGATCCGATAAACTACTTCTGTATGGACCTCGCTTTCTTTTTTGGTAATGTAGTGTGCACCGGGGCAACGTCATGCTGAAATGGGAAAGGGCCTTCCCCCAAACTCTAGCCACAAAGTCGGAAGCACAGAATCGCCTAGAACGTCATTGTATGCTGTAGCGTTAAGATTTTCCTTCACTGGAACTAAGGGGCCAAGCCTGAACCATGAATAACAGCCCCAGACCATTATTCCTCCTCCACCAAACTTTACAGTTGGCACTGCCTGGTTCCGTCTGCTTTCCACCAGAAATCAGAGATTAATTCACCATTCAGCAGGACAATAATCTTAAATCTACTTGAAAATCTATGGCAAGACCTTAAAATGGTTGTCCATCAATGATCAACAACCAAAACATTGAATACACTACAAGTGTGCATTTACTGCTGTGCAGGAAATGTCCTGTAACAACAGGCTGGTCAAATTAAGATCTATGTGTGTCCATTTCCTTTCATATAAACACTGAAGGCTGGCCTTGTAGAGAATCATTCCTGCCTGGCTTTTAAAGTACATGTATTTCTGAATACTTGGTTAGAATACACCACGTCTGTAGCTACACACTCTATGATCACTTCTCTCCTGTATAATTATATTGCAGTGTTGTCTTGCAGTATTACTTAACTTCTTAGGGAGCGGCTCCCGAGGTGACAGTTTTGGAGAGTCTGGCATGCCCAAAGTAAAATGCCTCCCATTCAGGCCCAGAAAATAGGATATGCACATAATTAGTACTATCGGATAGGAAACACTCTGAAGTTTCTAAAAGTGTTAACATAATGTCTGTGAGTGTAACAGAACAGAAATAGCAGGCGAAAACCCGAAAAAAATCTATCTGGAATTACTGTCTCCCTATTGAGTTCTATCGCAAGCAGCTCCGAGATTTCAGTACCTATGGCTTCCACTAGATGTCAACAGTCTATATATAAAGCCTCAGAGAGATTGGAGGAAGCAGGAAGAATAGGTACAGGATATGGCCAAGGTAGCTCAGATGTCAACAAGTTTTCTCGTGCGCTAGTCTGGCTGCGCGCCCCACTTTATTTTACTCATATAATGTTTAGGTGACCATCCGAGTGAAATATTATCGCTCAGATTCATAAAAGGATAGCTAAGGATGCATTTTAACTGGTATTTGATTTGTTTAGGAAAAGTTTATAGGTATATTTGAACGCGTTCTCTTCACGGTTCTATGATCGATTCGACGTTGGATTTTCTGAACATTACGTACCAACCAAACTGAGATTTATGGATATAATAAATGACTTTTTCTAACAAAAGAACCATGGATTGTCTTCATTGGACACTTGGGAAGCCCTCAGCAGAAGTTCTTCAAAAGGTAAGGGATTTGTTTTCGCTGTGAAATGTGTTTTGTGTGAACCGCGATGGTTTATGAATTTATGCTAGGAGTTTGTCACGATCAAAATAAATATGAAAGGAGCAAAGCCCAGGTAAAAAGTTAGGGGAAACCCTGCCTCAGTCTTCTGAATATCTAACCCTCAGATATAGTTTTTTTCCCCAGCGAGACAGTTACTTAAATGTTAATGCCAAAGACACACCAGCACACCTTTTCAATAGGTGTTGAGTGTTCCTAAATGGTCCATTATCAGTCCTGACTTAAATATGCTTGAAAATATGAGAAAAGGTTGAAGATTACTGTCCATCAATGATTCCCAACCAAATTTACTGAGCTTGAGCATTTTTGACAAAAATAATGGATACGTGTTGCCCTAAGAGATGTGCAAAGCTGGTAGAATCATATTCAAAATGATTCACAGCTGCAATGGCTGCCAAAGGTACTTCCACCAATTATTAACTATGAGGTCATTGAATGAATCTTTGTTAAAACAAAAAAAATAAATATATATATATATATATATATATATATATATATATATATATAACTCAGCAAAAAAGAAAAAAAGAAACTTCCTATCACTGTCAACTGTGTTTATTTTCAGCAAACTTAACGTGTAAATATTTGTATGAACATAACAAGATTCAGCAACTGAGACATAAACTGAACAAGTTCCACAGACACGTGACTAACAGAAATTGAATAATGTGTCCCTGAACAAAGTGGGGGGGAGGTCAAAATCAAAAGTAATAGTCAGTATCTGATGTGGCCACCAGCTGCATTAAGTACTGCAGTGCATCTCCTCCTCATGAACTGCACCAGATTTGCCCCCACTCTTCCACCAAGGCACCTGCAAGTTCCCTGACATTTCTGGGGGGAATGGCCCTAGCCCTCACCCTCCAATCCAACAGATCCCAGATGTGCTCAAAGGGATTGAGATCCGTGCTCGTCGCTGACCATGACAGAACACTGACATTCCTGTCTTGCAGGAAATCACGCACAGAACGAGCAGTATGGCTGGTGGAATTGTCATGCTGGAGGGTCATGTCAGGATGAGCCTGCAGGAAGGGTACCACATGAGGGAGGAGGATGTCTTCCCTGTAACGCACAGCGTTGAGATTGCCTGGAATGACAACAAGCTCAGTCCAATGATGCTGTGACACACCACCCCAGATCATGACGGATCCTCCAACTCGATCCCGCTCCAGAGTACAGGCCTTGGTGTAACGCTCATTCCTTCGACGATAAACGCGAATCCGACCATCACCCCCGGTGAGACAAAACCGCGACTCGTCAGTGAAGAGCAATTTTTGCCAGTCCTGTCTGGTCCAGCGACGGTGGCTTTGTGCCCATTGTTGCCGATGATGTCTGGTGAGGACCTGCCTTTCAACAGGCCTACAAGCCCTCAGTCCAGCCTCTCTCAGCCTATTGTGGACAGTCTGAGCACTGATGGAGGGATTGTGCATTCCTGGTATAACTCGGGCAGTTGTTGTTGCCATCCTGTACCTGTTCCGCAGGTGTGATGTTCGGATGTACCGATCCTGTGCAGGTGTTGTTACACGTGGTCTGCCACTGTGAGAACAATCAGCTGTCTGTCCTGTCTCCCTGTTGCGCTGTCTTAGGCATCTCACAGTACGGACATTACAATTTATTGCCCTGACCACATCTGCAGTCCTCATGCCTCCTTGCAACATGCCTAAGGCACGTTTACGCAGATGAGCAGGGACCCTGGGCATCTTTCTTTTGGTATTTTTCAGAGTCAGTAGAAAGGCCTCTTTAGTGTCCTAAGTTATCATAACGCTGACCTTAATTGCCTACCGTCTGTAAGCTGTCAATGCCTAATGACCATTCCACAGGTGCATGTTCATTAATTGCTTAACTTGTCAGGGAGCGGTGGGTCGCTAGCGACCCACTCCCGACACTACCAGGTGAAATGCAAGACAAAATTCCAAAATTGAATTATTAAAAATGCACCAATATACAAGTGTTCCATACTCATCAAAAGCTCTGCTTCTTGGCAATATCATAGCGTTGTCGGATTTCAAAAAGGCTTTACGGCGAAAGCACTACATTTGATTGTTTGAGGCTAGAACCTCACATATTTTCCATAACCATGAAATCTTTAGCCAGCGCGGTCGATAGAAAATGCATTTCACAGGGAAAACCTGTGCCTTACCTTTTGTAGAACGTCTGCAGAGGGCTTCNACACTGCTGACATCTAGTGGAATCCGTAGGTACTACATCCAGTGTCCTGGTATAAATAGTTTTTTATAGGCAAAGGCTCAAAGTGAGCTATAAGCCAAAAGGAATGACATTTCCGGATGGAAAAATCTCAGTTTTTTGCCTGCCAAATGACTTCTCTTACACTCACAGACAAAATGATAACACTTTTGGAAACCTCAGAGTGTTTCCTATCCAATAGTACTAATTATGTCCATATCTTAGTTTCTGAGCCTGGGTGGCAAGCATTTTACTTTGGGCACGCCAGACTCTCCAAAACCGACCCCTCAGCTGCCACTCCCTAACAAGTTAATAGTGATCAGCAGCAGTGGTGTCGGTTTTGGAGAGTCTGGCGTGCCCAAAGCAACATGCCTGCCACTCAGGCCCAGAAACTAGGATATGCACATAATTAGTACTATTGGATAGAAAACACTCTGAAGTTTGTTTCTAAAACTGTTAAAATAATGTCTGTGAGTATAACAGAACTGATATAGCAGGCAAAAACCAGAGAAAAATCCATCCGGAAAAATGTATTTTTTTTACATTTTTACCATAGGCTGGTATAGGGCCTGGAGGATTCAAGGACCCAGGTTGCAGTACCTATGGCTTCCACTAGATGTCTACAGTCTTTAGACAAGGTTTCATGAGTTTGTCACAAACAAGAGGCTCATACAGGATGTTGATATCCGAGGAGTGACAAAGTGATTTCTGTCTGGTGCGCGAGAGACACGAGAGCGCGCCTATTGGTTTTTTACTTTATTATCGTTCAAGATATTATCTGTGTAAAATATAATCGTTAATATACATAATAGTGTAGATAAGAATCGATTATAAACTGTTTGATTTGTTTGGAAAACGTTTATAGGTATAATTTGAACGCTCTATATGTCTTGTATAATGGGATGAGTGGACGGTGGATTTTCTGAACAGAACGCGCCAACCAAACGGAAATTTATGGATATAAACAACAGAATATCATCAAAGGTAAGTGATTTATTTTAGCTCTTATATGTGTTTTGTGAGACCCGCGCTGGATATGAATTTATGCTAATGCATAAAATATGAGAGGTGCTATCCTCAAACAATCAAATGTTGTGCTTTCGCCGTGAAGCCTTTTTGAAATCTGACATCGCTGTGATATTGCCAAGACTCAGAGCTTTTGATGACTAAGCAACACTTTTATATTGATGAATGTTTTATAATTATACTTTTGGATTTAGAATTTGGCGCCTTACATTTTTCCGGGTAGTGTCGGGAACGGGGCGCTAGCGCCCCAGTGCTCCTTAATGATGCTTAAGAGGTTAACCTCTTAAGGAGCAGCAAGGTGCGCTGGGGTGCTAGCTCCAGCTAGCGCCAGGACGTCTCCTAAAGGTGATTCAGCTGTGGAATCGGGGCACCACCAGTACAGAGCTTGCTCAGAAATGGCAGCAGGCAGGTGTGAGTGCATCTGCACGCACAGTGAGGCGAAGACTTTTGGAGGATGGCCTGGTGTCAAGAAGGGCAGCAAAGAAGCCACTTCTCTCCAGGAAAAACATCAGGGACAGGCTGATATTCTGCAAAAGGTACAGGGATTTGACTGCTGAGGACTGGGGTAAAGTCATTTTCTCTGATGAATCCCCTTTCTGATTGTTTGGGGAATCCGGAAAAAAGCTTGTCCGGAGAAGACAATGTGAGCGCTACCATTAGTCCTGTGTCATGCCAACAGTAAAGCATCCTGAGACAATTCATGTCTGGGGTTGCTTCTCAGCCAAGGGAGTGGGCTCACTCACAATTTTTCCTAAGAACACAGCCATGAATAAAGAATGGTACCAACAAATCCTCCGAGAGCAACTTCTCCCAGCCATCCAGGAACAGTTTGGTGACGAACAATGCCTTTTCCAGCATGATGGAGCAAATTGCCATAAGGCAAACGTAATAACTAAGTGGCTCGGGGAACAAAACATCGATATTCTGGGTCCGTGGCCAAGAAATTTCCAAGACCTTAATCCCATTGAAAACTTGTGGTCAATCCTCAAGAGGCGGGTGGACAAACAAAAACCCACAAATTCTGACAAACTCCAAGCATTGATTATGCAAGAATGGGCTGCCATCATTCAGGAATTGGCCCAGAAGTTAACTTCTTAGGGAGTAGCGGCGCGCTACCCGGTGAAATGTAAGGCGCCAAATTCAAAATCCAAAAGTTGAATTATTAAACATTCATCAATATAAGTGTTGCAAAGTCATCAAAAGCTCTGATTCTTGGCAATATCACAGCGTTGTCAGATTTCAAAAAGGCTTTACGGCGAAAGCACAACATTTGATTGTTTGAGGATAGCACCTCTCCTATTTTCCACATGAGCATAAATTCATATCCAGCGCGGGTCACACAAAACCTATATCAGAGCTAAAATAAATCCCATACCTTTCGAAGAACTTCCCAAGTGTCCAACGAAGAGATCCAAAAGTTATTTTGTTAGAAAAAGTCATTTATTATATCCATAAATCTCTGTTTGGTTGGCGCGTTATGTTCAGGAAATCCAACGTCGAATCGCCCATCGAACCGTGAAGAGAACGCATTCAAATATACCTATCAACTTTTCCTAAACAAATCATAGATCATTTATAATGCATCCTTAGCTATCCTTTTATGAATATTAGCGATAATATTTAACTCGGATGGTAACCGTTATAAAAGGAAAATACAGCGGGGCGCGCACACTGTCTCGCGCCCGTAAAATCTGAGCTACCTTGACTATTTCCTGTTCCTATCCGCTCTGCTCAGGGCTAGAGCTTCCAGACTCTGTATAAAGACTGTTGACATCTAGTGGAAGCCATAGGTACTGCAGTCTAGGAGCTGGATTCCATTAAAATCAATAGGGAGAGTATCAAACAGAGCAAAGGTCACAAAAAATAATAATCCGGACAGAAATTTCTCGGGTTTTTGCCTGCTATATCAGTTCGGTTATACTCACATACATTATTTTAACACTTTTAGAAACTTCGGAGTGTTTCCTATCCAATAGTATTAATTATGTGCATATCCTATTTTCTGGCCCTGAGTGGCAGGCGTTTTACTTTGGGCACGCCAGACTCTCCAAAACCGTCACCTCTGCTGCCGCTCCCTAAGAAGTTAATTGACAGCATGCCAGGGCGGATTGCAAACTCCCTAGAAAGGCCAGAACCTAGGAATAAACCTAGAGAGGAACCAGGCTGTGAGGGGTGGCCAGTCCTCTTCTGGCTGTGCCGGGTGCAGATTATAACAGAACATGGCCAAGATTTTAAAATGTTCATAGATGACCAGCAGGGTCAAATAATAATAATCACGGTGGTTGTGCAACAGGTCAGCACCTCAGGAGTAAATGTCAGTTGGCTTTTCATAGCCGATCATTCAGAATATCTCTATCGCTCCTGCTGTCTCTAGAGAGTTGAAAACAGCAGTTCTGGGACAGGTAGCATGTCTGGTGAACAGGTCAGGGTTCCATAGCTGCAGGAAGAACAGTTGAAACTGGAGCAGCAGCACGGCCAGGTGCACTGGGTACAGCAAGGAGTCATCAGGCCAGGTAGTCCTGAGAAATGGTCCTAAGGCTCAGGTCCTCCGAGAGAGAGAAATAAAGAAAGGAAGAGAGAAAAGAGAAAGCATTAGAGAGCATACTTAAATTCACACAGGACACCGGATAAGAGAGGAGAAATACTCCAGATATAACAGACTGACCCTAGCCCCCCGACACAAACTACTGCAGCATAAATACTGGATGCTGAGACAGGAGGGGTCAACCTTCGCCCCCTTAGCTTACCGAGGTACACGGGGTCTAATGAGGATTTCTTCAGGTGGGGGTTTTATTCGTAACAGTAGAAAAGGGCTGTACCATGAGCCAGATCATGTCTGTGCTCATGGGGGCGGGCCAATAACTTAGTTAAACTTTAAAGGGAATACAATTCTCTCACATTAACAGTTTAAAATCACATTACATCATTTCAGAAATAGTTTCATCTTTACTGTATTGTCTTTCATGAGGTCACAAATATGAAACAAAACGGACCGGGTCGTAGCTGGCTTCTCCACCGACCGTTTACACATTCTCCCAAACATGGATATTTTTCAGTTCTCAAGTTCTGTGATGTAGAAGAAGTTCCTTTGTTCTACTGTGAAACCCTTTCTATACTGCATGGCCAGGACAATTTACGACCTGAGATAACAGAACCTGAGTATAGGAGAGAGAGAGGGAAGCCACGATCTATACCCAGAAAAGGCCATGTCATGACACAACACATATGGAATCATGTAGTAACCAAAAAGTGTAAGACAAACTAATTAACTTATCCTCTACAGCAGAGGTAACTGGGTCTTCCTTTCCTGTGTTGGTCCTCATGGAGAGCCAGTTCATCATGGCTCTTGATGGTTTTTGAGACTGCACTGGAAGAAAATGTCAAAGTTCTTGAAATGTTCCGTTTCGATGGATCTTCACGTCTTAAAGTAATGGACTGTCATTTCTCTTTTCTTATTTTAGCTTTTTCTTGCCATAATTTGGACTTTGTCTTTTACCAAATAGGGCTATCTTCTGTATACCCAACCCTACCTTGTCACAACACAACTGATTGGCTCAAACGCATTACGAAATCGCATAAATTAACTTTTAATAAGGCAAAACTGTTAATTTAAATGCATTACAGGTGACTACCTGATGAAGCTGGTTGAGAGAATGTCAAGAGTGTGCAAAGCTGTCATCAAGGCAAAGGGTGGCTACTTTGAAGAATCTCAAATATAAAATATATTTTGATTTGTAATACTTTTTTGGTTATTATATGATTCCATGTGTGTTATTTCATAGTTTTGATGTCGTCACTATTATTCTACAATGTAGAAAATAGTAAAAATAAAGAAAATTCCTTGAATGAATAGGTGTGTCCAAACATTTGACTGGTACTGTATATCATTTTGAATTTTTCTTATACTTTGAAAACAAAAAACAAATTTAAGGCAGCAAAATGTGAAGACTGTGCAAGGGGTGTGTAGACTTTCACTAAGCAATGTAGTGTACCACTACAAGGCTAGCTAAGTCTAACTTCCACCAGCCAAGTGTTGCATTATACCATCTATGGCTTTTAACCTCTGCCATATTGAGGATTCAGAGCTATCTATCGAATAGAACTCAAAGTTATTTTTTTTTATGGAAGCTTCTCTAATGCCAAACATGTAAAGTGTGGTGTACCGCAGGACAGGTATCTAGGCCCTCTACTCTTTTCTATTTTTACCTTTGACCTGCCACTGGCATTAAACAAAGCATGTGTGTCCATGTGTGCTGATGATTCAGCCATATACTTATCAGCAACCACAGCTAATGAAGTCACTGAAAACCTTAAAAAGTTGGTCATGAACATCTCTAAAACTAAGAGCATTGCATTTGGTGCAAATCATTCCCTAAGTTCTAGACCTCAGCTGAATCTGGTAATGAATGGTGAGGCTGTTGAACAAGTCGCTCCCGAGTGGCACAGCGGTCGAAGGCACTGCTGGAGGCATCACTACAGACCCTGGTTCGATGCCAGGCTGTGTCACAACTGGCCGTGATTGGGAGTCCCATAGTGCAGCGCACAATTGGCCCAGCGTCATGCAGGTTAGGGTTTGGCCGGGGTAGGCAGTCATTGTAAATAAGAATTTGTTCTCAACTGACATGCCTAGTTAAATGAAGGTTAAATAAAATTTAAATAAAATGAGACTATATTACTTGTTGTTACCTTAGATTGTAAACTGTCATGGTCAAAACATATAGATTCAATGGTTGTAAAGATGGGGAGAGGTCTGCCTGTAATAAAGTGCTGCAAGGAAAGACCTCGTTAAGCTGCCACTGGTCTAAAACAGCGCGCATGTCTTGCTCTTCATNGGATCTTCACGTCTTAAAGTAATGGACTGTCATTTCTCTTTTCTTATTTTAGCTTTTTCTTGCCATAATTTGGACTTTGTCTTTTACCAAATAGGGCTATCTTCTGTATACCCAACCCTACCTTGTCACAACACAACTGATTGGCTCAAACGCATTACGAAATCGCATAAATTAACTTTTAATAAGGCAAAACTGTTAATTTAAATGCATTACAGGTGACTACCTGATGAAGCTGGTTGAGAGAATGTCAAGAGTGTGCAAAGCTGTCATCAAGGCAAAGGGTGGCTACTTTGAAGAATCTCAAATATAAAATATATTTTGATTTGTAATACTTTTTTGGTTATTATATGATTCCATGTGTGTTATTTCATAGTTTTGATGTCGTCACTATTATTCTACAATGTAGAAAATAGTAAAAATAAAGAAAATTCCTTGAATGAATAGGTGTGTCCAAACATTTGACTGGTACTGTATATCATTTTGAATTTTTCTTATACTTTGAAAACAAAAAACAAATTTAAGGCAGCAAAATGTGAAGACTGTGCAAGGGGTGTGTAGACTTTCACTAAGCAATGTAGTGTACCACTACAAGGCTAGCTAAGTCTAACTTCCACCAGCCAAGTGTTGCATTATACCATCTATGGCTTTTAACCTCTGCCATATTGAGGATTCAGAGCTATCTATCGAATAGAACTCAAAGTTATTTTTTTTTATGGAAGCTTCTCTAATGCCAAACATGTAAAGTGTGGTGTACCGCAGGACAGGTATCTAGGCCCTCTACTCTTTTCTATTTTTACCTTTGACCTGCCACTGGCATTAAACAAAGCATGTGTGTCCATGTGTGCTGATGATTCAGCCATATACTTATCAGCAACCACAGCTAATGAAGTCACTGAAAACCTTAAAAAGTTGGTCATGAACATCTCTAAAACTAAGAGCATTGCATTTGGTGCAAATCATTCCCTAAGTTCTAGACCTCAGCTGAATCTGGTAATGAATGGTGAGGCTGTTGAACAAGTCGCTCCCGAGTGGCACAGCGGTCGAAGGCACTGCTGGAGGCATCACTACAGACCCTGGTTCGATGCCAGGCTGTGTCACAACTGGCCGTGATTGGGAGTCCCATAGTGCAGCGCACAATTGGCCCAGCGTCATGCAGGTTAGGGTTTGGCCGGGGTAGGCAGTCATTGTAAATAAGAATTTGTTCTCAACTGACATGCCTAGTTAAATGAAGGTTAAATAAAATTTAAATAAAATGAGACTATATTACTTGTTGTTACCTTAGATTGTAAACTGTCATGGTCAAAACATATAGATTCAATGGTTGTAAAGATGGGGAGAGGTCTGCCTGTAATAAAGTGCTGCAAGGAAAGACCTCGTTAAGCTGCCACTGGTCTAAAACAGCGCGCATGTCTTGCTCTTCATTGTAATCAGTGGGCTGATATAAATACTGTGCATGCCAGTCTATTGGCTAAGAGTTGAGGAGAGAGTGACTATCACTTCTTTTTTATAAGAAACAATGTGTTGAAAATCCCAAATTGTTTGCATAGTCAACTTACACACAGCTCTGACACACATACCTACCACACCAGACATGCCACCAGGGGTCTTTTCACAGTACCCAAACCCAGAACAAATTCAATAAAGCATACAGTATAATATAGAGCCATTATTGCATGGAACTCCGTTCCACCTCGTATTGCTCAAATGAACAGCAATCCTGGTTTCTCCACTAATTTACCTGGATAGTTTGTGTGTATGTATTCATATGTAGACTATGTGTGCCTTTTTAACAAATGATGTAGTTCTGTACTTGAGCTGTTCTTGTTTATTAATGTTCTGTATTATGTCATGTTTTATGTTTTGTGTGGACCCCAGGAAGAGTAGCTGCTGCTTTTGCAACAGCTATTTAGGGTTCTAATAAAATACCAAAATGCCATCTCTACTGTGTGTGGGAGACTGACTGGGAGTTAGAGAGAGAGAAGCAGGATCTGTGCCAGTTGAATGCTGCTCGTAATTGCAGTAAAGTGATTCAGCGTTATGCATTCCAAATTCTGTCTGAGTCATCTGTTGTTGTTGTCAGTGTGTGTGTTGGTGGCAGCTTTTTGTGATGATGCACTGATATACAGTGGTCTTTTGCAAGAACAAAAACAGTGCAAGGGTTTTGCCAACTATTGTGTGAGCCTTTGAAGATCAAGAGAAGACATCTGTTTGCAGTATGATGCTAAATGTTGCTTCCCCATGATAATTCATCCCTTGAATGCGTATATACCTAGATATTGTCACATCTGGTGGCTTATCTATTGAAAAAGTGTTATCCTACAAATACCTACAGTGAGGGAAAAAAGTATTTGATCCCCTGCTGATTTTGTACGTTTGCCCACTGACAAAGAAATGATCAGTCTATAATTTTAATGGTAGGTTTATTTGAACAGCGAGAGACAGAATAACAACAAAAAATCCAGAAAACAGCATGTGAAAAATGTTAAAAGGAATTGCATTTTACTGAGGGAAATAAGTATTTGACCCCCTCTCAATCAGAAATATTTCTGGCTCCCAGATGTCTTTTATACAGGTAACGAGCTGAGATGAGGAGCACACTCTTAAAGGGACTGCAACTAATCTCAGCTTGTTACCTGTATAAAAGACACCTGTCCACAGAAGCAATCAATCAATCAGATTACACTCCACCATGGCCAAGACCATAGAGCTCTCCAAGGATGTCAGGGACAAGATTGTAGACCTACACAAGGCTGGAATGGGCTACAAGACCATCGCCAAGCAGCTTGGTGAGAAGGTGACAACAGTTGGTGCGATTATTCGCAAATGGAAGAAACACAAAAGAACTGTCAATCTCCCTCGGCCTGGGGCTCCATGCAAGATCTCACCTCGTGGAGTTGCAATGATCATGAGAACGGTGAGGAATCAGCCCAGAACTACACAGGAGGATCTTGTCAATGATCTCAAGGCAGCTGGGACCATAGTTACCAAGAAAACAATTGGTAACACACTACGCCATCAAGGACTGAAATCCTGCAGCGCCCGCAAGGTCCCCCTGCTCAAGAAAGCACATATACATNGGATCTTCACGTCTTAAAGTAATGGACTGTCATTTCTCTTTTCTTATTTTAGCTTTTTCTTGCCATAATTTGGACTTTGTCTTTTACCAAATAGGGCTATCTTCTGTATACCCAACCCTACCTTGTCACAACACAACTGATTGGCTCAAACGCATTACGAAATCGCATAAATTAACTTTTAATAAGGCAAAACTGTTAATTTAAATGCATTACAGGTGACTACCTGATGAAGCTGGTTGAGAGAATGTCAAGAGTGTGCAAAGCTGTCATCAAGGCAAAGGGTGGCTACTTTGAAGAATCTCAAATATAAAATATATTTTGATTTGTAATACTTTTTTGGTTATTATATGATTCCATGTGTGTTATTTCATAGTTTTGATGTCGTCACTATTATTCTACAATGTAGAAAATAGTAAAAATAAAGAAAATTCCTTGAATGAATAGGTGTGTCCAAACATTTGACTGGTACTGTATATCATTTTGAATTTTTCTTATACTTTGAAAACAAAAAACAAATTTAAGGCAGCAAAATGTGAAGACTGTGCAAGGGGTGTGTAGACTTTCACTAAGCAATGTAGTGTACCACTACAAGGCTAGCTAAGTCTAACTTCCACCAGCCAAGTGTTGCATTATACCATCTATGGCTTTTAACCTCTGCCATATTGAGGATTCAGAGCTATCTATCGAATAGAACTCAAAGTTATTTTTTTTTATGGAAGCTTCTCTAATGCCAAACATGTAAAGTGTGGTGTACCGCAGGACAGGTATCTAGGCCCTCTACTCTTTTCTATTTTTACCTTTGACCTGCCACTGGCATTAAACAAAGCATGTGTGTCCATGTGTGCTGATGATTCAGCCATATACTTATCAGCAACCACAGCTAATGAAGTCACTGAAAACCTTAAAAAGTTGGTCATGAACATCTCTAAAACTAAGAGCATTGCATTTGGTGCAAATCATTCCCTAAGTTCTAGACCTCAGCTGAATCTGGTAATGAATGGTGAGGCTGTTGAACAAGTCGCTCCCGAGTGGCACAGCGGTCGAAGGCACTGCTGGAGGCATCACTACAGACCCTGGTTCGATGCCAG
>QNTS01001513.1:95171-114077 GCA_003317085.1 Hucho hucho
AGAGCTCTCCAAGGATGTCAGGGACAAGATTGTAGACCTACACAAGGCTGGAATGGGCTACAAGACCATCGCCAAGCAGCTTGGTGAGAAGGTGACAACAGTTGGTGCGATTATTCGCAAATGGAAGAAACACAAAAGAACTGTCAATCTCCCTCGGCCTGGGGCTCCATGCAAGATCTCACCTCGTGGAGTTGCAATGATCATGAGAACGGTGAGGAATCAGCCCAGAACTACACAGGAGGATCTTGTCAATGATCTCAAGGCAGCTGGGACCATAGTTACCAAGAAAACAATTGGTAACACACTACGCCATCAAGGACTGAAATCCTGCAGCGCCCGCAAGGTCCCCCTGCTCAAGAAAGCACATATACATGCCCGTCTGAAGTTTGCCAATGAACATCTGAATGATTCAGAGGACATCTGGGTGAAAGTGTTGTGGTCAGATGAGACCAAAATGGATCTCTTTGGCAACAACTAAACTCGCCGTGTTTGAAGGAGGAGGAATGCTGCCTATGACACCAATAACACCATCCCCACCGTCAAACATGGAGGTGGAAACATTATGCTTTGGGGGTGTTTTTCTGCTAAGGGGACAGGACAACTTCACAGCATCAAAGGGACGATGGACAGGGCCATGTACCGTCAAATCTTGGGTGAGAACCTCCTTCCCTCAGCCAGGGCATTGAAAATGGGTCGTGGATGGGTATTCCAGCATGACAATGACACAAAACACACGGTCAAGGCAACAAAGGAGTGGCTCAAGAAGAAGCACATTAAGGTCCTGGAGTGGCCTAGCCAGTCTCCAGACCTTAATCCCATAGATAATCTGTGGAGGGAGCTGAAGGTTCGAGTTGCCAAACGTCAGCCTCGAAACCTTAATGACTTGGAGAAGATCTGCAAAGAGGAGGGGGACAAAATCCCTCCTGAGATGTGTGCTAACCTGGTGGCCAACTACAAGAAACGTCTGACCTCTGTGATTGCCAACAAGGGTTTTGCCACCAAGTACTGAGTCATGTTTTGCAGAGGGGTCAAAAACTTATTTCCCTCATTAAAATGCAATTCCATTTATAACATTTTTCACATGCGTTTTTCTGGATTTTTTTGTTGTTATTCTGTCTCTCACTGTTCAAATAAACCTACCACTAAAATTATAGAATGATCATTTCTTTGTCAGTGGGCAAACGTACAAAATCAGCAAGGGATCAAATACTTTTTTCTGGTCTCCTACACCACCAGCAGTTATCATACCCGGTCTGCTAGGTGGTTGATACTTAAAGTCCCCAGGTCATTAGGCAAGACTGCCTTCTCTTATTGTGCGCCAGACGCATGGAATAATCTACAATCCATGCTTAATCTAGATATGTTAGTGCCACTGAATTAATTTAAAATATTGAAGGGAGAGTGTAAATGCTTTTTTTTAGGCTGGATCATGTTGTATTTTTGTATTTTAACTAGGCAAGTCAGTTAAGAACAAACTCTTATTTTCAATGACGGCCTGCCTTGTTCAGGGGCAGAACATCAGATTTTGACCTTGTCAGCTCGGGGATTCAATCTTTCAACCTTTCAGTTACAAGTCCAACGCTATAACCACTAGGCTACCTGCTGCCCCAACCTGCCATTTGTTGTATGTTAAAAATTATATAATGTATTGATTGTTGCTGCCTTCTTGGCCAGATCTCCCTTGAAAAAGAGACTCAGAGTCTCAATGGGCTTTTCCTGGTTAAATAAAGGTTAAATAAAAAATAAAATATGTTGTGTTTGTTAGCTCCAAATATACAATAGGGTGTAGTTGTGTCTGTTTTGAAAACCCCACTACTCTATCTATAGCAGGGCTCGCCAACCCTGTTCTTGGAGAGCTACTTTAGGTTTTCACTTCAAACCCAGTTGTAACTAACCTGATTCAGCTTATCAACCAGCTAATTATTAGAATCAGATTAGGGGTTAGATGAGGGTGGGAGTTTAAACCTACAGGATGGCTCTCTCCAGGAACAGGGTTGGAGTTTAAACCTACCGGACAGTACTGTAGATCTCTAGGAACTGGGTTGGAGTTTAAACCTCTAGAATGGATCTCTACAGGAACAGGGTTGGAGTTTAAACCTACAGGACAGTACTGTAGCTCTCCAGGAACAGGGCTGTAAAGCCCTGATCTACAGTATATGTATTAGGTAGAAGCTCCCTTCCTAGTGTGTGTATGAGCTCATATTTCATTACATTTAATCTCCACTGATCAGCAGCAGGAGGAGAGGATCATGGTCCATGTGATTGTGTTTGATGGAATGTTCCAGAGGGAGATTTGATATGTGCTGTACAGTTCCATAAAGTATGTTGTGTGGAATGTTGCCTTTCCAGCCAGTGCCTGCTAACAGTAGTAGTTGATGGGATGGTGTGGGGTATAGGCGTGTGATTTAGCAGGGGGGCAATTCCACAGTTATTGAGTGATGCTGAGACTCAGATTGGTTTTTGTTTGACAAAAAGTGAACAATGTTTGCAAAGTTAAACAAAGCATACAACTCTATGCACAAGGACTACTTTAACAATTTCAACTGAACATTTTACAACACTCAGATGCCACTTTACAAATGTTTGTCAAACAAAAAACAATGATTGCAAGTCAAACAAACCATACAAGGACTAACAATCTGAACTGAACATTTTTACAAAAACACATTTACTTAAAGAATAGTGCAGATGCAAAGTTTGGTAAGATAATATTTTTTTTCTTCTGTTTGTGCCATCATTCTGTTTCCATCAATCTGTTTCCATCATTCTGTTTCCATCATTCTGTTTGTGCCATCATTCTGTTTCCAGGCTTTGCATCTGCACTGTTCTTTAAGTAAATGTGTTTTTGTAAAAAAAATAATTAGTTCAGATTGTTAGTTTGTTTGACTTTACAATCATTGGTTTTTGTTAGACATACATTTGTAAAGTGACAAATCTGAGTGTTTCCGTGGAATTGCACAGGGTCTGTTAGCAGCAACCGTCTGTCTCCGTCATGAAGAGGAATCCACTACAAGGTCAACACAAATAAATATGCTTACATCAATCAGTGCAGAGTAATGCGGCCGAAGCCTGCTTGTAAACTCACCAGATTCTTCTTGAGTTTTATGTGAGGAGTGGGAAATAAGAGGATTTTAGAGTAATGGTTTAAGTTTTTTGTTTTCTTCCTTGGGGTGAAACTAAAAGTAGAAATTGTTCTTATGGTTTAGCAACTTGTCCTTTCAAGACCCCCTGTGTATGTCAGCCTACTATTTCTCATGAACTCAATGGTTGCTCTGAAGAAGGGAGGTCGTGGGGAGTAGTTGCTGGGTTTTTCTCTGGGAATTAACCGCTAGTTTGGGAATAGCTTTTTCTGACCCAAGGAATCATTCTGAAAATTACTGGGAACTGCTCATAAGTCTCTCTAGTTTCATCAATAGGACCTAAATACTGTACTATCAGAGGCCAGAATGAAACAAGCACTTCAGCCATATACTAGTTCAGAGTTCTTAGTTAGGCCTCATTTGTGTTCACTCAGTACAGGAACAGCAGAACACTCAGCAGCTGATCTCACATTGAACAGAACCTCATCTCACATGGAGAGCAGTAAGGTGGTGGTGGTAACCTTGCCTTCACCTATCAAGTCATGTCAGATGACTGATCACAATAAATTGAAGAAAGATGCATTGTAGACATACAGTTGAAGTCGGAAGTTTACATACACCTTAGCCAAATACATTAAAACTCCGTTTTTCACAATTCCTGACATTTAATCATAGTACAAAAACTCTGTCTTAGGTCAGTTAGGATCACCACTTTATTTTAAGAATGTGAAATGCGTTTTATTTCTTTCGTCACATTCCCAGTGGGTCAGAAGTTTACAAACACTCCATTAGTATTTGGTAGCATTGCCTTTAAATTGTTTAACTTGGGTCAAACGTTTCGGGTAGCCTTCCACAGGCTTCCCACAATAAGTTGGGTGAATTTTGGCCCATTCCTCCAGACAGAACTGGTGTAACTGAGTCAGGTTTGTAGGCCTCCTTGCTCGCACACGCTTTTTCAGTTCTGCCCACAGATTTTCTATAGGATTGAGGTCAGGGCTTTGTGATGGCCACTCCAATACCTTGACTTTGGTGATGATTAATGTCTGATTAATGTCTCACCAAGAAACTCTGTGGAACGCTGAGGCATGGTTTTCTTGTTATGACGCTCGCCAGGAAAACAGTTAAGAAATAAAAGAAGAAAAAAACACTAAAATGTTTGCATGGCTTTGTAATGTTGCCGTCAGACTCCATTTGGTCCTCGCTACGCCCCAATTGACTAATGTAGAGGTTAGGAGAGGCTCCACCGTCAACAGAGGAAGGCAAACCAGCTTGACGCCCGAATCGGGCCTGTTATGTCAATTACACTGACATGTATTAACTGCCTACACACTGAGTGTACAAACATTAGGAACACTTCTGCCTTCAGAACAGCCTCAACTTGTCAGGGCATGGACTCTACAAGGTGTCGAAAGCTTTCCACAGGGATACTGGCCCATGTTGACTCCACCTTTGGGTGGTTGACCATTCTTGATACACACGGGAAACTGTTGAGTGAGAAAAACAGCAGTGTTGCAGTTCTTGACACAAACCTACTACCATACCCTGTTCAAAGGCACTTAACCTCTTAAGGAGCAGCAAGGAGCGCTGGGGCGCTAGCGCCCCACTCCCGACACTACCCGGTGAAATGCAAAGCGCCAAATTCAAAATCCAAAAGTTGAATTATTAAACATTCATCAATATACAAGTGTTGCATAGTCATCAAAAGCTCTGCTTCTTGGCAATATCACAGCGTTGTCAGATTTCAAAAAGGCTTTACGGTGAAAGCACTACATTTGATTGTTTGAGGATAGCACCTCACATATTTTTCCCATTACTATAAATTCATAAGCAATCACTGTTCACACAAAATACATTTCACAGCGAAAACAAATCAATTACCTTTTGAAGAACTTCTGCTGAGGGCTTCCCAAGTGTCCAACGAAGACAATCCATGGTTCTTTTGTTAGAAAAAGTAATGTATTATATCCATAAATCTCCGTTTGCTTGGTGCGTTATGATAAGAAAATACAGCGTCCATTGAAACATGAAGAGAACTCGTTCAACCTATACCTATAAACTTGTCCAAGAACAATCAAACATCATTGATAATGTATCCTTAGGAACACTTATGTATATTTTGTATAATATTTCAACCGGAATATAAACTGGGTGATAAGAAAGGAAAAAACCACAGAGCGCGCAAGCCGGGAACGCACGTTCTCTTCTTTTGACTTCTGTGAGGCCACTTCCTAATTCTTCTTCTTCTGCCATCTAAAGCAACTAAATAGAATCAAAACACTTAAAAATCCTTCTTTAACCTGTCTCTCCCCCTTCATCTACACTGATTGAAGTTGATTTAATAGGTGACATGAATAAGGGATCATCGCTTTCACCTGGATTCAGCTGTTAGTCTATGTCATGTAAAGAGCAGGTGTTAATAATGTTTTGTACACTCAGTGTATGTATGTGCATCAGGCTGGCCTCGTGCTTAGAAGTCCTTCGAATTACAGTAGGAAGAGTTGTTGTGACACCTAGCTAGCTAGAAACTACATCATCAAAAGGGAGACGGGGGATGTTCACCTAACATGGCTGCCCTGTGCCGTTTCATTTTCTCAGACATCTAAATAGATTGTGCATCGTGTTTTGAACTTCTCTCCTCCTCATACCAGTATCATTATGCCTTATGTCTTTGATTAGCGACCAGAAGTCATTGCCCTGAGTCTACTGTATACAGTACATAGCTGTGATTAGGTACAATAGGTCTGAAACTCCCCCCTACTCCAAGTTTAGGCAGATAGACCCCATCCCTCCGTTACCTCGTTAGGAAGTTGTGCAGCCTGTTTCAGGTCTATCTGTGTTGTGCTGCGTGTTGGTGCAACATTCTAATAACATCCCCATTCACAGTAAGGCATGACATAACACAGTAGAGATGGCAGGCACTGCACTGGTGGATTGAACATTTGCAACACTGACGGTAGCCTTATTCTGTAAAAGCTACTTTACTGTGTGTCTTGGAGCTCTTCCAGATACTTGTCTTGGTATAGGAGTTATAAGTCACTGATATAAGTTATAAACCCCTGCCTGAAGGAGTGGGTTTAGCTTTTTATGTACTTCCATGACAAACGCCTTCAGAAACATAGATAAAGTGAATGCACCCTCTCCTATTTAATCAGAAGTGATTGTATTTCACATTTAAAAAAATGACATGGATCGCCTGCTTTTTAAAACAAATTAGAAGAGATACTCATCTAAAATGCGTGCTGGACAGGATTGGAAATACGCTTTAGGCTGGTAAGCATCTCTAGCCTGAATTAATGGTCCCTGAAACCTTCCTGCCAGAGGTAGATGAATTACCGTTTAGGCTTTGCTTTGTCATACAGTAAACACGCATACCACCACCTTGAATGTGGACAAAAAAGGGAAAGCCCAAAAAGTGAAGTCCCGGTTTAGTAGTTATGGTGTATGCTGTGAAGGAAAATGCAAAGCTGTGGGGATTATATTTCATAGACAGCACTTAGTTTTTATCTGTGTCAGCCAGCCAAAATCACAGCAGTTTCTAGAACCTACTGTAGCAGTTTAAAGACAGTATAATAAAGTACTCACAGTATCAAATGGAATTTGAGATGAACGTATGAAATGTATGCATTAAAATAGTGGCTCTGAAGATGACTTGGGAAAACTTGGTCACGTCACTGTATTGTGTTGCAGGACAATATTGCATGTTTCACAGTACACATAAGCCCCTTCATCGAATTACAATGGCGCCTGAGGAGATGGCTGACGTTTTACGGGCTGACGTTTTACGGGCTCCTAACCAATTGTGCTATTGGTTAGGAGCCCGTAAATGATGACAGCCTACACGGAGTTGACAGCCTACAGGGAGGAGGTGAGGGCACTCGGAGTGTGGTGTCAGGAAAATAACCTCTCACTCAGCGTCAACAAAACAAGGAGATGATCGTGGACTTCAGGAAACAGCGTACACATCACAGACAAACTGAAATGGCCCACCCACACAGAAAATATGGTGAAGGTGGTGCAACAGCGGCTCTTCAACCTCAGGAGGCTGTTGAAATTTGGCTTGTCACTTAAAACCCTGACAAACTTTTACAGATGCACAATTGAGAGCATCCTGTCGGGCTGCATCACTGCCTGGTATGGCAACTGCACTGCACTCAACCGCAAAGGCTCTCCAGAGGGTAGTGCGGTCTACACAATGCATCACAAGGGGCAAACAACCTGCCCTCCAGGACCTACAACTACAGCACCTGATGTCACAGGAAGGCCAAAAAGATCATCAAGGACAACCACCCAAGCCACTGCCTGTTCATCCCGCTACCATCCAGAATACAAGGTCAGTACAGGTGCATCAAAGCTGGGACCGAGAGACTGAAAAACAGCTTCTATCTCAAGGCCATCAGACTGTTAAACAGCAATCACTAACTCAGAGAGGCTGCTGCCTACATACAGACTCAAATCATTGGCCACTTCAATAAATGGATCACAAGTCACTTTAAATAATGCCACTTTAATAATGTTTACATATCTTACATTACTCATCTCAAATGTTTATACTGTATCTTATAACATCTATTGCATCTTGCCCATGCCGCTTGGCCATCTCTCATCCATACACAGTTGAAGTCGGAAGTTTACATACACCTAGGTTGGAGTCATTAAAACTCGTTTTTCAACAACTCCACAAATTTCTTAACAAACTATAGTTTTGGCAAGTCGGTTAGGACATCTACTTTGTGCATGACAAGTAATTTTTCCAACAACTGTTTACAGACAGATTATTTCACTTATAATTCACTGTATCACAATTCCAGTGGGTCAGAAGTTAAAATACACTAAATTGACTGTGCCCTTAAACAACTTGGAATATTCCAGAAAATGATGTCATGGCTTTAGAAGCGTCTGATAGTCTAATTTACATAATTTGAGTCTATTGGAGGTGTACCTGTGGATGTATTTCAAGGCCTGCCTTCAAACTCAGTGCCTCTTTGCTTGACATTGGAAAATCTAAAGAAATCAGCCAAGACCTCAGAAAAATAATTGTAGTCTGGTTCATCCTTGGGAGCAATTTCTAAATGCCTGAAGGTACCACGTTCATCTGTACAAACAATAGTACGCAAGTATGAACAGCATGGGACCACACTTTGTAGGCCTTTGTAGGCCTCCTTGCTCGCACACTATTTTTCAGTATTGCCCACAAATCTTCTATGGGATTGAGGTCAGGGCTTTGTGATGGTCACTCCAATACCTTGACTTTGTTGTCCTTAAGCCATTTTGCCACAACTTTGAAAGTATGCTTGGGGTCATTGTCCATTTGGAAGACCCATTTGCGACCAAGCTTTTCGCTTGGTTGCATTAACATCTGCTAACCATGTGTATGTGACCAATAAAATCAGAATGTGTTTTTTTGTGTTAATTGTAACTTATTTTGTACATGTTTCTGCCACCATCTCCTATGACCTATGATATCAGGGCAGTGACTACTCACCTCGTACTGGACAAAGATTTTTTCTTTAACGAGTCGGACGTGAAGGATTTACATCAGACACCGGACAAGATCCAAATACCCGTCAATCTCATGAAGAAGAGACCGAGATATCGGGGACGTAGGCCGGGGTGCCTTGTAAGGATCCGACGGTGAGTGGGTAATCCGCCTCTATCATCAGTCCTATTAGCCAATGTGCAATCATTGGATAACAAACTGGATGAGCTCCGATCAAGACTATCCTACCAAATGGGACATTAAAAACTGTAATATCTTATGTTTCACCGAGTCGTGGCTGAACGACAATGTGGATAACATAAAACTGTCTGGGTTGTCCGTGCATCGGCAAGATAGAACAGCTGCCTCCAGTAAGACAAGGGGTGGCAGTCTGTGTCTATTTGTCAATAACAGCTGGTGCACGGAATCAAATATTAACGGGATGGTCTCTGCGCACCTTAGGGTGGAATTTGAGCTCTATAAAATGATAAAAGGTGTGGAGATGTTTCAGGAGATATGGTGTGTTGGGTGGCTGTCTGTATCGCTGGGGAAGATGTTTTGGAAATACGGTTGTAGAAGTGGTGAGGTTTTGGTTATTGTGATGTGTTGTTTTGAAATGAGAATGTTTCATTAAAGAAAGTCAAAGTCGCTCTCGCTCTCGCTCTCTCAAAATTCAATGGGATTTACTGGCATGGGAAACATACTGTGCCTTGCAAAATAATTCATCCCCCTTGGGTTTTTTCATATTTTGTTGCATTACAACCTGTAATTTAAATGGATAATTATTTGGATTTCATGTAATGGACAAAATTCCAACATTTTAAAACTGAAAAGTGGTGCTTTCATATGTATTCACCCCCTTTGCTATGAAGCCCCTAAATAAGATTTGGTACAACCAGTTACGGTCAGAAGTCACATAATTAGATTGCACACAGGTGGACTTTATTTAACTAAGTGTCACATGATCTCAGTATATACATATACATCCATCTGTTCTGAAGGGCCCCAGAGTCTGCAACACCACTAAGCAAGGAGCACCACCAAGCAAGCAAAACCATGAAGATCAAGGAGCTCTCCAAACAGTTCAGGGACAAAGTTGTGGAGAAGTACAGATCAAGGTTGAGTTATAAAAAAATATCAGAAACTTTGAACATCCCACAGAGCACCATTAAATCCATTATTAAAAAATGGAAAGAATATGGCACCACAACAAACCTGCCAAGAGAGGCCACCCACCAAAACTCATGGACCAGGCAAGGAGGGCATTATTCAGAGGCAACAAAGAGACCAACGATAACCCTGAAGGAGCTGCAAAGCTCCACAGCGGAGATTGGATTATTGGTCTATAGAACCATTTTAAGCTGTACACTACACAGAGCTGGGCTTTATGGAAGAGTGGCCAGAAAAAAAGCTATTGCTCAAAGAATAAAATAAGCAAACACGTTTGGTGTTCGCCAAAAGACATTGAAACTCCTCTGGGTCCTAGAAAAAGTATGTCCAATAGTTTCACTTTCATTTCCTCTGAGGGGTCCATGTGGGAGACGGGGGGAGAGAAACAGTGACAGCATGTTACCCTTCTTTCGTATCATGGATGAAAGGATGGCTCTCCTCCATCTCTCACATCCCTCCATCTCCTTCTTATCTCCTCAGGCATGGGTTCATCATCCAGCTCTTTGAGCTTCAGTCATCTCCTCAGGCATGGGTTCATCATCCCGCATGGGGTCCATGGTCTCTTTGTCTCTCTCCATCCCTCCTACCTTGTTTATCGCTCAGCACAGCAAGACGCTTTTGAGAGAAAACTAGCTATTATTATCTCATTAGCATGTGTAGAGCAGAGATATGGCTAAAGAGAGGGAAAGAGAGAGCGAGACCAGGGTGATTCTCCTGGTGCGATGTTAATGACAGATTAGAGAAGTTGTAGAGCTCTATCTCTACTGGACGTCCAGATCCAGGCCCCCACAACAGGCCTGTTACCATGCAGTGCTGCAATAATCACAGCTCACTGGGACGGACCCTCATCTCACTCATTCTCCTTTTAATTGAACAGTAGGGGTTAAATTGGGGAAGAATAGAACTGTTACTTTGAGGATATATCTTGTACCTTTTACATCCCTACCTACCTTTTATATTTTGAAATTAAACTTTGTTTTCACTATTTCTATCTCCTAAAACAAACATAACTCTGCACGGCCCAACCTGCAGACAAATCAAATTAAAGAGTGATGTTTGGAGGTCAGGAGTTTCTTCAACCTGAAGATGTGTTATTGATCGACTATGTTGGGTTTGTAGTACACACACACCTCTACACTGATCAAACACTTCGACTTTACTAGAGTGGAGGAGCAGAACAGGGCAAGGAGGCTACACATGGACAATTAATGATTTAGGAAGGATTCCTACTATGCATGTGGTTATAAACAGCTTGACAGTTGAGAGTTGTAAAACCAGCAAATACACACTAAGACATTCACAGGCAAACACACACACAGTGTCATGGAGCGCATGTCTGTGACTTATAGACAATGACACTGAAACATATGGTTGGTTAGAGAAAGACTCTTGTATCTCATTAAGGTATAGCCAAGAATCCTTAAACAAAAGAGAATGTCGGTTAGAGTTGCACTTTCCTTTTGTTAACAATACCTAGACATAAGGCGCCAAAGATGAGTGTTTGCTGTGCACGCCAGTTACTAAAACAATGTAACTTGTTAACCATGTTTCCACCGTGTATAAGCTTCCCATTTAAAAGTACATGCTTTAGCAATGTGATATATATTCTACCAACGATTGAAGTGTTGGTAGAATAATAAACATATCATTTACCTGAAGTGTTTGTCTGAAGCTCTGTGCTGTTTCCTTGTTGAAGTGCCAGCATGTATTACCCATGATGCAAATTAGTCTGCCAGTCATACAGGAACATTTATTGGTTGATGGGAATAACCAAAGTGATTAATTATCCTAGGGGGTGTATTACTTCATGAATGTGTATTTATTTACTTAAAGAAGATGCTACGGCACAAGTTATTGAAGTGTGGGTTTATGTAAAACAGTTGTTTATGATGTTATGTTATGTTCATGGGAATTTATGGATTTATGGTATTAATGTATTTTGGACTATTTGATGTAACATTCCTAGTGGAAGGGAGTTCCTGGAATGAGTTCTTAGGTGCTCAGTTGGCCTTGCCTGGGGGAGACCAGGCTGAGTAAGTAACAGGTTAGCTGGAGTAGAACCATGCCTGAGATTTGTTAGAAGCAAAGAGATGTTGCCTGAATAGTTTATATTGAGAATATCGTTGATTTATTCAAGTCTTTACGTTAACGTTCTGTTTGTTATTCTCTGTACAAAGTTTATTGGGCTGATTCGTACTGCACTTCTAAGAGAGGTGAGCACCAGACCATCCTGTCTGTTTCACTGTCTGATCCGCCACCTCTGCTTATGCTTCAGTGTGTGTGCTCTGTGTGTGTAACCTAGGGGTGTGACATGATAAAAGTACATGTGGTGTATGAGATTGGATCAGGTTGTATTGCACTGTGATGTTAGCATGAAGTTATAATGACTCCTGTTTTCTCTTCACTTCACACTCCTATTGTCATTTTTAAAAGATAAACATTTGAGCCAAAGCTGTAGCGATATAACATCACTCACTTTTCCTGTCCTGCCATGGCTATCACTTAAAATGTTGCTGTTTGTTTGATTCCAGTGCATTTGTATCATTGTCCAATTCCTGAGGGAAACTTTGCCATTCATGGCTCTAGATAAGTCAAAGTGTTAAGGCCTACAGTTTAGGCCTACCATTTCTGTATAGACCTCGCTTTGTGCATGGTGGCATTGTAATGCTGAAACAGGAAAGGGCCTTCCCCAAACTGTTAGCACAAAGTTGGAAGCACAGAATCGTCTAGAGTGGCATTGTATGCTGTTGCGTTAAGATTTCCCTTTACTGAAACTGGGGCCTAGCCCGAACCATGAAAAACAGGTTGGCTACAGTAGAACCATACCTGAGTTTTGTTAGAGGCAAAGAGTTGTTGCCTGAATAGTTTATACTGAGAATATCTTTGATTTTATTTTATGTTAACGTCCTGTTTGTTATTCTCTGTATAAAGTTTATTGGCCGATTCATCCTGCACCTGTTGATATAGTAAATAAACGTCTCTAAGAGAGGTGAGCACCAGAACATCCTGTCTGTCTCCTCACTGTCCGATCCGCCACTTCAGCCACACACACACACACACACACACACACACACTTCCAGCTGGCACCACATCTAAACACAAACATCTGTAGTTCTCACGGTTACTACTAACATTGTCTACATTAGAAAAGTGATGAATCTTCATAATGAAACAACAATATACCTTATAGCTTACATTAGGAGTACATAGCTGTGTGCTTCAACCCTATGAACTCATTAACAGTGATTAACCATGAAGCACAGCTAAGGCCAAGGCTGTTTCCCAAATGGCACCCTATTTTCCTAATAGTGTACTACATTTAACCAGAGCCCTGGTCAAATATAGTGTACTTTATAGGGAAAAGGGTGTCATTTGGGAGGGACCTCACCATACCATATTACAGTAGGTCTGGAACACTGAGTATGGTGGATGGTAGTCTTCTGAATGAGATATAATGGCCAATTACATGTAGTGATATATTGATATAATTTTTTATGATACTGTATATCGTATCATATCATTTTGACAATATCGCAATACTATTTTGTGCTAGTTGGCTGTACCAGCACCAAAACTCCAGTATTTTTCCTTCATAGCTTGTTCTCCATCTTCTTTTAAATAGGAAGCCAGTTAGTTTTCAGCACTTTTTTATGACTGACCAAAACTTGTTTACTCATGGCTCTCTCTTGTTCATCTGCTGCAGACATATGGTGATCAGTATGTTAGGAACATCGAATCGCAAAAAAAAAATCACTATATCGAATCTCAAAACAGAATGGAAATATACACTATTTATGCAAAAGTATGTGGACACTCCTTCAAATTAGTGTATTTGGCTATTTCAGCCACACCCGTTGCTGACTGGTGTATAAAATTGAGCACGCCGCCATGCAATCTCCATAGACAAACATTGGCAGTTTAATGGCCTTACTGAAGAGCTAAGTAACATTAAACATGGCACCGTCATAGGATGCTGCCTTTCCAACAAGTCAGTTTGTCAAATTTCTGCACTGCTAGGACTGCCCTGGTAAACTGTAAGTGCTGTTATTGTGAAGTGGAAACATCTAGAAGCAACAACGGCTCAGCCGCAAAGTGGTAGGCCACACAAGCTCACAGAACGGACCGTCGAGTCCTGAAGTGTGTAAAAAATTGTCTGTCTTCAGTTGCAACACTCACTCCCTAGTTTCAAACTGCCTCTGGAAGCAACATCAGCAAAATAACTGTTAGTCTGGAGCTTCATGAAATGGATTCTGTGGCGGAGCAGACACACAAGCCTAAGATTTGGCTGGGGTGGTGTAAAACTTGCTGCCATTGGACTCCAGAACAGTGGAAATGTGTTCTTTGGAGTAATGAATCACGCTTCCCTATCTGGCAGTCCAATGGACAAATCTGTGTTTGGCAGACGCCAGGAGAATGCTATCTGCACCAATGCATAGTGCCAACTGTAAAGTTTGGTGAAGGAGGAATAATGGTCTGGGGCTGTTTTTCATGGTTCGGGCTACAGCAAATAATGACATTATAGATGATTCTGTAGTTCCAACTTTGTGGCAACAGTTTGGGGAAGGCCCTTTCCTGTTTCAGCATGGGAATGCACAAAGCGAGGTAGGTCCATACAGAAATAGTTTGTCGTTCAGATTGGAAGAACTTGACTGGCCTGCACAGACCCCTAACCACAACCCCATTGAACACCTTTGGGATGAATTGGAACGCCGAATGTGAGCCAGGCATAACCAACATCAGTTCCTGACCGCACTAATGCTCTAGTGGCTGAATGGAAGCAAGTCCCTGCAGCAATGTTGGTGAGGTCCCTCAGTTTGGCGATAATATGGTACGGTGAGGTCCCTCAGTATGGTAATAATATGGTATGGTGAGGTCCCTCAGTATGGTAATGATATCGTATGGTGAGGTCCCTCAGTATGGTAATAATATGGTATGGTGAGGTCCCTCAGTATGGTGATAATATGGTATGGTGAGGTCCCTCAGTATGATAATGATATCGTATGGTGAGGTCCCTCAGTATGGTAATAATATGGTATGGTGAGGTCCCTCAGTATGGTGATAATATGGTATGGTGAGGTCCCTCAGTATGGTGATAATATGGTATGGTGAGGTCCCTCAGTATGGCGAAAATATGGTATGGTGAGGTCCCTCTAATGTTAAGGAAGTCTCTAGTTTTTGCCCGCCTTCGTCGTTAGAATACTTCATAATGAGCTGCAGACCATACTATTTACCAAGTTTTCATCTATATTTTTCTTATATGCCTATTTACCACCACAAATCATGCTGGCACTAAAACCACGCTCAATGAACTGTACAGGGCCATAAGCAAACAAGAAAAAGTACATTTCTCGTGGCCAGTGATTTTCTTTTTTACCAGCATGTCACCTGTTCAACTAGAGGGGACAAACTCTTGATCACTTTTATTCCACACACAGAAATGCATACAAGGCTCTCCCTCGCCCTCCCATTGGCAAATCTGACCATAACTGTATCTTCCTGACTCCTGCTTACAGGCAAAAACTTCAACTGGAAGTACCAGTGACACACACAATACGGAAGTGGTCAGATGAAGCAGATGCTAAGCTACATGACTGTTTCGCTACCACAGACTGGAATATGTTCGGAGATTACATAGGGAAACCCAGCCGTGAGCTGCCCAGTGACGTGAGCTTACCAGATGAGCTAAATGCCTTCTAGGTTTGCTTCAAGACAAGCAGCACTGAACCATGAATGAGAGCACCAGCTGTGCCAGACGACTGTGTGATCTCACTCTCGGCAGCCGATGTGAGTTAGACAATTAAACAGGTTAAACTTCTTAGGGACCCAATCCCTTGAGCGGGATCGTTTTCGGAGCAAACAAAGCGTGGCAAATTCAAAATAAAAATCGTAATATTTAACTTTCATGGATATACAAGTGTTTCATATGGTTGCAAAGATTAGAGTCGTGTTAATATCACAGCGTTGTCAGATTTCAAAAAGGCTTTACAGCGAAAGCACAACATTTGATTGTTTGAGGATAGCGCCTCTCATATTTTATGCATTAGCATAATTCCATAACCAGCGCAGGTCTCACAAAACACATATAAGAGCTAAAATAAATCGCTTACCTTTTGATGATCTTCTGCTGAGGGCAATCCGAAGTGTCCAAGCAAGACTAGCCATGGTTCTTTTGCCATGGTTCTTTTGTTGTTGTTTGGTTGGCGCGTAATGTTCAGATAATCCACCAATTCACAGTCTACTCGCCCGTTGTACAGTGAAGAGAAAGCGTTCAAATTATACCTATCAACTTTGCCAAAACAAATCAAACATCATTTATAATTTATCCTTAGGTATCCTTTTATCTATATTAGCTATTATATTTCACACGGATAATAACCTAAACTATAGAAAAGGTAAATACCGAGCTGCACGCTCCCGGGTCCCTCGCGCACAAGACAGAAATGATTTCCTGGCTTGTCATACCAATTCTTCTACTATTCGGCTCTGTTCCATGATAAACGCTTGAAACACTGTCTAAAGACTGTTGACATCTAGTGGAAGCCATAGGTACTGCAATCTGGGAGCTATTTCCCTGGAAATTCAATAAAGAGGCATCCAAAGTGAGAGAAGGTAACAAAAAAAAAAGATTTCCGGACAGAAATTCCTCGGGTTTTCGCCTGCTATATCAGTTCTGTTATACTCACAGACAGTATTTTAACAGTTTTCTATCCAATAGTACAAATTATGTGCATATCCTAGTTTCTGGGCCTGAGTGGCAGGCATTTTACTTTGGGCACGTCAGACAGGCGAAAATTCTGAAAATGGGACCCTAGCCCTAAAGAGTTAACTAGCGCCCCACTCCCGACAGTACCCGGTGAAATGCAAGGCGCCAAATTCAAAATCCAAAAGTTGAATTATTAAACATTCATCAATATACAAGTGTTGCATAGTCATCAAAAGCTCTGCTTGGCAATATCACAGCGTTGTCAGATTTTCAACCTCTCCCTGACCCTGTCTGTAATATTTACATGTTTCCATAGTCCCTGTGCCCAAGAGTGCCAAGGAAACTTGTGTAAATGACTATCGCCTCATAGAACTCACATATGTAGACATGAAATGCTTTGAAAGGCTGATCATGGCTCACATCAACACCAACACCCTGGACCCACTCTAATTTCAATACCGCTTCAACAGTTCCACAGATGATGCACTCCACATAGGAACACCTATGTGATAATGTTGTTCATTGACTACAGCTCAGTGTTCAACCCCATAGTGCCCTGCAAGCTCATCACTAAGCTCAGGACCCTGGGACCTCCTCAACACAGGGGCGCCTCAGGGTGCGTGCTTAGGTCCCTCCTGTACTCCCTCTTCACCCATGACTGTGTCGCCGCATACGACTCCAACAACACCATTAAGTTTGCTGGCAGCACGATGGTGGTAGGCCTGATCACCGTCTACGATGAGACAGCCTATAGGGAGGAGGTCAGTGACCTGGCAGGGCGGTACCAGGACAACAACCTTTCCCTCAACGTCAGCAAGACAAAGGAGCTGATCGTGGACTACAGGAAACGGAGGGCCGAGCACGGACCCATCCACATCGACGAGGCTGTAGTGGAGCGGGTGGAGAGCTTCACTAAGGAATTAACATGGTCCACACACACCAACACAATTCTGAAGAAGGCACGACAATGCATGAAAAGATTTGGCACTATTGAGAGCATCTTGACTGGCTGCAACACCGCTTAGTATGGCAACTGCTTGGCATCCAACCGCAAAGGCGCTACAGATGGTAGTGTGTATGGCCCAGTACATCACTGGGGCCGAGGTCCTTGCCATCATGGACCTCTGTACCAGGCAGTGTCAGAGGAAGGCCCTAAAAAAATGTAAAAGACTCAAGCCACCCAAGTCATAGACTGTTCTCTCTGCTGCTGCACGGCAAGCGGCACCAATGCACCAAATCTGGAACCAACAGTACCGTGAACAGCTTCAACCCCAAGCCATAAGACCGCTAAATAGTTAGTCCGGGTAGCTATTTGTTTAGGTCCGTTTGATCACATACGCTGCAATGAAGCAAATGGAATAGAATCAAACCCTTGGAAATCATGTGTTTTATACCATTCCGTCATTTACACGAGCCCGTTCTCCCCAATTAAGGTGCCACCAACCTCCTGTGGCAAATTTTTGACTGATCACATACGCTGCTGCTACCACTTATTATCTATCCTGTTGCCTAGTGATCTTACCCCTACTTACATGTAAATACGGTATCTACCTCAATTACCTCATACCCCTGCACATCGACTTGGTACTGGTACGCTGTGTAAATAGACAAGTTATCGTTACTTGTATTTATTCCTTTTGTCATCTTTCTATTCTGTTTCTCTCTGCATTGTTGGGAAGGGCCCGTAAGAAAGCATTCCACTGTTAGTCTACACCGGATGTTTATAAAGAATATATGACAAATAAAAAATTTGATTTTGATAGAATTTTTATTTTAGTGCGCCCCATAGATGGGTTGGCTAACAACGTCATGAAAACGATGTGCGTTCTTCTATGGGGCAGAAGTCAGCCTGTTGTTGTGATTCTGGACATTTGGTTCAGTTGGTAGAGCATGAGGCTTGCAACGCCAGGGTTTAGGGTTTGATTCCCATAGGGGACCAGCACAAAAAGTATGAAAATGTATGCACTCACTACTGTAAGTTGCTCTGGATAAGAGTGTCTACTAAATGTCTAAAATGTAAACTGTTAAAGCATATGATCAGAATGGAAGGCTAGAAGTGAAGAAGTCTCATTACAGACTGCACAGGACTACTGTACATGCAGGCCTACGATAAATGCAATGCTTCACACAAAAGAGAAAATAACTCATACATCCTACACTCACACACAGTCCAAACAAGATTTTCTATCAGAGAGCAGGCGTGATGAATGTAACACTAAACTGTCTATCAGAGAGCAGGCGTGATGAATGTAACACTAAACTGTCTATCAGAGAGGAGGGTGATGAATGTAGCACTAAACTGTCTATCAGAGAGCAGGCGTTGTGAATGTAACACTAAACTGTCTATCATAGAGCAGGCGTGATGAATGTAACACTAAACTGAATATCAGAGAGGAGGCGTGATGAATGTAACACTAAACTGTCTATCAGAGAGCAGGCGTGATGAATGTAACACTAAACTGTCTATCAGAGAGCAG